>VXBL01005968.1:810254-852214 GCA_013400195.1 Aramus guarauna
GATGAGAGGAGTCCTTCCCCTGAGGATCAAGAAGCAGCAGAAACAACGTGTGACCAACTGACCGTAACCCCCATTCCCCATCCCCCTGTGCCACTGAAGGGGGGGGAGGTTGAAGCCAGGAGTGAAGTTGAGCCCGGGAAGATGGGAGGGGTGGGGGGAGGTGGTTTAATATTTGATTTTATTTTTCATTCCTCTATTCTGTTTGGGAATAAATTAGATGAATTTCCTCTCTAAGTTGAGTCTGTTTTGCTCCTGACGATAAGTGAGTGATCTCTCCCTGTCCTTATCTTGACCCACAAAGCTTCTCATACTTTTTCTCCCCTGTCTGGTGAACGAGGGGAGTGATAGAGCGGCTCTAGTGAGCATCTAGCCCCCAGCCAGGGTCAACCCACCACAACCCTGAATGTTCTAAAGATGTCTTCAGTGTAATAAAGCATAGTAATAAGCATGACAAACTTGAAATTGTTTGATTGTGTAATTAGATAAATTTACTAGGCAAATTGGAAAGTTTTGGTTAAATATTTAGGTTTTTTTTTTCCCCCACGAAAAAAGATGGAAATATGCATGCACCAAACTTTTTTTAGAAAGAATCTGCCAGTTTTTACAGACTCACCATTAATCCGTTATCACTCCTTTCCAAGTGAATGGAAATGAACTAATTTTTTGTCTAAAAGGTTTGAGAGCCAGTAGACGAGGAAGCACAGCCTCCATCTGCCATTGCCAGTTGCTGACTTCAACCCTAGCAATTAGCGGGAGGGAAATGGGTTGTCTAAGGAAGGAAGGAAGGAATTGGGACTATCAAAATGGAGCTGAACAAACAGGTGCTAAGAACTTCAAGGAGGTCATTGACTTTCATTATTACCACCCATAGGTTTCACGTCATCTCCTTTTGTCCATGGTCCCCTATTCTGTAGCTAGTCAGCTCATTTCTTGCAAGCTTAGCTGACTATGGTAATTATGCAGCTATTAGTTCCCAGCTTATGACACCACATCTTCTTTCTGTACAACCATGGTCAGTTTGCTTGAAGGACATTTTGCAATTCTCTAGTTGAATTAGCATAGAAAAGTTTGATTTCAAATTTTGCCCTTAAGGTATCCTTATAAAGACACTTCAGTTTTATTTTTAGTGATTTTAAAGTAGTTTTGAGTATCTTTGATGCAAGTTCTCTAGCTGGAATATACTAAATGCTAAAGCATGTGAAAATAAGACATAGTCATATCAAACTTTCCTCTTGCGGATTTGGCTGCTGTGGCTGAAGTGAAAGAGATTCTAAATGAAACTCCAATGACAAAGGAAGCATTTCTGTGGCAAAATAACCCATACTTCACCTATTTCTGAAGGAGAAGGAAAGAATATATAATCAAACTTCCAGTTGAAGCTTGTTGAAGAGTTGGTAATATAACTTAACAGACTGAAAACTAAGTTCAACCTTTCAGCTTCTTTGGAAAGAACTTCAAGTGCTGAACAGACCCTTTTGGTAGTATTTGCTCTAATGACCTCTTTGAAACCATGTAGTGAAGGACATGTTCCCTTCAGACATTACTCACTTGAGCCCAGCTCTTCATGTTTGTCTTGATAATGGTGAACAATTTGCAGGGCCAGCTGCTTTCAGTAGCAAACCTGCGATTTGCTACCTGAACTCAGCGTTGGTGGAGCAGCTGGCAGAGACCCTCAAGAATGAGATCCCCTATTCACTCCCAGGGCCTTTCCCTTGGGCTGCCGTTCCATCACCAGCCCTGCTGTCTCTGCTGACCAGGTCCAGTGATTTAGCAATGTGGTAGCAAGGCTGAACTGCACTGTTTCTCAGAACCTCGGGTCTGCCTCTTAGACATAATGCATAGCTGAAAATCAGCATGGTTTTTGTCTCAGGAATAGTTTAGATGCTGTGAAATGCAGCAACAGAAAGTCAAATATAGGACCTGAGGACTTGCAGTTTTCCTGAACTAATTTTGAAATAAACAATAGTTTGTCATTTGGTCTTGGGGCTTATTTTGTATTTTGCTCAAAAGGTAAATATTTGTAAGAAGGTGGTGGTGTTTTACTTGTAGAAACTGGAGACAAAAGCAAATATTGAACTATTGCTCATTCCTATTCTTTCTGTGTGGTGAATGAGACAGTAGACCTATGGAAGCAATAGTATAGATAGAGACCAGGATTATAATACATGGTCTAAAAAGAGAAGTAGGACATTTCACAGGCAGTGTTAATTTTGGCAGTAAGTAAATTTGAAGTGTTTGGGTTTAGTTTTAGTTGCATCTTGTGAGTAAATGGGTGGAGGTTGGGTGAGCATATTTATATGGCTGCATTTTGTTTGAGCTTAAAGCTAGAGAGGATCTGATTTTTTCATCTTGGAAGTGAAATATGTCTGTTCTTTAAACTCTTATAATATTCCCTATAAACTCAGGAATGCTTTGCCAGTTTAATGCAACATTCATCATCTTAACTTTTTATCTGTTTGAATATTTATCCCTTTATAGGTGAAAACATCCAAGCCAGTTATGTCTCAGAAGCATACCCCCCCAAAGTGTTAATTGTATTATTTTTAAATTTTCTTTTAAGCCTTTTCCTGACTTTGTTTAATCTGAAACTAAAGCTAAAGACTCAGAAATCTACTAAATTCTGTACTGTCAGAAGCCATAGGGAAAACCAGTTATCAATCAAGACAAATTTCACAAGCAGAAGAGGCAGTTTCATGCCTTATCAAGGTTTTTTAGGTTATATCATTGGTTTTTTTTCTTGTTTTACTTCTGCCAAACCTCATAACAAATAGAAATAAAACACTAATTATTTACTGGGATTCAGCACTCAATCTTGCATCTGAGCAGCTTGGGGTTTTATATATATATATACACACACATACAGATACACACATATATATAAAAATATATACATATGAGCGAGAGAGTGTGTGTCAGTTAATGGAACAACTCGCAAAAGAAAAAAAGTCTGGAAGAGTAGGAAAAAAAACCCCACCTTAAAGTATCAAGTAGTTAATCAAGAGCGCCAGTACTAGACATGTACTGAGTGCAGAAGATGAATTTGGTAATAATTATAAATAAAAGTTCTTTTATTCCAAAAGGCACAAATGTCATATACTTACCAAAGTAATTTATTTTGTTCAAGTTGACCAATTGCTGTATTACTTCCCTTAATATGTGAAATTATGTATTCCAGAACTAAAATAAGAATGGAATTTCTTTGATAAATTTGTCCCAAAATTGTGTTTAAGAGTGTTTTGAGTTTGTTTTTTTTTTAAAAAAAAAGTAAGAAGCAGCTTAAATGTCAGACCATGCAAATTTATTTTTATGTTAATTACAGTGCTATCAACAGAAAACTGGATCAAAATACCATAATAATAATAATTTTCCTTGGAGTAATCGCAGTCTATAAAAATGTTTAAAGTAAACGATATTCAGATTCTAGAAAATTTAGAAAAATGTTATTACTATCCTGACGATCATACCTCTTTTCACCTGCAAGACACTTGACAGTAGTTAAAAACCTTGGTGCTGTGCCAAAAAGTATCTTGAATGCTATTCCCTCATTGCTCACATTACTGCAAGTACCAACTGAATGGAAGTTCTGTTAATATTAAAAGTGATTTACTACCTAATCTGAGGTTAGTTGAGAGACAGTTTCAAAAGTGAGGCCACATGGTGCTGATGGAGAGATAGTATAGAAAAAGGAGGATATATACCTCCATTCTGATCAATCCTAACCCAACGATAGGAAGCAACCAACATAGATGTTGGCTACTTCTTTAGCTAACTACCATACTCTTTTCTTCCCCTGAAGTCTACTGGTTTAAATCAAAAAGTTTTCCTGACAATCTGGAGGGAAATCTCTGATTAGAGACTGCAGATGGAAAAAGTCCAACTTTTTTGTAGTTCAAAAAGCTATCAGCAGAGAAAAGCATAGAGGAAGAAGAGAAAATTGCTGTAGGTTAGGGAAACTACAAATAGGTATGATAACCCTCCCACCTAAAAGAAATAGCTACATTTATTTTTTCATGGATACTTTGAGGTGTATGAAGAGGGACATCGACCACTGGATAATAAGGTCTGAGTCTGCACTCTAAAATTACTATTTTTTGAAGATTTTTTTAAATCTTTGTGATTTGAATACCTTTGCATGTCCTTTTTTAGTCTCCTAAAACTTTGGGAACTGTAATGCTTTGAGTATTCATTTAAGCATACAATTATGAATTCATGTCAATGACGTCTAGACCACTTATTTCTCAGAAATTTGTGGGTGGTTGATGTAATTTATAATTCACAAGAATGCTTGTCTTAAAAGCTTTAATTAAAGCTCATGGACTATGAAACTAACTGAGAACTGAAAGTATTCAGTATCAATTTTTATACCTCTTCAGATACCTCTTCAGTTATTAAATTTGTTTGCGCAGAAAAGACAGGAAAAAATTGAACTGATTTAGGTGCTTAGCCATGTGGTGAATAATCTAGTGAAATTGCTCAGCAAGGACTGGTTAAAGGTAATACATGTGAACTGTTAGGTGGTTAACTTTATTGTGCATTTAAAAAAGATTTGCTTATTTCAAGTCAAGAAAAGACGACAGGCTAAACATGAATGACCCAGTTATATATAGCTCCACCATACTCGACCACTTTAAAAAGTCTCACAGTCTACCATTTTCTCAACTGAGTAAATGAATCTTCTGGTTTCCAAGGAAGCCAAAACTATTGCATTTATCATCTGCTTTGTTAAAGCCATATGGATACACCTGGTGTCTATGTATTAATCCTGTTTTCACACAAAACAATTTTCCCACTGAATTGTTAGTAACATGCAGAGTTGTTACATCTCTGAAATACCAGTCAGCATATTTTTCTTTGTTACCTTAGCTTTGTTTTCATTAATTGTTTTGAAGTTACTCTTTGCAGTAACCTTCCTCTCTTTTTTTTCTTTTTTTTTTTTGTTGTTTTTCCTTATGCAGAGGATTACTACTTCAGGAAAACAGCAGGTTTTCAGAGGCATTGCATTACTATAAACTGGCAATTGGTAGCAGACCCACATTAGCTTGTAAGTATTTCAACTATACAAGCTTGTATAATATTAACTATTGTTTTTTAAGGAAATCTTCCTACTGTATAACAATATTAACTTTTTTTTTCAGAAGCTTTTCATTCAGAAACCAAAAGGTGAAACTGTGCACTTCTCAGTTGAAAGTGTTTATTAGTCAACAACTGCATTTAATGTGGTGCAGGGAAAAGGGAGATAATGATTTAACACCGGGCAGCACTGGTAGAGCTTAAAATGCTTCTGATCTGGGGTGATAAGCCATACATGCTACTGCCCAAATTTTCAGGCTTCTGTTTTCTGTTTCTTACAGCCAGTCCCTGATTTTTATGGTATGTGGTGTAGTTGAATAATACAAATATTTTTGAAGTCCTTTCATTTTTCCTTTCTTGCCTGGGGGAAATGGGAAGTAATCCATAGGATGTCTCCAGTCATCAGTTCCAAATTTAAGTGGATGCTTTTTACAATTACTGACTTTTTTGTAGCTTAAATATTTAATCATATATATATATATATATATATATATAATCATAGAGTGGTTTGGGCTGGAAGGGACCTTAAAGTTCATAAGGTACCAACCCCCCTGCCATTGGCAGAGACACCCTCCACNAAGAGCAGAGCAGAAGGGGAGAATGACATGCTGGTCATGCTTCTTTTGATGCGGCCCACGATATGGTTGGCTTTCTGGGTTGTAAGCACACATTGTGAGCTCATGTCGAGCTTCCTGTCCACTAAGACTCCCAAGTCCTTTTCCTCAGGGCTGCTTTCAGTCCGTTCTGCACCCAGCCTGTAGTTGTGCTTGGGATTGCCCCGACCCACGTGCAGGACCTTGCACTTGGCCTTGTTGAATTTCATGAGGTTTGCACAGGCCCACCTCTTAAGCCTGTCAATGTCTCTCTGGATGGCATCCCTTCCCTCCAGCATGTCGACCACACCACACAGCTTGGTGTTGTCAGCAAACTTGGTGAGGGTATGTATGTATGTATATATGTATATATATACATACACATACATGTATATATGTAAAAACATATGGATATATTTTTGTAAAATTTCAAACAACGACGCTGTATGCTTGATACAGTCTTAGTAAGAGGAATGAAATGGAGTACCCTGCCTAACGAGTGTTCTCTTCCCTCCTTTGTCAATCTTTGTGGCCACTTTCTCCTTTCCTTGTCTCTTAACTTTTATATTTCCTCTTTATACCAGTGATTGATCTTTATTATACAAAAGCCAAGTTAGATAACCATGGGATCTGTTTCAGATATTACTTTGAAATAAAACAAAGAATAGAGAAAACATAATGGAACCCCATTAAAAGATAACATTTTTTCCCTCTGCACAGCTGCCTATTTAAATACTGGTATCATCCTGATGAACCAAGGGAAGACAGAGGAAGCCAGGAGGACTTTTCTGAAGTGTTCGGAGATCCCTGATGAAAATTTGAAAGATCCTCATGCTCATAAAAGTTCTGTTACTAGCTGTCTTTATAATTTAGGAAAACTTTTTCATGAACAAGGACACTATGAGGTAAGACTCCAGATTTGTCTACAATATTATGATAGAACCTTCATACATAAATACTTATTGCTTTGATCCAAACGTTCAAAATACATGAGCATAAACAGATTGGATTTCACCAAATCAAGATTAGTGTTCTCTACAGAGAATATTTATTCTCTACGGCCACAGGTGTGACGATGTTAATTAGCAGTGTGATATTCTGGTGTCAGAGTCAACATTAGCAACGGTCACATCTGATATGTGTTAATTCATTCTTTTTGGCTTTGTCCCCATAGCTGGTATGCAAAGGACATAGCCTGATTACAGACCAGCCAACCTGAAGTGTACTTGCTTTTTAATTGAAAAGAGAGTAAGTCCATTTTTAGTTGAAAAAATGCAATTAAGTTTGCTTTTGAGTCTCCAAAAATAAGACCTAGCTGGAACAATTCAAAGCCTCAGTGGTTAAAAACATGCCCGTTATGGGCTATTTACAGATAACTTGACCTAAGTGCTAAAGTGGGTTGGATATTTTTAATGTAACCATATGCTGCACTCAACCTATCCCATCTCATTTACGTGTGCAAATGGGACTGTTGTGATTTGTCTCCATTCTCTGTGATTAAATTACTAAAACTGGACATTCACTTGAGTTTTGACCTTTAGCAGAATTTGAAAGAAAGTAATTCTCTCTTTGCATTGCCAGACATACTTCTGAACAGGAGTTATGCATGGTTTTGATCCATATAACTCTTCCTGACCGTGACAGTTACCTCAGCTGTTTAAGATCAGGCATGCAGAAACTCTATGGATTCTTTGTGATCTGTCTGGCAGAGTCTGGCTCTGTCAGGTGGCAGTTACTAACTGGTTAAAACACAGACACAGACAGCTGGGCCATCCATAAAGATAAGAGAAAAGCAGCATGTTGTCTCCATGGCCGATAGAGTGTAGAGTGGGAGTGCAGTGCCTGGGAGGTCAGATTTCTGCCTGGTGGTCATTACAGTCTGACCCAGGCTTGATTTGATCATACACTTAGATTTTTTTCAAGCATATTTCAGCCTTCACAAGTTATGACTATTTGATGGAATGATGTAGAAAATGATGCAGAGCTAACAGACTGACCAGTAAGCGTCTTAAGTGCTGAATGAATTATAAATATGTGATGAAGTAATTCAAGGCACAGCACATTTGTGAAGGGAATCCAATTCTGGCATTCTTGATGCTACAGTTCATCTCATTCTTTCTATGGAGCAGACTTCAGTTGTGAGGATTACATTTTGTTATTACTTGGCAGTAGACAATGATTTCTTTATTTTTAGGTCACTTGCTGTAGCCTAGTCATCAAAAAGTCCTTTGTCTGCAGTTTGATATTATTCCATATTCTCTGACAGCCTGTAGAATGTTATATATGTTTATAAACTCATGAGTCATTGAGGGGTTTAAAAAAATGTTCCTTTTATTTCCACCTGGGAAAAGAGATGCAATATTGGAACTAATTTGGTCTCTTGTCCATAAGCTTCATTGAATTTGGTAAAGCTTTTGTAAACGAGAAATGTGAACTTTCTGTGGTATTTATGACACTGATGTGCTTTCTTTCTCTCTGCACCTTTTATTGAGGGAAGGAAGATAGTTTGGTTTTACTTTATATGTGAAAGACTGCTTTTGAAATTGGTGCCTTACTAATGATTTATCCCACTTGTGTGTCTCTTTTCAGGATGCCCTTACGGTTTACAAAGAAGCAATACAGAAAATGCCAAGACAGTTTGCACCCCAGAGCTTATACAACATGATGGGTAAGTGCATTGTTAGCACTTCAGAAAGATACTTGAGGAGTCAGGCAGGGTGAAACAAAAGAGCTTAGCCAGGCAACTGGTGCTCAAATGAATTAGCTAATAAAAACAAAAATAATTGCCTTCAGCAGATGCGAGCCAAACTAGGTTCAGAGCTTAAATGCCAGCAACTGCAGTGCTGAGCAAGGCACAGTAAATGATGAAGCCGTTAGATACTGGATATCTTTAAGAGTTTCCATGCAGCACTTTTACATTTAGAATGGATGGATTAGTGTTTTTCTCTGCCTCCAGAATCTCTCATCCAGTATCTTGGAGACCTCGTGTGCAAGTCATACAGTTGTTTTTTATTCTCTCATTTAGTCATTTTTGAAACTAAGAAGAAATTGTATTTACTTCATAGCAAATGGAGTGAGATTGATGATAACGTAAAATCTAGTGTGGATGTTGGGTGTTAAGTTTCCTTTTAAACCAACAAGATGTCCAAACAGGCCCACAGAGATAGTTGGATTTTTTTTTTTGCAGATTGTGCCAAAAATTTATTTCCCAGCTGATGTACTACAACGAGAAAATTCTTCTTCCAGGAACAGCCTTTCTGTCCTTCAAAATTTTAGCAGAGTCCCTTGAGTACTGCAAGAAACATTAATTTAGCTGAGGTGGTTGGTTTTTTTAAACTTTAACTTCAGCTTCTTATAGTCTTCATCACATCTTTATACAGGATGCATTAAACAGATAAAAGAAAGAAGATAATATGGATTATTATTTATAGTGTTCAGATCTGTAAACAAGAGGGCAGATTCTTCTTTGTTCCAGAGATGCTTTTAAGCGGAATTGTCTCTGAAAGGACATGTTTTTCTGCTAAGCAACCTCAGTGTCTGACCCAGTAGACCCTGTGAGCTCCTGTCTGGGACAGAAAAGGATGTAAGATGCCTTTAAACTAGTTCAAAGTAGAGCAATTAAATATATATGTAGAAATGGGATCAACAGGAAGCATGTGGGGTTTTTTGGCTTTTTTTCCCCTCCGAATGCCTAAAATACAAGGGAATGTATTGGTTCATACCAGTTGGTTTGACACAGTTGTTGAAAGGAGGCATCAATCACTCATCTCTATTTAGAAACAGCATCTTTTATTAGCTCCTTACAAGTACTTGGGCATAGAAAAAAATTATTTAAAATTGTAGTTGTAACTGATGGTACATGTTTGGAAATCTCTGTAAATGCTAAATTAAGTACCTCTCTTGTCACAGTGGCAAAGTATCTAACATCAATAGTAATATAATCGCTTCCTTAACAGTTCGTATAGTTCATTGGAGAGTTACTTCTCCCTGAATGCTGAGCTTTATCAGATTAATGCAAATGGCAAAACCCCCTAAAACACACAAGTTGGTTATTGCATGTGCTTTTGTTCATAGAGTCTCTTAGCTGAACTATTGTTTTACCGGTTTTACGTATCAGCATTTAGTGATAAATTTGGTGAGGCTATCAACACTCACCCCTCCATGAAATAAGCCTCTGCTTACTATCAGTGTCCTATAGTGACTGCTGAAGTACTGCAGTGCTCCAGCAAACTCTCCAAAGTTTACTGCCCTCTTTAGTGTAAATATATATTTTGTAATTCTGATAAAATTGCTCCTCAGAAGTACAGAAATTGGAAAAAGTAAACCAATGGTGTTTCTAGAAGGATGGTTGTTCCATTACAAAACAGGCCTATACCACCCTTTCTTTTCCCATGAATAGACGCTCCCTTTAGAACAATTATGACCTTTAAGATTCTTTAGTTTTTTACTTTTTTTGCTTATTGGTTACTTTTTTAGTTTCAGGAGGCCTTTCTCAGCTTCCTTTATAAGCACAGTCCATGACGTCCAACAGTTCACTGTTCCTGGGATTTGCATTTATTAACTCACAAAGCAATAGTGAGCACAAAGACCGGCTCAGTCGTTTGCCCGGGCTTGGCTGCTGCTACACTTCCTCCTTCCACTGCGTAGCCCAGACTCTGGCTTCTGTTTCCTTTAGGCAGCCACCGGCACTTCGCGGATGTCCTAGTGGCATAACAAGTTAGGGTCAGCTGAGCTTACCTTAGTCTCTTTCAGCGAATTGCAAAGAGCAACAGGCTATTATAGAGCTCTGTAAAGTACAGCTTACCCTGAACGTAGCATATATTTGTATTTTGGTTGCTGTTGTGATGCAAGCTGTTGCAGGGAAACCGGAATTCACTTCACACTAGTTGCTGAGGTATGGCTTGTGACTATGCTGCAAAGGCAATCCAAGAGGCTGCAGAGAGTAGGGTAGTGACGCAGTTGAACGCGGTGCAGCATTATTAAGAGCAGGAGTCAGGCTGGTTTGTTTAAAGCTGTCCTGGAAGCATCTGTCCATGAGCATACATGACTGCAGTTAGACGTGTTGAATTAGGTTAGTCTCTCCTACCTGTACTAGAGTAAAGGTTAGATGACAAGACAGAGCTCAGTAGTTGTGCTCTCTTTATAGTGTGGAAAGAAGAAGATACTTCTGGGGAGTAATTAAGTCCATCTGACTTAGGCATCTCTTTTAGATTATACAAATAATCCCCTGCAAGCATACTTCTCCTGTAAAAGGAGCTGAGATGACTAGCTTAGACTTGCTAGCTCAAGTTGGGTGAGGTAAATCCTAAACACCTATTCAGTCATCTCTTTGCATCGGGTGCGACAGGAGAACAAAGCATCCACATCCATTATCAGGAGCGCATCCGCTCTGCAGCTCATACCACGTCATTGGGCACCAGAAGGCCGACCAGATTGTTTATTTCTGTTTTGATGTTCAAGACAAAATTATAAACACATTCACTATAACACTTTCATTGATAAACAGCATTACATAAACTTGTCTGCCTACTTCTTGCTTTTAAAAAGGAGACTGGAGGAACTGAAATAGGCCAGTCCTGTCTCGTGTGCTTGGAACCTCATGAACATGACTCTGAGCTGTGCCCACTCACTGTGTGCTCATTGCTGGGGAGGAAGGGGGAGAAACTGGGGAGTGCTCCCCATCTTCTCAGGAAGGAAGAGACCTTCCCTGTCTCCCCACGTGTGGAAAAAGTCTTCACGGCTTATCATGAAATCCAGTAATACATTTTGAGGATTATCTGCTGCAGTTGTCATTGCGATTGATGTATTCTGAGTCTCTGGCAATTGCTGTGCTTGGTTCGATGTTAGATATTGGCACATGGTGTAAGAAAACAGTGCTTTCTCTGATTTTTAATAATTATTCAATCATTTCATTGAAGATGTTCTGCAGGCTTTTTTCCTTGTATGATGTACATGACACACTCGAAGGAGAATAAACAGGAGATGAACTGTTTAAACTGCATTAGGGTTTGAACTCCAGCGCTCGGAGTGCAGTAGCGTTACCACTCCAGCAGTGTTAAGCCTTTACACCACCTGCTTTCCCTGTTTGTGTTACACTTCTCTTCCTACCCTTGCTTCTACTGGCCTTTTGCTCTGACAGGCCCAGTGACTCATTCCTCCGGTGTGCCATCCTGCCCGGCTCACTCTCATCCTTTAAAACTCTAAGTAACTTGCCTCTTCAAGGAAAAAGAAGTATTTGGCCTCAAGAAGCAAGCCATCGTTTTGACTTTGCATTTTATTCACAGTACGAAAGGTAGAAGACCAGCATCAGATGTTCTAAGTTTGTGCATATGAAAAGTTGCAGCGTAGATTTTGGTCTCCTGTTGCTGTGATTTATTTTGCCAGGTGTGTAACAACTCAGCTAAGGAAACCATATGTTTCTCTGGCTTTGTACCAAGAAGTAAAAACTTTTTTTTTTTTTTTTTCGTTAGAAGCACCCAAACCAGCTAAAAATTAAAACTCTAAAACTAGAATAAAAATAATTATTCAACAAGCTGTACAGGGTTGGCTTGATATTTACTTTCTCTCTGTCATATTTCTTTGATGTAAATTAAAAAGTACATGCTAAGGTTACACAGATTAATTTGCTTGGCATGGCAACATGCACTACAAAGGCCAGAGTCCAGCTCAGCTGCATTAAATAGGTAATATATTTTGTTTAAGGTTTCAATTAAAACCTGGGGTCAAAAGATAAAATGGTCCCTGTGGGATCTTGAACACTTTAATGCCAATATTAGGATTGCTTAAGGATCAGCCTCTGCTCTAGATGTCTTTTGCGTTCCTTGAAATCTGATATTGTACAGTTGATTGTATTACATTGCTTTTAAAACCACACTGGCCCACCTGCTACAGTAATTCACGCTCGTGCCAGTTAAGTGGTGTGAGGTGGACCATGAAGGCTTTATTTAATACTGAACAGTAACAAGAAAGATGCTGGGGTGGCATTATCCAGGTTTAGATTGGCAAGATACTGTCATAAAGACAAATGTCTTGATTGCACTTCATCTGCCCTTGCCAACTAATATCCGAATGTCTATTTTCAACTGCATTTAATGCAAGGTCTTAGAAACATTTTTTTTAATGAGAAATGCAAGTTACAAAAGAAGCTAACATTTCAGGAGTGAATACAGTTAACGATGCACAGATTAGAGTTTAGATTTCTCCTTGCTAATCTGCCACATAGCACATGGGCAGAAAACAAATCATATGCAAGTGGCAGCCAGGTACAGAACAGGAAAGGGGAGCCAGATTTTACATCTGGTGCAGAGGTTTGCATCATAAATACACAGACTTAGCATGCAGAGAGACTTTCTGTGTTGATGATTATAACATAACTATCGCTTTATTTGATTATGCTTTTGGGTGGATGTGGCTGTTTGTACAAACCTGTTAATATTGTTAAGGCTCCTATCCCATTTGCCCCTTGCTCCCATTAAATGTTTTTTTATTGAATTACTTTTAAATATTGTTTAGAACACCAAGAAACACTTTTGCTGGTATAGTTTTACAGTTCATGCTGTGCATGACTTACTTTTTAAGAGCCAAAGATGATTAAGCTGTGAAATACATACCCCACATCATAACTTACGCAGAGCATGGTACCTGCACTGAGCTCCAGTCATCAGTCTGCTTCCTATGCACCTTGAAGCTTTACTGGTATTTTCTTACTACATGTACATTGCGGGGTTTTTTTCTTTTAAAACTAACTTGGTTGGAAAAAAAAAAAGGATTTTTTTAAATTTTTTTTTTTTGCCTTTCAGATGTATATTTTATTATATGTTCTAGGGAAATAAGAATGGAGTCCACTCCACCAGTGTTAGGAGAAAATGACTTGTGCTTCTTCCCTCCCCCTCCCCGCCCCCATCCTGCTACTTTAACTCTTCCCCCTCTGAGATTTTGCAGACTATGATAGTTTATATCTGCTGTCCCAAAGCTGAGTATAAATCTCTGGGCTGATTAAAATGTCTCCTGTTTTTTCACTTTGTTTTGTTTGAGAGATTCAAGCTGGGTACGAAGGTTGTAGCAGTGCATTGCTGGTGGGGGTAGTGGATGCAATGTTAGAGACTAGGGTGGTTTTTTTCCCCGGGTTCTCAGGTTTTCTTAGTTTTATCTCTTTGGACTATTGATCTATAATTTCATGTGAAATGTTTGAGTTTTCTTAGACAATATTCTGAAAAAGCTAAGAGTCTAAGCCTGAAATGCATTTCTATTTTAAGAACATGGAGTTTTGTATGAAAATAAGTATAATCGTAACATTTGTAGACGAAAAATATGGTCCAATACTGAAACTGGACTACAGGGATCCCAGTTAGGCATAATTCTAATGGAAAGTGCTTCTATTAAGAGTGTTTTAAAGAAACCTATACTGGCATAACATCTATGTTTTACTGACAACAACAAAAAAATCTTTAGAATGTGTGTAAATGAAGAAAAAGGCAAGAAAAGAGTGTAATCACTTGTTCAGTTATGAATTCCTAGTTTGTACCCTTATGATTTACTGCTGCTTGCACATCTGGTGGAAAATGAAAATGAAATTATCTATCTCAGGTGAGCTCAATGCTTCTATTTGCATCAATATCCTTCTTTCACTGGAAGTCTTTGTGCAACAGGAAACAGCTGTGCAAAGTCCATGCTGTTCCACGCTGCAACTGATTTTATTTTGCCCTTCATTTATATCTGTATTTAGGTATTTTCCTTGCAAAGTAGCTTAGTGGTCTAATTAAATCAGATCAAAGGCTTTGCTTTGGCTAATTGAGGCCTGTAAGAATCTGCTCAACCAAAGTAAATGTGGATTGACTCCCATCCATCGAAAGCCCTCTTAAAATACAACACATTCCTTGAAATTTTCAAGGAGATTGTTCTGGAAAAGAAAAAAAAAAGCACAGGATATGCTTAGTCTGTGCAGAACTTGATGCTCATTGAGTTCACATGCTTCAGCTGTTTCAGAGAAGATGTGCATGCACTGCATATTTATCACCAAGACTGTTAATCTTTTGCAGTATATCTTAAACATCAGTATAGTATAACATCAAACTATGCTTCTAGATTTATTATGTTATTGTATGCACTGGTACCTAAGGGAAGAAAGAAGGAAGTTGTATATCTAGGGAGGTACATTTATGGTAAGAGCATCTGCAGCCTTGATTTGCACAAGGAGGCTGCACAGTTGCATTATGAAAGACACAAACTCCTCGTGGTATTGTGGTACACAGGGTTGCAGAGCTTTCCGTCATTTTCTAAGGCAACCGCTTTATGTTCCCAGTTCAAAGAAAAGATGGAAAAATGAAATTTAAATCCTGACTGAATGTATTTATTAGAGATTTTCCTTTTCAAAGTGCATCTCCATCTTCATTTCTGTTTTGACTTCTGCTCTTGTCAGTGCCAAATTCTTTATTTTCTATGTTAGATTTTTACCATCCAGCAATTTGGGTGGCAGATAATTAACATATACAAGGACAATGCAAGGCAGATTTACCCTGCACTGTCTCCTTTACACAGATAATTTTTCAATTGTCTTTTCAGCAGTATCTTTTGGGGTCCTCAGAGGGGACTTATTTGAAAGTATGGGTACATGACACCTATAGAGGCACAGTGCTATTACATCCATACTTCCATTGTACTTGCTCATCAATAAGTCTAACATGTTCCCTGCAAGGAGTCGGCCTGTCCTTGGTATGACAATGTGCATCTGAAACAGAACAAATCTGAAATTGGCAGATGAGAGGTTAATCTAGAACCATATACATACATTCAAGTAAATGGTACCTAATTTTGCTTTTTAACAATGTGTAATATGTATTAGAAAATCTTTTTTTTTTTTTTTTGAGGATTTGTATTAAGTTCATATTCCACTTCATTATTGAGTATAAAGTTAGCCCTTCAGGGGAAATAGCTGCTAGCAAGCTGATCCTTTATTAGTATTATTATTTAATATAAATATTTAATGTTTAATATGATTGTTCTTTATTGTTCTTTAATTATACTTAATTAATTTGTCCTGGGATAATTTTAGTGGGGTGGTGGTGATGTTTTAGTTTGGGGGTTTTTGTTGTTGTTTACTTTGAAAGATTATTTTTCCATCCCAAGGATACTGGGGAAAGCTTTGGAGAATGGTAGTTTTGCAACTGATCTATCTCTATGGCAAACAAAATCCACTTGAGTACCAGGATTTTAGTTAGGCTGGTGTAAGTCTAGTTAAAAGGTAGCCCATTTCTCATTCCTTTGTCATAAAGTATTAATAACTTTGTATACACTATGAACAATGTATACACACTTTCAAGTTGCATATTAATATGTTTTCTTGTACTACATTACTAAATGAGAGTTACAATTAAATAATCTATGTTCCTCCTTTTGGAATAGGCTAAGAAATGGATGCATACATGACAGACAATATTAGCTGCACTGTAAAAATTGAAAAATTGTTGAAGGACTGATTTATCTCCTTTTACTCCAGTTAGCTGTTCAATTTCTTGCCACCACTCATTGTGCAGGCAAAGCCACACATGGCTGCATGTTGATATGGATTCGGAAACTGAAATAACTGTTAATTTATGTCTTAAAGTTTCCACTGCCATGAATTTCTTTTTCTGTTGCTGTTACCTGTAACAGAAAAGTAGAATGCAACTCTCTTGAACTTCATAGCTTGGACAAGTTTCATTAATAAATTGTGTGTGTGTGACCTTTCAGATATTTTAACATGAGTTTTGAAACATTTTACAAATTAAGTAATTGTTAAAGTAAATATAGAAACCTGCTCACATGTGCCACTGGTTTGCATATTTTCTGCCAATGGACGCTCTTATTTTCCTCATGACTAAATCATTCTTGTTGCAAGTTTATAAAAATCCACAATCATAAATGGCAAATATTGCTTTTCTTATTTTAATCTCAGACACACAAATGCATCCTGAAAGAAAGATGTCAATCCATACTTGTTTCCTCTGTCATTTTGTTGGAAAACTGTCTTAAGCTAATATAGGTTTTATTAAAATTGCATTAGTCTAACACACAAAATGATCTGATTGAATTAATGCTTCAGTTGACAGTTGATTTTATTCTGGTCTTTAAGTATGGTGATGGCAGAGCCTTTGTCAGTTTTCAACTTACTTTGGTTTCTTTTTAGGTAGCAGTGTCATTGTAAATAATTTAGAAGATTAAATTAATAACAATACTTCCTTCTGTAGTAATGACATGTTCTAATTGCTTATAATATAGCAGTTCTTGACAATATGAGCCTTATGAGAAAAACCCAGACTCTTCAGGGAAAAAAAAAAGTTCAGCTATAGAGAATTCCCTGTAAAGTCTTCAGGGGAATAAAATACATTTCTCTACAGTCTGACATTTAGATTGACGTATTGTAGCTTCATTTCTAGATGCGCCACTCAGAAATACCCTCGAAGTTTTAGGAGGTTAGCTTGTAAAGTAGTTGAGCTCTTAAAACCTATTAAAAATTGAATTTGCCAGTACTCTGAAGATGTTAATCTCTTCTTATATCAGAATCCGTCATGGAAAATAGACAAGAACCTTAGATCTTTTTGAAATTTGGCAGTGCATTCAGCATATACTACCAGCAGATAACAACTCCATCTCTTACGGCTACTTACATTACTTTTTAAAGGATCTTCTTGTTAATTGCTTGAACCTTTGCCAAGCTGTAGCAGGTTGGGCTGGAATTTTCCACTTAAAGAATAGAAAAGGGCAATATGGATTCCTCATTTCCTGTATGCTAAATGAAGCAGGGGCCTGTGGGAAAAATAGTATGCAATCAAATAATTAAACATTCTACCATAAAGCGTACAGCTAGGGAGGAGAGTTGAGAGGAGCATATAGCTTGACTTCTGGCTTCTTCCATCCTTTCAACACTTGACTTCATGACTTTGTTTTGTGCATAACAAGGTATAATGTTACATCACTTATTTGTGAGTGCTGACATGGTGAAAAAAACACATGTGACATTGATATCCCTGAATTTAATCATGGGGTTTGGGGGGTGTTTGTGTTCTTTTGGAGTTTCTTTCCTGTTTGGATTTTTTTTCTTTTTTTTTAAATTTGGCTTGGTTTTTTTGAGAATTGTTCTTTTACTTTGGCCTTAACCAGCAGTAGAATGACTTGAGTACTTCTGGGACTGAAACATCATCTACTTCTGTGTATGTAATCAGATACCCAAGACCAGTGCATGAATACAGAATGCTCTATAGATCCTTGAATTAGAAATCCTGGACTGCTAGATTTACAGGCTTGCACCCCTTTTTGGAAAAACTCTATTTGCTCATAAAAATCATGTTGGCTTCCCTTAGCCTTAGTTCAGCATGACTTCTGATTCTACATCACACTCATTTTATCTGTAGGCTGTGGTTTGGTCATTTTGCATGCACTACACCCTAACTCCTGAAACTCAAACTTATGTGCCGCATTTTGCCTGGGATCCCTGTCTTCTGGTGACAAAGACAGCAAAAAAAACCCCAAAATAATCCGATTTTCTTTTATCAAGAAAATCCTTCGTAGCACCTGTAAATACTCAAGATGAAGTAGCTTCTATGGTAAGAATTCCTTCTGTTTTACTTCTTTGAGCATGTAGGTGGTACCTTTTTCTCTGAGTTTTGGGAGTGTAATAGTTGGCCTCAAGCTTGAACAGAGAACACTGGTCCTTTTCTCTCTCTCTCTGATGCTTTCACAGCTGGTCATACCCATGTAATGCAGAACTGGGGACACTGACTCACCTGGAGACAACCTTAGCCATCCTCTACTTGGGTCAGCCATAGTCCTCTCTTCATCCTCCAGTGGTGGCACTGGATAAACTGTGACTTCATAAGTTTGGGAAAATACTTAGCCACTTATTTGGGATGAATCAGCTGGTGAGATGGTGAAATCCTGACTCTCCTGTAGGCATTTTCAGTCTGTCATTGACTGGGCCAGGGGCACATTTACATCTAGGTTCTTGAAGTATTATGGTTAAAGGCAAGGACATTCTATATTCTACCTGCCACTCCATGATGTGCAATGTAGACAGATGGAAGAGAAGTAACTTCTCTATAGTAGATGTGAAAAAATGTCTGTCCTTTTGAGACTTTTGACTCGAACTTAACAGCTGGAGTTCTCTCTTGAAATTGTATGCCAACAAGACTTTCATCTCAACCATGCTCCTTCAAGCCTATTAAGGCTCAAGCTCCTCACTCAAGTGTGTGTAAGGCTTCATTTTTTCATTTTTCAAAGCACTTCACCCTTTTCAAGATCTCTGCCCATTTAATAAACAGCAAATTATAAATGAGATCATAAATTATGGACACCTTGAGAAATTTTGGACATTCTCACTAACATTCGTTTCACCCTGTAGGAGAAGCCTATATGAGAATGAGCCGGTTGCCAGAAGCAGAGCGCTGGTACGTGGAGTCTTTGAGATCCAAGAGCGACCACATCCCAGCCCATCTCACCTATGGAAAACTGCTGGCTCTGACGGTGAGTTAATCAGCAGCTCATGGGAGCTGGTCCCAGACCCTTCAAGTAGGTAAGGTAAAGGGACAGGAAGATTTTTGCCTGAAAATTGCTTATTGCTTTATTTGTCCTGGTGTTTCGTTTGTGTCTTCTAATTAAGGATTTTGGCAGCATTGGGTTTTTGTGAAACATTGCATCCATTCCTGAAATATTGCCACCTCTGTGCAGGAAGAAAACAGTTATAATAGGTAGGAACTTTGTAACAGATAGTGAGGAGTTCTCTGGTTGAAAAAGCCTTTAAGTAGTTTAGATCACAAGTAATGATATTAATACAAAAAGATATTCAGTTTTTGACCCAGGGTGGTTTTAGCAGCCTGGATAGGAATGTTTAGCTTGTAATGGAAGTCAGGATAGTAGTGTTATATCCCCACTACCTGCCAGTTCCAGACCCTGTAAAGCATTTTTTTTTGCTATAATTTTCAGTTACAATTAAAATTTCTTGGATATTGACAAATATGTGCACTCACTGATTACTTTCCTCTGGGACAGAACTTCAGGTAGGTGATACAGCAAAATCTCCCAATTTACCTTGTTTTTCTGGCTGATATCTTTAGATCTTGCACCTAAGAATAATAGGAGAAAGTCAGCATTATTGGTTCTTCTTATCAGATCTTTGACACAAAAGTTCTAATTTATTAGAATTGCTGAGGGGAAAGGAAGAGTTTTCTCAATTAACATCCAAATGTCTTTTCTTTTTCTTTTCTTTTTTTCTTGTATTCTATTCCACACACCCACCCACCTCTACCCCAATACTCCTCTGGTTAATTTTGCACATTTTCTGAACTGCTGAGTATATGAAATGTGAGGTCTGCTAGGGAAAGTCTTGAAGGTCTCACAGTTTTCTTCAAAATAATAAAATCCCCAAATCCCATAACTGTGTACAAACATTGTGAACTACTAAAAAGAAATGTTTAATTTTCTCCCCTCATTATGAAAGTTCAGGTAGAGGATTAAACATTAGTGGCATTCCCCAACTTTGGGAAAGAAGTGATGAAAAATGTATGTGAATCTTTATAGTACAATTGAACCATTTATTTTTCTCCAGGGATATAAACGCAAGATACACGTGAGGTGGATTGTTCCTTGAGGATATGAACTATGTTTATGGAAAAATGTGTCTCATTAGCAAAAAGGACAGGAGCTGTATACAACTTTGAATATGGAATACTGCACCGTGATAGGCAATAAAATACTCTGCCTATTCTTTCCCAACTCATGTTTGCTTACCTACACTTGCCATAATTGCAGTCTATTCTCATCACATTTGTTTGTTATCATCTCTTGACATTTTTTTTCATTACTGTTGCTTCTTCTCATATTCATGGCAATATATACAGATAGGGTTCGTGTTCATAAGCTGAGAAGATGGTACTGATGGCTTGTAGTGACATAGGAACTTCATAAATGCATAACGAGGCACCATGTTGATTACAAAGTAATTAGAGATGGCAGAAAAATTTTGAGATGGTTATTTCATTCATGAAAAAAAAAGTTAATTTATCTTTGATCGATTGAAATTTATAATTTATTTAATTTAATTCTTTCAGCTACAAAGTCTGAAAATATATTCAACAGGAAAATGGGTGGTGAGGAGATTTGGCAGTAGAATATGGATTTTTGTCTCCATGTTGGTCACTTGTCCTTAATCAGTTTTGCAGCCTACCATCTGCTCAGTGATTCACATTAATTTTGTCTAGTTTCTAGTATACTTAACTGTACTAGTATTAGTTCCCATCTCAAATATATGATTGTTGTAACTGACACACTTCCTGGAAGTCTGCATAGACTTCCTTGGGATTCAGTAGCATTAGAGCTACTCCCTTCGGCATAGTTGTTTCAGCCCATAGCTAACTTGAGGTGGTTTATTCTTCTGTTAAACTTTGCTACCTAGCCTCGTGGTCATTTTCTCACAGCCTATATATTTAGGAGTGAGAAAAGTGTACTTCAGTTAGTTTTCAGATGTTAGAGGAAAGTCGTTTTAGAGGCTTCTTTCCCCTCATCTGTTGGGAGCAAACCTTGAAACTTTTTGCGAACCTGTTTCTGAATATACACGCTGAGACACAACTATCGATAACATTTCTCTGTGTCTCTTTTCCAGGAGAGAAATGTGAGATGGTTGATGAAGTGAGGGGTAGAAGTGGATGCTAATGTAGATAGAAAATTTTTCTCTGTCAGTGAAATTGGGGGTTGAGAGAGGAGAGGAGGAAGGTTTCAGACAAGTTCCTAAATTCCAGCCAAGGGCAATTCTAGCATAAAAACCCATAGCAGTAAAGTCAAACCTGTAAAGTTCACAAATTCAGCTTTGTTTTACTTCCTGACTTAAAGTCCAATGAAGTGGCTTAATTTTAACCCCAGCTTTTCTGCCTTCTCAAGTCCGTTGACAGTATTAATGCTTTCTAAAAGAAGCATGACATGATTCATTTATTCCCCTAGTGCCAGTCTGGATACCTGGACCGCTTTCTTGCACCTTCTGGTTTCTTTGCCTTCCCATAAGGAACTGTGAGGGTGACACCTATGCTCAGTGTGTAGACTAGAGATTTACAAAATTGCTTGCTCATTACAACAGGCTATCCTTTCCCAACTTTCCGTGAAAGCTTTTCAAAATTTCATAAACAGGGACATAGAAATAAATGAGTGTTCTTGGATGTAAGCTGTATGTTTTGTTCATGTTGTCTGGCCTTGGTTCTGTCAAACACAGACTAGGAACTCTGCACATTTTCGAAATCCACAATGATCTGGGCCTGTCTCTTCTTTTTTCTTTTTTCTTTTTTTCTTTTTTCTTTTTTCTTTTTTCTTTTTTCTTTTTTCTTGTTTCTTGTTTCTTTTTTCTTTTTTCTTTTTTCTTTTTTCTTTTCGACTTCTACAGCACACTTAAAGGCACCATATACTAGACGAGTTTATTAGCTGAGCAATGAAAATTATGTTTAGGTTTTTGGTTTTGGTTTTGTTTTTTTTTTTAATTATTATTATTTCCACCTTGAACAATAACCTCCATGAACAATCTGGCCTAAATAAAATGTTAAGTCTGTTTTGAGCAGAGGATTGGACAGGATGATATCTCAAGGTCTCTTCCAACATGAATCAGTCTATGATTCTATCTACCTTTCTTTGTTTTCATGCTGAAGCTAGTTCCCGTTTACTAAAATGCAGTGTTTTGAATCAAAGTTGAGGTATAAACATGTATTTAATATTAACAGCTATTATCCTCTCTTACTAAAAATAGATTTCAGAGGAGGATTATCTTCTACCAGAATGGGCTACCTTTTGCAAGGTCATGAGTGGTATGTTAAACTATAAAAAAAGTAAATCACAAGTCATATACTGTGATAAACTTAAAATTATTATAATCATGCTGTAAATGACAGATACTAATTCATGTCACTGTCTCAGGTTGATTTTGCCAGTTTCTCACTTGACACTACTGTTCCAATATCACTACTGTTCCAAAGGGCAATTTAAATTTTAAACTTGCATTTTGTGAGAGACAAAATGAACAATAATAAGCAAAACCATAATCTATGCTATTTAATTTTACTTGTGCTAATTCTTTTGGTTTTGTATATGCTAAATATGAGACATACAATTTGTAAACTATTTCATTCATAAGTTTCCATATATTCCAGAAAAAGTCTTCAAAAGACAACACGTTTTGTTATTTCTGTGCAACATTCTCTTCTGAGATGAAAATCACTAACAATTTTTGAGGATGTTAATAAGGAGTTTTTTACTTCTAGAAATGTTTTAATGAACAGTTAAAATGTATTCAAGAACAGGAGAATTCCTGAGAAAGTATTTTATTTTTTCTGAGTTTAGAAGTATGTGAAAATTGAGAGTATAGAGTGTTACAAGCCCAGTCACTGACAGGTGATTAGACAAACCTGAAGAAATAATATTTTCTTCTCCAAAGCCTATACAAATTTTTGCATCTGTGTATCTGGGAAAATGGAAAGATGCAAAACCAAAGCAACTCAATAAAGTAAAAAAGTGAAATAAAAATCCAAATAAAACAAGCTTCCCTTCCCTATCCTGAAAACCTGCTGGTGACAAACTTTTATCCATCAATAATAATTCTAAATACTAGACATGGCATTTCTGCACAAAATTATTCTCAGTAAACTTTACTTCTTGAATAACTTTAAAGATACGTTCATAAAACTCAGAATAAGCTGTTCAGCTTGTAATGACTGTAATTTACATTGACATAAACCAAGCCAAACAAACAAAAACCAAACCAAAACTAGCTGTTATCATTGATTCTTGAAATACATAAGTGATACAGTTCTAATTTGCATACAATAAAACCTTTGGAGTAAAAAATTGCTAACTAGTACTAAAAAAAATAAATGTCTGTTTTTATTTTAATGCAAATATTTGTCTTGAGGCTTGTTAGCTCTTTTGGGATGCAAGAAATGCCAGGTGGACTTGGGCATGCTGCCGTATATGCAGGAAAAAAAAAGACCAACTTAAGAGCTCCAAAGGAATAGCCAGTGAATTTACAGTCTTCTTATCTAATATCATAAGTCACAGGTTTTTCATAACCTCTTGTGCTGGTTTTGGCTGGGATAGAGTTAATTTTCTCCATAGTAGCCAGTATGGGGCTGTGCTTTGGATTTGTGCTGGAAACAGTGCTGCTAATACAGGGATGTTTTTGTTACTGCTGAGCAGTGCTCAGGCAGCGTCAAGGCCTTTTCTGCTTCTCACCCCACCAGCAAGTAGCTGGGGGTGCACAAGGAGTTGGGAGAGGACACAGTGGCATTTGCTTTACCTATTAAACTGTATTTATCTCAACTCACAAGTTTCACTTTTTTTTTTTTCCGATTCTCTCCTCCATCCCACTCAGGAGTGAGAGAGCGACTGCGTGGTGCTTAGTTGCCGGCTGGGGTTAAACCGCGACGCTCTTATATTGGATAATGTTATATGTTCATATCTAAAAATTACAGCTCACTAGGCTACAATTTTCCTGAAAATATATTAGAACAGCATAATTTGGTGGTTGAAAAGCATGATTAGTAGCTCAGCTAGTGGAATAATTGGAAAATATCCAGTTGTCTGGGGCTCAAGTTTGTGCTTTTCTTTTTTCTATTATTTCTTTTTCAGAAAGAGCATGTAGCTGTTTAGGACCACAGTGCTTTAACATTATGCATTTCCAAGTACTTTTCGTATCTTTAGCTTGCTAAGCTGCATAAATTACTTGAGAAATTTATTTGTTGATGGCTCATATTAGTTGACCTAGCCAGTCTGCTGGTGGCACAGGAGTTTGCTACCACAGCATCTGAGCCTCATCCGTGCTTAGGTAATTTATTTCTGTATCACAAAGAAAAGAATAATTTTTGTAAAAGGCTTTAAAATTGCAAGGCTCTCAGACCTAAGATAAAAATGAGTCTGTCAAAAATGACAGTGCCAGGTGAGGCCTTGAGCGTGTGCTGTAATTAATTTTCCATTTTATGAGCAGACCTTCTAGAAGAAAAGGGGTTGGCTATCATGCTATAAAAAAATCATTTTATAAGGTTTTAATTTTTTTTTCTCCTCTCATTTTAGTCATCTTAAAGAGAAGAACCTAAGAAACCCTCATTCCTCATGACTGGCCTGTGCCGTCAGGCAGTGGATGGTTGTTGGAGTAGCACGCTAGTCTGAGAAGCTTTATTTCAATTATAAATAAATCTGTTTTCAAGTTTTGTTTTATCTGTTTTGAGTGAACTTGAGCCCACAAACCACCCCTCATAGCTTGCAGTAGTGCCTATAATTGCTAAAGTACTTAGGGACAGCCCCATATTGTAACATTTAGTGTTTAGCATCTAGGAATTACAGGCTTTGCTATATTTCTTTGGAAAAAATTGCACAGTGTTTTCTTGCATTTTACACGGCACCACACAGTGCTGTTAATCTCCTATTTTTTACTGGCTTGGAAAATCACCCAAATTGCTGTAAGAAAAATTTACTTTGCCTTGTAAAATGTCTACGTTACAGCTCCAAACCATATTAAATTCAGTAATAATCACCCTAGAAGATTCCCTAAAATCTAAAATACTTTATTTTAAAATGTTTTCTCAAAAGGGGGATGGGGAAAAAGCAGACAGACATGATAGACATTGGCAGTGTTTTGGATTAAAATAAAAGAAACAGGATTGTGGCATTCAATTATCAACACCAAAGTTAAATACTTTTTTTGAGTTTCAGAATACTCCCTCCTCAGTGGGTGGCCATATTTTTGCCTGCAGTTATTTGTTGCTTATGTTCTTGACAAACAGAAGGCCAGAGAGATGTCCTGCCATTTTTGGTTAGTTGTGAAATTCCTCGGAGTGTCACCATCAAATACCCTACTGTACTCTGTAATTGGTGTAGTCCTTGAAAGTCATCTCAAAATAAGTATAAGTAAATGACAACATAGAAGTCAACAGAAAGTAGTAAGAACAGAAAGAAGTGGTACAGCAGGGGAAAAGGAGAACATAGTGCAATAAGGAATAGACAAATTCACTATGTAGTACATCTGTAATTACTTGCTGCTGACATTCCAGCACAGAAGGGAAATTTGCATTTTTGTTGGACAACTGTCATACTGTAATTTTTTATGTCACTGATTGATTGCTACTGTTTTTCTGTCTCTCTAGATTTAAACTAATTGGAAGAAAGCAGGGATGAGGTAGAACAGTCATGATGTCAAAAGAATCATGATTGTTAGGACAGCAATTGAAATGCTGTATGTTAAATTCAGGTGTGATTTTATAGAACAGTTTATCCCTTTTAGTAATCAATTCCTTTAAAAGAATACAAAATATTCTTAGTAATACTTCTTTGGGAATGATAAATAAATGTCTCTGCATACAGAAATCTTTAATTTGTGAAAATACTTTTTCTGAATGGGTCAATTTAATTAGAGTGGCAAAGCTGTTAGATATTTAATTTTAGGAGGCTAAATCCCCTCAGCTGTTAGAACTGCTTCTAGGAATATTTTTTTTAATGAAAATTGGATATTTCGGTTAAACTCCCATCATAAGATAGAAATGACACTGAATCCTTGAGAAGGCCCTCACTAAGAAGTCAAGTTAAGCCCAGCAACAGCCACTGCTATTTTTCTGTCATGTATTCAGTTTGTCTTTGGAGTCTGACACAGACACTACAGTTTTTCTTGCCTCTTGAAATCCCTTGAGGGTTAACACTAATCCAAGCACAAAGTTTGGATTTAGTTCTAAAATTTGCAAAATGTCAGAAGTTGTTTTCATTTTTGTTTCCAGTTTACAAGCAATTTGCTTGTAGGGGATGGGAGGAGTGGGTTTTCCTCTTCATTGTGGAAAGTCATGTTTGTTGACTTCAGAATCATGAACCCTATTTTTTTTAAGGTTTGGTTATCTGATGTATCTGGAGCACTAACACTTCCAGCCTGAGTGTCAGGATTTCCTAACTACAGAAATTTCAGTAGATGATATCTATCAAGCTTGTATTTCTTCTGAAGCTGGCCATGTGCCAGAAGTATTGCATCCATAGATAAACTTTTCAGTCCTCTCAAGACATATGTTTGGCTGCATGCCAAATGTAACAGAATTAATTGTAAACCGGAGTTTTTTCATTTAAATGTAACATATCTGTCTAGTTGGTAAATTAGTCTGGAACAGGTATTTAGGCACATAACCCCTCACTAACCTCCTTTAGGGATCTCATCTTCTGTATCTTGTTTCTAACTTCCTGTAGACAGGAAAAGGGGAGCCCTAAACTTCTCGCTTTACTCAAAATAAATTTAAAGCTTTTTATAGAAAACATCACTGACGTAGGATGAACTGCTTTCAAGAAAGAAAGAGATCTTTTTGTTTTGCTACATGGTTGAATATAGTCACCAGTCACCTGTAATTACTCTGTGTGTAGTGATTTTGTCAGTAATCATAGAAAAATGCATGGTATAGGCCAAATTTAGCTAAGAAGAAATTCATAGGTCTCAGTGAAAACAGCATGTGGAGATAGTGAATTTATATTCTACTGACTGGCCAGTGAAATATGAGTAGATCTTAATACACTACTTTATCAGAAAATATAAAACGTGGCTTAAGTTTGAATGGAAAAGAAAGTGCCTAACATGGAAATTTACTTAACATTTCATTACATATTCTTGATATAAAATAATCTAAAGCTTAATGACTGAGGTGAACATTTCAATATGGGTCCAGACAGTAAATAAATCAAAAGGTGTGGAATGAAATCTGTTCTTTAAAAGTTTACTTAAGACTGTACACAATCTTTCTTGGTTTTAACAGTGACATAACAATGTAAATTCCATTTGGACTTCAAGTTGCCCAGAAAGAGAGTCTAAAATATGTGTATATATTTTAAAAAAGCCCAAACAAAACAACCAAAAAAAAAACCTTCAAGGGAGAAAAAATTCCTATCCTTGTATTTCTTTCCTATATCACTTTGAATGCTTTAATAAAACAAGAATGCTTTTTGTGATATGAGACCCATAAAACAAGAAAATGGATGTCAAATAGCTCTAATATATTATTGCTTAATCAGATACATACTGCTTTACTTGAAGAAAATATCACCTTAATAGGCTCTGAATCATGCCCCAAGCCAGTAAAGTTATGAGCTGTGCTTTAGATTCCTAAATCTATGTATAAGCAGTGGTGTCACATTCAAAAATGCTTAAGCTTCAGTGGATTCCCACCAAAGTCAGTGAACAATGCTTAAATCTCAGCGCTCTGGTTATCATGCCATTAATTATCCCCCCAGATGTAGACTAAAGAATCCAGTTTATGTTCTTACTCTCAAAAATAGCCTTGGCTCATAGAAAAATTACAGACTTCAGTAGAATCTCAGTCAGGCTAGTAGATGGATTTTTAGTTAACCTGTGGTTGAAGGAGGACTACATATTTAGATGGAAGCGAACCACTTAAGGTGCAAATAGAGAATTAAACTAAAAGAAGACATTGCATTTTATTGATCCTACCAAGACTAATTTCTAAAAGTAATTTACTGAATTTCATGAGCAGTATGCATGTGAGGACCCTGGTCCAGTGAAATGACTGGGAAGGAAAGCATCAGTCATGACCTCAGGGCCAAGGATATGTGAATGTGTCACATTGGACAATAATGAGAAAGTTGCCTCACATTTACTATGAGGTAAAGATAAGTATATGATGAATTGTGGTGGATTAGTAGATACAGATTTATACCCTAATTTCCTCCAAAATAATCCAATTTTTGCTCCAATACACTGAGATTTATGTATTATACCAAAGAGAAATAATATTCTCTTGTTCTTAAAGTGGTTAGAGTGCCAAAACTTGAGAGGATCTGTACTAGTAACAGTATTGTTTCTCACCGTGGTCATCTAAGGATATGAGAGAGGAAAACTTTGTTTGAAAAGATAGGTTTTACAAGCCCACTGATATTAGTTGGGTAAAGAAGGACTTTCCATGACTGTAAGCTCCTCCCTCCACAACTATCTTTTTTCTAATGAAATACATAGTACTTCGCGTTACAAATCACTTCTCATTACAAATCTTGCCTCATGTGTGTGTTTTTCTGGGCCAGATGTTAACCTTTAGAAGTCATTGTTTCTCTGCCATGTTCAGTTAGTTTTATTTTATTATGATAAAAATGAAATGAAGAGGCAAGATTTATCTCTTTGCTGCACAGGAAGTATAGAGACTGAGATAAATTTTGGACCTTTGATATGAATAATGCAAGTCCTATGTACTTCAGTGGGACTAGCATTTCACCTACAAATTATGGTGCAAGATACACTGTAATTCAGAATGAAGAAGGAGGAGTTGTAGAAATCATAGAATCAGAGAATCATAGAATTTTTTTCGTTGGAAAAGGCCTTTAAGATCATGAAGCCAAACCATTAACCTAGCACTGCGAAGTCTACCACTAAACCATGTCCCTAAGCACCATATCTACACTTCTTTTAAAGACCTCCAGGGATGTTGTGACTCAAGTGCAGGACCTGGCACTGAGTTTTGAACCTCATATAATTGGCCTCAGACCATTGATCCAGCCTGTCCAGATCCCTCTGTAGAGCCTTCCTACCCTCAAGCAGATCAATGCTCCCACCCAGCTTGGTGTCATCTGCGAACTTACTGAGGGTGCACTTGTTCCCCTCAAAATAACAGCAAAATGAGTGGAATAGAAGAATCCATCCATTTAGATACTTAAATGCTACATATTAAAGTAATTGCTTAAGTCTTTATATTTAGAGGAGGGATGGGGAGCTTGCATATGTCAGTGACCTCATTGTAAGATACAGCTCTAGTTCCTGTTTCTTTAGTCCAGCTAACTAAAAACTTCAAAACTTAATCACTAATTTGCTCAGTTATACACCATTTCAATAGGTTTGCTTGTCCCATGAAAACTTTTGTTAAGGCAAAAGGAACTGGTTATGAAACAGAGATACAGGTCTGCAATAACTTAAACATGAAATGAAGTCACAAGTTCAGTTCAGACATTTTACTATCCTTGCGTAGTCTCTCTGTGACTTTAAAATATCCTGGAGAAGAAGAAGGAAATGTGTAAAATAATATTTTTTTTCTGTATTCAGTGTCACAGTTTAATCAATCTTCCATAAAGAAATCTTTTTATAATTCAATTCCTTTTATTAAAAATATGAATGCTTGCCAAGAAAACCTGAGCAGATGTAGGGAATGACAGTCAACTGCATTTGTGACACAAATTGAGTTCCTTATGCAATCACATTATTACCAGTTAAAGCTGGTAAAACTTGATTGAAGAGTGAAGTCTCTGCTCTACTGGTTAAATCCTTGCACACTTTGATGAATGATGAATATTTACGAAATATAAAGTTGGTTTAAATTGCAGAGACCACCTAATTTGTTGAACTACCTTACTGGTTGCCACTGTGTCATCATAGTTTCCACAAGAGGGTTATTCAGAGCTGCTCAGCTGTATTAATCTTTTCCAGTTTTACTAGCATCTCAGGGTCCTTGGGCCTCCAGCAGCCTGAAGTACAACAGCTGCCTCAACATGAATTTGGCACAGTTTGCCAGCAGAGTGAGGAAAAACTTGGGGTGGATATAAAACCAGTAGTTTTTTCCTCAGTTTTTTATATTTTAAGGATAAATACAAGGCCTTCTACTAATGCGTCAACTGCCCTCAGCCAGCTCTCTTTTGTTTGTTGTGGTGATCATAACAGTCTTTTGTAGGAAAGCCCAGGTAAGCAATATATCTGACCATATTAGCAAGGTCAGATCCATTGTCCTGTTCTCTAGGGAAGAAAGAACCAACCAACCAAAAAACACTTTGCAGTCAACTTCTACAGAGAACTGGTCTATAAAATCAAGCTCAGGAATTCATATTTAAACATTTAACTCTTTAGCTACTAAAACTGAAAGCAACCAGCCCTTCTGATTTGAAGTCTGCATGATTTGTAGAGTGGAGTATTTGTGAAAGCCAGGACAACTGGCATGCTAGGTTATAAGAGCCATGTGTCAATTACATTCACTTTTTTCCTGTTAAATTTTCTGATGTTACTGTAAGGAGGTAATCATGGGCAAGTCATCCTAATTTAGGAACAGGGGAAAGAAAAATGAAGTTTTCTTTATTAATGGAAAACTGTTGAAGGATTGTCCTCTTTATTGGCATTAGAGTAAGGTCCAGGTCTAGTAAGGAGAATATCAGCAGTTTCTTCCAAATCGATTACTGGAATGTCTTCGTTATGGTTTTTTCCCCTCAGCAATGAGATTGCCATTTATTGTTTTATGATCCTGTCTCACTGGTCTCTGCATTGAAAAGCCATAAATATGCCAGTGCGTCTGTGCAGAGGATCTCCATTAGGGCTTGGGCTAGGACCACCCACTCCTTTCTCCCGAGCAAACAAGTAGCTGTCAGATAGCACCTTTTCATTAGCTACCGACCTGGACTGGATGTGAACTGGTGACCAACAGGTGAAAGGTATTTTGTATCCCTTTATTAATCCTCAGAGCCATCAAGTCTTTCCATTAAAATCTTATGAATAACTTTTTTATCCTTCAAATACATCTGCTAGCATGCAGTTGTAAACTTCTGTTTTTCGCTTTGTAAAATTGCCAAAGTGTGTGGTTGTGCATATACAACTGCACACCCTGCTGCTAGAAATTGGGAGGTTTCCAGTGCCTCTCAATGCCTGCATTTGTATGGGTCAGTACCCATACCAGTCAACATTCACACAAAATGCCTTCCTGCACCAAGTCAGTATTTTTCAGCTGTTTAAACAATTATTTGGATTTTCTTTAAAAGTTAGAATTTTATTTGCTTATGCCATGTGTTTTATTTAACACTGAACACATACGCTGGGGAAGGGACAGTGGCAGGGATTGCTGTCTTGATCTAACTACACAGTGTGTACATTCCGTTATGGTAATTAAGGTGTACATTGGATAGTTGAAAAAAGTTGATAAAAGCTAAATTTTAATTGTCAAATAGCCTGATTATGTCAAGTGATTGGATTTTATATCATTTGACAGAAAAATAAGGTGTATTAAATCTATGCTGAGGTATTGACATTTGAGCAGCAGGCAGATAGCACCAAAGAGGACATTTTAGATGGTGTGATGCAATGTTCCTCAGAATGCCATTCTGCAAGAAAATGCTTTCATTCTTTTTTTTTTTTTTTTTTTTTTAAATTTTGACAAATGTGGATATATGAAAATGATGGCCAACATGAACAAATGTAGCTGTGCCGATCATTTCTAGGCAGATCATTTTATGTCTTGGGTGATAAATGTACGATTTTTCTCCCTGTTATCTGTTAATGAGTATTTGAGCCTGTTAATAGCATAGTCATTTCTTTGATGCTATGTGTGCTGGCACCTGTCATCATTATGTACTCCAGGTCTCCTGACTGGCCTGAACTTGAGTGCAATATGCCATTTGGAAAGTGCCAAAAAGAGTACAGTAGTTGTTTATTTTTGGTGATCCCAGTAAATGAAAATTAATCATGTGTGACAAATGTTTGTGGCCTTATAGTCATAGTTCTGCAGGCAGAAGCTACATATTTTGTGACTGTATTCAATGAACTGTCCTTTTATGTTCTAGAAATAGACACAGAGTGCAACCAGATAAAATTAATGATGTTAGTCTGTTAAAAAAAGCAATGATGCAAAATCTGTAGATGTTAATTCTGTCAGTATTAATGATACATATGCTTGGTGCCTGTCATTTTGAAGCCTCAAGGCTGGACTTACATATGTAATGGTAACTTTTGCCAGACTGAAAATGCCAACCTTGGAGTTAAATGTGCAAAATTTAGTGTTTAATTATCACCCTCCCTTCCTTCCTCCCCAATTATTTTATTTTTAATAATTATTTTATACTGACCCAAATTTACATTATGTTTTCAGTTGGAGATTATTTTCTTCTTCATTTTTTGCTTTCAACTGTGGCTATATGCTACTTAAAAAAAAGAAATTGCATTTAATCTATGGATGTGTCTTTACTGTACGAGTAGATGAGGAAAAACCAATCTGGACTGCATGTCGTGTTTTTCTGTTTTCAGTTTTTTGTTTGTTGGTTAGTTGGGCGTTTTTTTTAGTTGGTTGGTTGTTTTTTTTTTAAAAAAAAAAAAAAGAAAAAACAGAGATGAGAGGCACTGTAGTATATGATGTACTCTATAATGTAGTTACACTATTTGGTTGACAGGAGCCTTGTGCCATGTAGATATGGTTTTAAAGGTATATGGGTTTACCAAAAAAAGTTTCCTAGTTAATAAGGCTAAACTCTTAACCTCCAATGAACATTCATTTTGTGAAACTGGAATATTGTGGATGATAAGGCTGCTTGTATCTCTGCCAGGATGTTCTCTTGGAAATATTGCCTCTATGTTGATTTTGATGGAACCTGGTCTTGATATAGTTCTTGGTGTGCTGCACAACTTCTTTCTCTCTCTTTATTTTATTGTCTCTAAGGCCCTTGAGGGAAATACTGAGAATCTGGAGCAGCTGTAATCATGAACAGACCTCGTTATTATTCCTATGTTAACTTGTGGGATAGTGCAGGATGTATGCAATGTCTGTTTCCAGACCACAAAATCTGAGAAAGCCTATATGCTTATACCTGTGAAATAACACTCAAGGCAACCTTGAGAGGTGCAGACCACAATGCCTTTCTTCCACACTGGTTAAGCTTTAACGGTTCTTTTTTCTGGAGGCCTTCTATTTTATAACACAAACCACAGCAACTAGTTTCAGGGGGATAAGGATAAACAGGTCACAGGTATCTTACTGAATAGTTGATGGTGATTTGTGTTTAAGTATCAGACTAGACTAATCCAATATCGCTGTTTTCTTCATGAAAAGAATGATGACCGCTAATGGATCTGCTCTGGCACTTGTTTACCATAATGCATTGGTGATTTCAGTGATAAGAAAAACTGTGGTTTAGAACATATCTGTTCTTTTTACCATCATTTCTGTTGTTTGTTTTTTTTTTTTTCTGATCATTTTGTCATACCACTGACCATTGTCTTTAAAAATTACCTTTTCTATTTCAGTTATGTTTTATGGTTGACAGAACTGATTTCTGATGAAATCTTGCTTCTATATGAAAATCAGAAATATTTTATATTTATATACCTTTGTTTGTGGTGACTTTACTGTTGGCTGTGTATATAGTGTTGTTTAGGACACGAGGAAACAGAATGAAGCTGCATTAAGAGTAGTTCAGGTTGGACATTAGGAAAAGGTTCTTCACTGAGAGGGTGGTCAGTTGCTGGAACAGGCTCCACAGGGAAGTGGTCATGGCACCAAGCCTGTCAGAGTTGAAGGAGCGTCTGGATGACGCTCTTAGACATGTGATTTAGTTTTAGGTAGTCCTGCGAGGACCAGGGAGTTGGACTCAGTGATCCTTATGGGCCCCTTCCAACTTGAGATATTCTATGATGCTATGATTTCATAGAACCAAAATATGTTTCTTCTCCTTTCCCACCTCCCCTCCTCCTTTTTTTTTAAGAGCATAACTAAAACTCCCTCCTACCTTCCCTTCTGATTTTAGCTTGGGTCTGTGTAATGCTCATCCTGATGCCTGTCCAGAAAAGTAGCATGGAGCTTAATATTCACTCAAAGCCCTTTGCAATATTTTTTGCAAAGCATTTCTACCCCTTCCTTCTTGGACATCGACAATGTTAGATACTTTTCTTCCTCAGTCTGGAGATCTGCAGCATAAAGTAGCTGACCACAAAACTTACTGTAACACTTAAACATTCATATTTACTTACATTAAGTCTAGTGATAATAGCAGTTGTTTTTCTCTAGTGCCTGGAATTTGGAAATTGTAACTGTACATGATCACTCCATGGTGACACACTGTTAAAATAATTTTCCCCTCCTCTTTTCTTTTTTAAGGGACGCAAGAGTGAGGCAGAAAAGTACTTCGTGAAGGCTATTCAGCTGGATCCTACAAAAGGAAACTGCTACATGCATTATGGTACGTTTCGGATAGATAGGGTTTCCACACGTATTCCAGGATTGCTGTTAATCTCTCAGAGTGATTAAGGATTTGAAAAGTGCTACTGGCAAAATACCTTCTTTAAAGGGAAAGAGACTAATCTACTGCGTATAACTTCGTCTCCATTTCAATTTGTTAATCACTGCAGAAGGAGAGGTGAAGATTTTCATATTTTGCATAGCTTTCCTCCTGTGAGGGGAATTTCAGTATTGCTGCTTCTCTGGGAAAGGAAGACGGTGACTATTGCCATATGTCAAAGTTTCATGGCCTGGAATATTATTATTAACAGTTTTGGCCTAACTTCGCTGGCTGCTGGTGGGTGGGCAACTAAAAGTTATACTTTCATGTGCGTGAGTTCTGTATAGCGAAGTGTCTGCTTTTTGTTGGAGACTTATAGACCTTACATCTACCTCCTTTCCAGCATCTTCATGGCTTGAAACTGATAAGTATTACAAAAGGTTTTGACAAGTTGGCTATACCTTTGTCATACCAAGCTATGCATGTTCTTAAAGCACAGAGTTAATTTGAAGGTATCTTTAAAACTGTGGATTGTTTTTGCTAGATGTGCAAAAAAATATTTCCAGATGTGATTAGTCCCAAGGAAACAAAAATATTTAACTTTATGGACTAATTCTTACTGTATTTTAAAGCTGATAATAGACAAATCTAAAAATGCAAGCTATGTAGTCTCAATTGGAAAATATAGAAAGAAGTAATAAATTTCATCTTAGTTAAGGAAGAAGGTAGGAAACCACAGGCATACTATATATATCTTTGTATATTGTTTTAATTTCCTTTTCTGATTCTAACTGGTAAAAGTAAAATAAATGAAAATGAGTAGCCAAAAGGGAAAATTAATCTCACATAATAACCATGGCTTTACTTTGTGTGATTTCTTTGTCTGAATTGCTCACACATTGTATTTCTATTTGGTCTTATGCAGTGTAAGGTTCCGTATGTTAGGGTCCCAGAATTGATGCATACATTGTTACTTAGAACATGCATGTTATTTAAATGAATGTAGCCCAGTGTTGTGTTATTTTGCATTATGAATCATTGCAGTTAGTGACCTTCTATTTATGCCCATACAGGTAAATCTGATAGGGGTATTTGTGCACATAAGCTCCATTATTTCAATTGGATATAAGTATAATTGATATCTCAAGATAATGAGGAAATGTTGCAGCAGATTGATTCTTGAAATCCTAGTCAGGCCCCTTCCAGCCTTTGTTATTAAGAAATCTATCCTTAGTTATTAGGAAATCTATTTGCATGCAAATTCAAAGGTAGATCTCAACAATCCATCCTGGCAATTGAAGTTATGACTGTATATTTTATTGCAGGTCTAGACTTTTTTTCTTTTTTCTCTCTCATTACTTCATCAACTTGCCTGTCTTCCTGCGATATTCCCTCTGTGTCAAGTGCCTTACAAACTAAAAGCAAGGTTATTCATCATTCATCTCTGATGTACTGACTTCTTCATTACCAGATTACAATATTTAAATAGTGTATTGTTTCCTAATGAAGATTATTCCCTAAAAACTTTAGCAAATTTTTCCTTTATTGTATCACAGGTACAAAAAGTAGTTTCTGTGTCCTTGTGCAGAGGTCATTATTGCAACATAAGTGAGATTCTGTTCTGCACTTTAGGACTGAAGGGTAAAATTTAGTCAGTGTTTGCAATACTGACATAGTAAAATGAAGGGCTGCAGACACAAGAAAGTTCTCTGTACCAGTCACTAGGTCTCTGTCATGGAGTATTTTATACACAGAGAGCTCTACTGAATGCAGGTGAAACCTTTTCTTTTGTTTGTATAACTTCTTATCACTTCACCAAGTTCAGTGATGTTACTCCATGTTTAAATCAAAGTAGCTATGAGAAAGATATGGTTTAGTTCTGCTTGGCCTATGTGTCTGTGTAGTACGGGTGATCTCAAAACCTTGACGCTTCGGGCACAGGACTTTGTAAAATTTGAAATAAATTATCCTGCCTTTCCCTCCTTCCCTCCTTCCCTCCTTCCCTCCTTCCCTCCTTCCCTCCTTCCCTCCTTCCCTCCTCCCCTCCTTCTCTCCTTCTCTCCTTCCCTCCTTCCCTCCTTCCCTCTCTCTTTCTCTCTTTCCCTCTCTCTTCCCTTTCTTTTCTTTTCCCCTTTCTTTCATTTTTCCCTTCCACCTACTTCTTGTATTGATCAGGAATCTGTACTGTATGTTACCAGGGGCATTCCAAATAGTACACAGGAATCCGTAGTGAACACTTAATCTCTACTTCTCATTAATATGTTTTAACACCTTGTCATGGGTACAGTCCGTATACTGTATGCCAAGTGTTACACTATGGGGAAATACCATCCATATTTTGCATGTAAATCTTAGAGATTACTTTTTTTCTAAGCATGAAGATGTTGGAACAGAGAATAAAATAATTGGCATCAGCCCTAAAAAACCACATACCTCATGGAACAGCCAAATGAAAAGACTGATCAGTTGGGACACAACAGTGTGTTGATGGAGTACCATGAATAAATGGACTGAAGATTTTCTTCCAAGTGCACGTGCATGCATACACTTATAATTTGTGCTCCCAGCATGTGCAAATGTTCTTTTTGACTTCTAACCTTTTGGACTCTTTTTTGGAGCTATCAGGAAAAATTGTAGATATTCTGTATCTTTTAAGAGGCTTACATTTGTATTATAATATGCTTTAATTCAGGCCTGAAGCCAAAGCTATTCTTAGATGATGTGATTTGCTGCAGGAGTCAGCTTATTTGATCACATGAAAATTTGGAGAGAGGTGAAAAGTTTCATGGTTGCTTCCTGGTGTAATACCACGACAGCACATTTCTCTGATCAAGCTAGTGTTATAATTAGTTTTGTGGAGGTAATATCCTAGCTTTGGATTTCAGTGGATTTAGATATAAGGAAGTATTTCTCAAACTCGTTATGCTTGGAGATGTCTGAAGGGAGAACTAATGGAGAAGCTGAAAAGTTACATATCTCTGCACACTGCAGACATGATGTCACTTCATTGGGCATAAGGGGAAGTGACTTTTGCTCTAGTGATCAGAGAGGGTTGCAGTCCCCTCTCAGGCTGAAATGAAATCATCTGCTCACCCGTCCACGTTTTCCCTTCCTTTCCTCTTTCCTTTCTCATATGCCAGTTATCTGAACATCTGAACTTTGTGCAGAACCATTGTCTTACATACATTCTTGATGAGTGATGTGACACACGCTACTCGGGTACACTGTACACCACCAGAAACACTTAATAGATGAAAGAAAGAAATTGTATATGAATCAGGAAGACGAAAAATGGCAGAGGGAAGAGTACAGAAGCACCAATGAAAATCTTACTTTTGGCACAACCTACATGTTTTTAAACTAAAACACTGAAGATTATTTCAGATACTAGATTTGAATACTCCTGTAAAGTTTGAGACTTTTAATTGGATATCTTTAATATGCATTTTTTAAAGAAGATTTAAAGGGAACAGTTTTTCATTAAACTGAGTTGAACTTAAATGCTTATTTATTTTTGAATTTCCATCTTCTCTTTCTCTGGGAAAGTTGTCTTCAAAATATCCTCCCCACATCTACCATGTTATTGGCTCTCATGCATCCCACTTTGAACATTTAACTCAAGTATGCCATTTTCTACCTTGGTGGCTTCTGTCATCAACAGATCAATGACATAACTGAAATAGTCTCCACTGACCATAGAAGAGACTCTTTCTAACCTAGGTGCCTCAATTAAATGGTTATGGTCAGGGGGATGAATCCAAGTGTCAGTCTGAGAAACCACAGAGAGATACCTATGAACTAATTCCAAAGGCATTTTCTTATAAATATTTTAAGAACATGTTGGCATCTAAAGAGTCAGTAAGTCAAATTTGTTAACAAGTGTACCAAACAGAAATGTTCAGCCAGGTCAGACCAGTGACATTATGGCCCAGAGAATATTTAGTTTTACATACAGTATTGATCACCCACAAAGGAAATACAGATCTCCCATTTCTGTCTGCACTAAGCCTATCTCAGGAGAAGTTGAAGAAAGATTCTGTATAAAATTTATCAATGCAGAGAGATGAGTTTCATTTCAAACAGTGAAATACTTAAGTGCTTGTCCATTTGAAAAGAAACAAAAATAAATTCTTCAGTATCTTTTCATTGAGATGGCTAGTAGGATGCAGTGTAGTTGAGGAGTCTAAAGTTGTTGAAGGCTTTCTGTACTTTCACTTAAATAAGCAAACAAACAAACAAAAAAAACATAACGCTACAGTGAAATTTAAGTTGTGCAAACATTTTACCTCCAAAACTGTCTTATTTCCTTTTTAATTTTATGTTTAAAAAAAAAAAAACCAACAAGCCAAACAAAACCAAACAAAACAACCAAAACACCACTAAAGCAGGTTTATTTTACTTATTTACTAAAAATTGGTTTTGCTACCTGTGGTGGGTTGGCCCTGGCTGGGGGCCAGGTGCCCACCAGAGCCGCCCTATCACTCCACTCGTTCACCAGACAGGGGAAAAAAGGTATAACGAAAAGCTTTGTGGGTCGAGATAAGGACAGGGAGAGATCACTCACTTCTTATCGTCATGAGTAAAACAGACTGAACTTAGAGAGGAAATTCATCTAATTTATTCCCAAACAGGATAGAGGAATGAGAAATAAAATCAAATATTAAAACACCTCCCCCCACCCCTCCCATCTTCCTGGGCTCAACTTCACTCCCGACTTCAAACCTCCTCCCCCTTCAGTGGCAAAACTTCAGAGTTTCTTACATCTTCTCACTCCTCTCTCTGGCTGCAAAAGCTGTCTCTAACTGTTTGTTGTTTTTTTTTCCCTTCTTAAATATGTTACCACAGAGGTGCTGATTGGCTTGGCCTTGTCCAGCGGCGGGTCCATCTTGGAGCCAGCTGGCATTGGCTCTATCAGACACAGGGGCAGCTTCTAGCAGCTTCTTGCTGAAGCCACCCCTGTAGCGCCTCCCACTACCAAAACCTTGCCATGCAAACCCAACACACTACCATGCCTCTTAAAGTGCATATAGTGGCCTCTCTCCAACATAATGAAAATGGAATGGGAAAAAAGAGAGAGAAAGGAGGAATGAGCTTTCAAGATAGATTTGTATACAGAAGTCCCTCCTCCCTTACACTTGTAATGGCTTAATTGGAATGGGAAAGTCTAGAACCCAACAGGATGTTCAAATTAACTCTGCTTTATTAATCACCATTGAGACCTTTTAAAATAGCTTCCTTTGAATAATACATTGTTTCTAATAACTCTAAATTGTTTAATGATTCCTTTTTCATTATAAAAATGGATTATTCTCATTAGATTAATTATGCATTCATTTAATTAGGCAATTCACATTGATCATCTGCCTTTTTCAGTGCATTCCCAGTTACAGATATAAACCAAAATTAAAAACATGCTGTCAGATTAGGTAAAACTGAAATATATTAGGTATACTGTCATTGAAACAAGAATAGATTAACGGGTTCTCAAACAATCTAACTTTTTTTTACATCATCTTTCATGGTTGAATTTGTGATAATTTAGGAGTTGTTTTTATAGGTTTTTCTCAAATTATCAGAGTTTTTTTACGCAAGTTTAATTTGTTAACTGCTGTTTTTATTTTTTTCACTTTAATCCTAAGTCTTTCTCATCACTGTTTCAGCACAGAAATTTTAGTCCTTTTTGATGCCTAAATTTTCACCTGAGTCTGTGAGCACTTTGTATCTGTCTTGCCTCCAGAGATTTACCACTCTGAAGTCCCAGCCTGAAAGTGGATTGGAACTGCTGTGATTTAAGCTTCAAAACAAATTTCATTGAAATATGATAGCAGTGGATTTTCAAGCACCATTGTTTTCAGTCCTTAAGTCATACACTTACATGTGTTAGTGAGCGTGAAAATTTACATATGTTTACAGATGTGCATTCAGTTTTCTTTTTGATGTGATGTATTTGTAGTCATAGAATCATAGAATACTTGGTTGGAAGGGACCTCAAGGATCATCTGGTCCAACCTTTCTTGGCAAAAGCTCCACCTAGACAAAAGCATGGTCTAGACAAGATGGCCCAGCACCCCATCCAGCCGAATTTTGAGTGTCCCATGTTGGGGAGATTATTCCAATGGCTGACCTCATTGTGAAAATTTTTCCTCTTGTGTCCAATGGGAATCTCCCCAGGAGTAACTTGCACCCATTACTCCTCTTCTTTTTCATGTGATTCCTTGTGAAAAGGGAGTCTACATCTTATTTGTAGCCACCTTTGAAGTACTGGAACATGGTGATGAGATCTCCCCTAAGCCTTCTTTTCTCAAGGCTTTTCTGTCAGCCTTTCCTCATGTTGCAGGCTTCCCAGTCTTTATCACCCTGGTGGCTTTCCTCTGGACCCTCCCCAGACTGTCCACAGCTTTTTTATAGCAGGGACCAAAACTGAGCACAGTATTCCATGTGTGGCCTGACAAGTGCTTAGTAGAGTGGGATAATGACTTCTTTACCTCTGCAGGTGATGCCCTTGGTGATGCAACACAGCATCCTGTTGGCTTGCTTTGCCACTGCAGCACACTGTTCACGCACATTAAGCTTGTTGTCCACCAGGACCCCCCCAGGTCTCTTTCCGCAAAACTGCTCTCCAGCCAGGTGGATCCCAGTCTGTTCTGCATTCCTGGATCGTATTTTCCCAAGTGCAAGATCTTACACTTGTCCTTGTTGAACATCATAAGGTTCCTGTTAGCCCACTCTTCCAGCCAATCCAGGTCTTCCTGCAGGGTGGCTCTCCCTTCCAAAGTGTCTACTTCCCCCCTCAGCTTGGTATCATCCGTGAACTTCATCAGGGTGCACTGGATCCCATCATCCAGATCACTTACGAAGATTTTTAACAGCATTGGGCCCAGTATCGATCCCTGGGGGACCCCACTTAGACAGGCTGCCAGCTTGAAAAAGAGCTATTTATCACCACCCTCTGGGTGTAGCCTGTCAGCTAGTTCCCCGTCCACTGCACAGGCTGCTTGTCTAGACCATAACGCAGTTATGGTTTCTCTAGGAGGAGGCTATGGGGAAAGCCCTGGAGAAATCCAGGTAGACAATGTCCACTGCTCGCCCCACATCAACTGAGCAGGTTACTTAGTCATAGGAGGTGATCAGGTATGTCAAGCGTGATTTGCCCTTGGTGAATCTGTGCTGGCTTTTCCCAATCATGTGCTTCATTTGACTTGTGATAGCCCGCAGGAGGATCTACTCCATAACTTTACCAGTGACTAAAGTATGACTGATGGGCCTATAATTTCCTGGATCCTCCTTTAAGCCCTTCTTGTAGATGAGGGTGACATT
>VXBL01005968.1:852601-947261 GCA_013400195.1 Aramus guarauna
GTTTTCCTGGTTTGTGAGTAGCAAGTCCAGCAGTGCCTCATTCCTGGTTGGCACATCTGACATTTGTATGAGGAAGCAGTCCTGTACACACTCCAGGAACTTAATGGATGACATGTGAGCTGCTGTATTGTTCTTCCTACAAGTGTCTGGGTAATTGAAGTCACCCATAAGAACCAGGTTCTGTTGACCCAAAGCTTGCTTAAGTGACCCAAATAGTGCTTCATTGGCCTTATTGTCTTGGTTTGGGGGTCGGTAGCAGATGCCTACTGTAAGACCTTCCTTGGAGATGATCCCTCTGATCTTGACCCAGAGGCATTCAATAGGACTTCCACAATCACCATAGTTGACTTCCATACATTCAAGGTTCTCCTTAACATAGAGCGCAAGTCCGCCACCTCTTCTTCCCTGTCTGTCTTTATGAAACAGCCTATAGCCATCCATCATGATCCTCCAGTCACGTGGAGGATCTGTGTAGTCACATTGTTCACAGTGCTGGAGCTTCGTGTCTTTGCTCTTCGTTGCCTGAAGAGCAGCCTTGGAAAGCTTTTTTTTTTCTCCCATATATTTAAGGAAAAGACCTTCTGAAAAAAACAGTGTAATAATGAAAAATAAAATGGTAAATTTGTATGGATAAGAAAGGGAAATATCAACCAGACTAACGAAGTCTTACTCCTTTCTTTAAGAGAGTTTTATGCCTATGGAAGAAATGTCACCCTAGTCCATAGGAAGGTCAGTTTTTATATCCGTTAATGAAATGAATAAAACTGATTTCATAATCCCTAATTCCAGTGAATGAATTGTCCATTTCTGACTGACAGGTTAGCTAAACAAAGTATGTGCCGAATGGTAAATAAACCAGAGTGCATAGATCTGCTCCATTGGGAACACCAGATGTTACATGGTGATTATGTATTGAGAAATTAAATTCCTTGATGAGATGGGGTCAAAGCCAAGCAGATGTAGTATGTCTATCACTAAGTCACTTTGCCAGCCTTCCCAATATGCACTCATGAACCTTTTAGCAAATGAAAGGGGGTTTTGCCATTTTAAATCCTTTGGAAATCTTAACATTAAATATATAATGATTTTGTAGGGGAACTATAAAACAAGTTTATGATACTCAAATAGCACAAGTTCATAGAACATATGAGCTCTTTGGAGGAAGGGAGTCTCTGTTTTGAGCATACAGTGACATCAAATTAAGATCCTGACTTTGGACTATGGATTATACATCCTTCTACAATTTCAATGAGTGTAATTCCAGGAAGACAGGATTCCTAGACCCAAAACAGGAAGACAGATGTAACTGACTCGCAGAAAGACTTCTTTAAACTTGCAACCTTTCTACTCCCAGAACTCTCTCCTATAACTTTGATTTCAGAAGATCTTCTTTTAGTGTTAACACAGTATTTCTTACTTCCAAACTGAAACAGAATAAGAATATACCAGAAACGGAGCTATTCAGAAGAATATACCAATTTGAAGTTTTGTTTGTGGTTTTCTTGGCAGCTGTGAATGATGAGTGTACAAAGTCATATGTACATAAATTGTCAAGTCCTTTTTGTTGCTTTTTAGGCTGTTGCTATCACACAATATTAAAAGAAGATTATTACAAACCACTATAATTACTTTTTATTCCAAACTCCCTTTAGAACCAATCACTTAAGTGGAATGCAGTTGAGTATTTCCAAACAAGCTAGGTCACTGACCCTAAATGCTATGGAATTTCCATGTTTCTGGCTCGTCCCTTGAGTTTATCCTCAAATCTAATCATTCTGACATCCCAAATACATAGTTGACTCTGCTTCCTCAGCACAATATACTAGACTGCTTGAGAGATGTGGTTAGAAATTGCAGATCAGAGACAGGGCTAGAAATGTGGCTTTATGCTTCTTTCATGTTGCCAAAATTTGGGGTTTCTGCAGCAACTGAAAAAGCCTGTGGCATGAACAACTGTGGAGACCTCTTTGTTAATGTTCATATGTTTTGACCTATGAGTGCCATCTCATTGTGAGGATTGTTGAAGAGATAGCATGGAGCTGCTACAAAAGTGCAACTGGATAGTTCTTTCCCATCCATATTTCCCTTTTCCAAACCTTATACATCACCAGGTGTCTGGGGAATGACATAGGGTCCAGAATCTTCCTTAGTATTTGTAAAACATTAGATCCTCTGTATTATATCTTTTCATAATTCATCTTTTGTTTTAGTGAGAGCTTACAGTGATCCAGATGTGGTCACAAGTTCAGTCATCAAGTCCCAAAGGCTTGCGGTTTAATTTTTTCTGTCTTATCTCTGGTCCTGCTCTGGATGACATCCAATGGTATATTTAGCACAATTGCAACAGATCAGTTTTTCAGACAAAGAAAAAAGTTAAAAAAAAAGATTTTTCCAAGCCAGCACATATATTGATGTTGCAGCACCCACTGGCTTGTGTAGTCTTTCTATATATTTTATTTGCATGGAATAATCTTCTTCATGGGAACCAATTGAGGGGGTAAACTCCCCAAAAGCTCTTACCATGAGAAGGCCAGAGAGTAGCTTTAGGTAAAGATGGTATGGAATATAAGGAGCAGCAAAACAAACCGGAATGCTGCTACCATCTAGGCGATCTTGATGTAAGTTCTCTTTGCTTTCCCTGTCTCATCCTACATATTCAGCAAGAAACTGTCTAAACAGGCCTGTAAAGCAGGATCTTCAAGCAAACATTCCCTTGCTCTGGTAACTGCTCATTCACAGCCAATGAATCTGTTTTGAAACTCTTAAAGGAAACAGTTACATTAGGTCATGTCTGTTGATTTGGCATCTTGCAGCATTGATTCATCACCTGAAAAGCTTTGGAAATCAACTCAGAGACAAGGTCTCTGTTCTCATTTCTTCCACAGAATATCATTGAAATTTTCCATTCATAAATCTCTGGTTGCATCTGCTCTTTTGCTCTGCATTGCCACAGCAGAGTTGAAGTAGATGGTGACTTCAGTGGTGGTTCTGCTCATGCCAGTGAGAACATAGTTCAGTTCTGAAGACATGATCTTGTAGCCTTGCTGTGTGCTTTAGAGACAGGCACAGTGCATTGGGGCAGGCAGAACCTGATCCCTGTTTGGTTTCTGTTGAAACTTGAAATGCTTTTAAAGCACCCACAAATATTCGGCTTCATATCCTCAATGTTGAATGTGCTGAAACAGATAGAGAAGTTTGTAATATACAGATTTGACAGTTGAGTCTATGGTCCTGATATATCCACTTTTCATATTAGCATAGTTGTTTAAGATGCTGCCATGGAAGGAGAAAACTCTTTTGAAGAGGATAAGGTGCAGAAGACTTGGTGAGAAACGTATATTAAAAGAAGGAAATGCTAACTATTTCCTATTATGGTAGGATTAGAAGTTTTTTCCTTCTTATGCAGAAGGTAGTTTACTCAGTTTTGCTTGGATTACTAAAGATATCAGGACAGAAGTGTAAGTAATTGAAGTTTGAGTAAGTGCAGAACCAAGAGCATTCTGAGAACATTCAAAGTGATTCTTTTTAAAAGCAGCAGTAGCAAGATGAGCTATTTCAGAGACCTACTGTGTTCTGGTACCTTTACCATACCAAGTACCTTTGAATGTTTGCCAGTGAGCAAGAGAGAACATTTCAATTAAAGAAAGATTGGTGCAACTTGCACTTTTATCTAGTAAAATAAAAGCTCATAGTGCCTGTAGGGAATAGCTGAGCCCATTCTAGAGGAAGGCGCTAATGCCTTTGTGCTGTGAACATAAGAGATGGTTACACACAGGCATATCCCAGCCAATTAATACCTTTCATATTACAATAAAGCAGTGGAACTACAAATTCAGATGTATGCCTTTTAACCTGGTGTTGGTGCATGTCTTAAAAAAATGCTTTATAAAGGTTCATGATCATTTTAGAGAGGTAATTGCACAGGATAAAGCGCTGTATGCTTTCATCCCTGTGAATGAATATTTGTTAAAAAATTTTACAGAAGATGAAAATAAGTTGTTTTTTTTCACCTCCTGGGAACTGCAATTTTTTGTTGTTGTTTCAGTAGATCGCATATATTTCCTAATTTTTTTTTGGTCAAATATAGACTCAAAAACACTGTTGACATTTTGCAAGAAAAAATAAGTTTGTACTGTAGGTACAATATACTTCAGCTTTTATGTTCTTTCTGATGCTTAGATATCTTAGTTTAGGGGAAAATGACTAAAAGGATAGTCAAGTATTGAATCAGTTCTCCGCTGTTAAAGGTCTTTAAGAACTCTTGGCTACACATTTACTCTCAGCTCTGTGCTGTCTAACAAGAAAGGTAGAAACATCTGTTTGAAAAAGTAATGTTCCAGGCACAGAACTATGTTGTTGAGGATCACACCTGAACCTGGATTGTGGATTTCCCACTCCCATTCTAGAAAAATAGTAATGAGAAATATGCTTTCCTTGAAAAAGGAAAATGTGGGATTCAGAGCTTCTAGAAAGCAATTTTCTCAAAAGCTGGTTCTGATTCCAAAAAACAATCAGACTACCATAATTTACGTTGTTGGCAAGAGCTGGATTCATGACACCTGCAATAAGAAAGCTCTGTATGTGATATTGGGCAGTGTCTCATAAATCATACGGTTTGCCAGCTACCTGTCAGAGGAGAAAATCCTGCAAGTAAATTTAGACCGACAGAAGTGGTTGCTGGATCGAGGGGCTTGTGGATCAGACCTTCTGATCCACCTTCAACACCTTGCCAATATTCTGCCCTGCTAGTGCTCTTCTCTTGGGAAAACACATCTTTATGGCTCTGACAGGAAAAGTTCAGCAGTCTGCTTTTTTAATGAAGAAAGTGCAGCATAAACTTCCAATCCAGTTCATAACATGTATGAATTTAGTATATCATATTAAAAGGAATAGTGACTAATGTTTTCAAAATGGGATATCTCTACTTAAGTGCTTCAAATTTAGATGTGTGAATAGAATTAGTCTGCCTTTCAGGAGAACTTGGCAAATAATTCTCAACTGAAAGTTTCCACCTTGTACTAGGTCTGGCTGGGATAGTTAACTTTCTTTGTAGCAGCCTGGATGATGCTGTGTTTTGGATTTGTGGCTAAAACTGTTTTGATAACAAACCAATGTTTTGGCTGTTGCTAAACAGTGCTTGAACAGTGTCAAGGCTTTTTCTTCTTCCCATTCTGCCCCCTCAGTGAGTAAGCTGGGGATGGGCAGGTGACTGGGAGGGGACACAGCTTGGATTGCTGAACCAAGCCTGCCAAAGGGATATGCCAGACCATATAACAGCATGTTCAGTAATAAAAGCTGGGGTAGAGAAAGAAGAGGGGTTTTGGCTTCTAAGGTGGCCTTTGTTTGGAGACTGGCTGGCATCAGTCTACACGTGAGAAGAGGTGAGCGATTTCCTTCACTTGTCTGGTTTTGTGGTTTGGGTTTTTTTCTTTTCTTTCCTTCATCTATTAAACTGTCTTTATCTTGACCCATAAGTTTTCTTGCTTTTGTTCTGCCTGTTTTCTCCCCTCACCCTGCTGGGGTAGGGGGGAGTAAGTGGCTGCATGAGTGCTTGGAAGCTGGTGGGGAACAACCCACCACACACCTGTACACTCAGGTATTGATTTTTCCACTAGATTGAGAACGTAGCAGTGAATTATATTTATAGCCCATCCAATTAAGGAAATGCTTAATCAGTAGCTTCTGTTTAAATCACTCCTACTCAGGCAATGAGTAAGGCAGTTATGGGGTGTTGTCCTTTCCTTTTTGCAGTCAGTATTTTGTAAGGATTTGGGTGTAAAGGATGCTACAGTTGGTTTCAGGAGGGTGGTCTGTATCATCTGCTACCTACCCACTCAGCATCAGTTATTGGCACTGTTACTACCACCTCCAGTACCAGGGAGAGACTTGTTTATGGTAATGCACAGCACTAGAATTTTCTTTCCTGAAGAACTGAAAGTTTTACTCCTACTTGGCTGGTGTCATGCAATACTTGCAATTGTTTTAGTTAACTTTGGTAATCCTGTAATAAAGATAATCCTTTAATATGTTATATAAAATAATAATCCTATTATAGAGACACTTTTTAGAGACATAATAATAGTAAATGGAGAGTGAATTCTGGTTTTAGCAACATAAAACATTAGTTTAGAGTTGTTACTGACGTTTTTGATGTGTCCATGTAGACTATTGGAATGTATGCAGCCAAAGTCCTAGAAAATTAATAAAAACAAGCTTTAAACTAAAGCATCTAGCAGTGCACTTGCTTTTCAGTAGATATATATAATGTTGTCCTCTTCTAAATTGGACTTCTTATTATAAAATTTGTACATGCTTTAGATTTCTACGTCTTCAGTGTATGTTGATCTTACGGACCTCTTAAAGAGCTACGAATTAACCTAAGGTGTTGCTGAAGAGCACCAGTAAACCATTAGTAATGGTTTGAAATGGTTTCCAATAATGTTATATTTTTAGAAATTACATGGATGTAATGAATCTAAAGTCAAGAAATGTGTTGATTATGTCACAAGAAGTAGAACATATCAGTTACATTTTATTGCATTGGGGTAGTTATAAATATACATATAATAACATCTCTGTTGAGCTTCAGTGTTAAACATTTCATACAGAAAACTAGAAATGTGTTTCTAAAGATCTGTTTCTAAAAACCCTTGGGTAATTTTTACTGAAGACAATAATGAGAGGGCTTTTTTCTCCTTATTTAAGGAGAAAAATTAACTTAATGTTCAGGTGACATTATTTTTAAATTCTAAGCTGCAGAATATTTTTCCTAAATTAAGTATATAATTTTTTTGAGAATGATCTGGAATGTTCACTGTGTCTTGAAATCTAAAAGGTTATGTTCTCTTTCTTCCCCTTGGCTGGATGTATGAATAGTACAACCAGTTACTAGTGTCTCATTCTGCTAATCTAGTGCTTTCATTATCAAAAGAACCTTAATGTTAACAGCTTAAGGCTGGTTTGCTTTAGCATGGACCTAAATATTAGGGATACTGTTTTAGTTCATTTCTGGAAGACAATTGGAATACTAGTTGGTCAAGCTTCTTTTGAAGATTTCTCTTAAAAGACAATAGGAACTCAGCCCAAATCAAGAGATATGAACTGCCTATTGTAGTTGGCTTACTTGTCTGAGAATTTTCAGATTCATATCTGAGTTTTTCCTGCTATATATAAGGCATACTCTGATACGATACCCAAAAGAAAAACAGGGGAAGAAAAAAAGCAAACTTGTAGCTTTTGTCAACTTTTTTTTCCCCTTCATAAGAGACTTCCAATAATGGCTCAAGCAATGGTTTCTAATTCTGCATACAAATTAATTTCTTGTGATCCAAACTGTTCTTCAACTCTGTTTTCTTTTTATGTTTTTCTCTCTTTTTATTTTTTTTTTTATTTACTTACTGTTCTATGTGAGAAAGCTTCTTTGGGAATCATCTGTTTCTGGACACAGTGAACACAAAGCTTCATAATGCATGAAAGGATGGCACATATTAGAATATGGATGTAACTAAAGCAAGCAAACCTTATGCTATGAACGCAGAAAGGCATCTGAATATTTTTACAAGATTTTGGCAGATCTGAATAACTAAGATATAGGTGACTGGCTGAGTAAATAATCTTCCATCTCCTGCTAAGCTGAAATGTATCCACAGAGAAAGCAAAAAGCTAGGAAAGCTGTCTTTCATCACTTTTTCTACTGAGATGATTCCTTCTGCAAACATGTTTATTGTACCAAAGCATCACTGGATTCAGTATGTCCCTACAGACCCTGCTAACTCTGGTTAAGTGGATTTTCTGCATAAGCATATAGCGAACATGTAAGTAACAGGGAATGTATGAGGAAAGGAAGTAAGAAAAAAAAAAGAAAATCCCTCTCCATGAGAGGAAATCATTTGCTCATGGCATATTGTTCCTGAAGAGGCTTTTGGCCAGTGATGGCTTGGTGGACTTTTGGTTGAGTGGTCTTACTTTACAAAGATAAAAAAAGAAGGATGGGATGCTGGAATGTATAATCACCATACTTTAAGATAGCTTTTCCAAATAAAAAGGTACATAGACACAGAGTCTAGACAGCTGAAACCCTTTGAAAAGTCCTTGATCCAAAAATAACACATTTTACAAATTAGGTGTGAGAAATCATTAAAAGGAACAGAAATAAAGTGGTTTGAGTACCTTCCAAAATGCTTTTTTCCTCTCTTCTTCAAAGCAAAACTCATTTTTATAGAGTTCTACTAGTTGTTATGTCTTTTGTTTTGAAACTACTGTACTTCAGCTAAAGTTTGGTTAATGCTAAATTATTGATTCTTTTCAGTTTTGACTTGGTTTAGTGATTATCATAATTTCATTGGTAAAAATTCGGTCACTTGATTTTAGCCATCTTCTCTTTTTTTACATGAAAGGTAAATATCATGTAGGAAACTTGTAAAAAGCTACTTGTCATGATTCTCTTAGTGTTACTGAAGTATGTGATAAAATACCAGTTCATCAAGGTATGCATACATATAATAATTTTAAAGCAAAGTATCATTTATAATTCTAAAGCTGAAGAAATGTGTTTGCATGTATATATAAAATATATATTTTTATGCGATTTTGAGATATGCTTGGGAATGGGAATATATTTCATTTGTAGATGCTATTTTATTTCATTTTGTTTTGAGGAAGTGAAGATCAGTGTGTATGCAGAAGGGCAATTCTTAAATGGCAGGCTTCTCGGGGATTGGGAGTATTGTTTCTTGATGGCTCAGTTTTACTGTATCATTCCTAATATTCATAAATATGTTCTGGAAATATTGCAGTTAGTTACTACCTGACATATTTATCACATTTTTTTCTGTATTTGCACATTTTAAAGATACTGAAATACAGAGCACATCAACAAATGACTAAACATTGAATCTGAGACATCTGATTTCTTTTCTTTTTTTTTTTTTAATTCCTTTTCCTAACTATATTGTCTGAAGTATTATCCATCAGTTGTTTTCTGTGGGCTCACATTCATGCATTCCATTGCAGGTCAGTTCCTCCTAGAAGAATCCCGCCTGATAGAGGCAGCTGAGATGGCAAAAAAAGCAGCTGAACTTGACCATACAGAATTTGATGTTGTTTTCAATGCAGCCCATATGCTCAGGTTAGTGCTTTTACATCTGCTTACTTGATTTTCTTCCCTTCTTTTGGAGAAAGAAATTCTTTACAGCCTTTACTTACACAGGGTTCTTTTTAAAGCCCAGCAACTCCTTTGAATAATTCAGTATTGCTAATAAGATAAAAAGAATTGGAGTAAAACTGTTGCAGGATTTAGCACTTTCTATTTCTAATTTTCTTCATGTTATCTTGCAATTTCCTACCTTTAAAACTTCTGTTGTTTACAAACAGGTAATCCCTTCTGCTTGCATACAAGAACAAGTGTTTCTTTTGTGAAGAACCTTCTGCAGGATTTCCTTTCACCTCACTTAGGATGCATAGCAACTGAAAATAAGAGACCGTATTTCTGATCAGGATGTAACTAGAGAATATTGAAAATAGCACATTTTATGTTCATATCAGTAGGGAACACTACGATAATTAGAAATCTAAATATTCCCAGGCTAATGATGACTTTAAGACTCATAGGAGCACGTAATGATATTATCAGAATCTGTGATTTAAAATGTAGTCTTATATTTAATTCTGTTCTTCTATCTGAATAGAATAAAATTTTAGACTTCTTTTTTTCCTTTTAAAGCTGTCAGACCTGGATATTCACTAACATTAAGCTTCTGCCTGAACATTATCATTAAACTCACATTACTGTAATAGGTATCCTCCATACTTATTTCTAGGATAACTATCTAATTATTGTCTATTGTCCACTTAACAGCTATGAGGATACTTGATTTCATTTAGATTACATCTATGCTTAGAAAATACATGAAAAAGGAAATAAAAAATATACTTAATTAGCACAAAATAGTTACTGAGATCATTTCTCTGATGAAGATATCTCACTTGGCTGTTTCTACTTTTAACATTTAGAATACGAAATGAAGGGAAAAGAAAATGGTACTAAAGAGAAGGTAGAATCAGCTTCAGCCAAGTGACCTGTGCTTCAGAATGAAGGTTTCTATACCAAGATTTTGAAATAAGCCCCAAAAATGCCCTTTGAGAAATAACTTTCACTGCTTGTAGATTAGAAAGGAAACCAAAACAAATGGTTCATTGGTAAACAATAGTTTGACCTGCCACAGATGTATGAGCTATTTTAAGGATCCTTCCTCCTGATTTTTTTCTGAACGATATCTCTCAAGAGAGAATTCAGTAATTTGAAACATTTAGATTAATGAAACAAATTCTCAGACAGGAGCATAGCAAGTTAGGCATGAAAGCTGAATCCAGAGGCGTATGGAGTGTGTCAGACTCTTGATTTCAGTGAGTGTGTTATGGAAGAGGGTTTAATGGTGTGATTTTTTGAGGGTATTTCAATGTGGTGATGTAGATCAATACTATTTTGGGAATAGGTTTAATAAATCTCTTACTTCCTCTATGAGCACTGAATGAAGCATCCCAAGTCTTGAAGGCACATGTCTATAATACATGTTTAGGATATGAGTAATTTTTCACTCTCAGGGTAAGAGCTATGCTGCAGTACTGCACATCAGCCATGGTTACCCTACTTGATTTGGTTAGGAGTGGACACTTTTGGGGAGGTTTTGACCAGCACTGACCTCAGTGATTCTAAACTGCATTCTCTATTTTAGCTGTAAGCAAAACCCAAAAAACTTAAAAAAAGAAAAGAAAAGAAAAAAAAAAAAAAGAAAACCCACCAAAACACTTTAAAACAACAGCAACAAAAAAGGCCTAGTGGTTTAGTTTAGCTAGTTTTCAACTGTGCTCCTTTGGGACACCCAGTTGGTCTACTTTTTCACTTAAATACTCAGCTTTCTTTGTGGAAGATTGTAATATCTTCCTAATATGCTCTGGGAGTCTAAAGTGGTCTGGAGGATTTAGCAAGAGTCAGGGTGGCAAAGTTAAATTCAGTCCTGCCAAGTATTTGCTTAAAACCTCATGTGTTGTGATCTGACTGATTTTTGCTAAAAGGTTTGATTCTGTTGTCTGCTTTTGTTCACTGCTTTACTCAGCAATTTCTTCAATATATTGCTTATGTAACAGCTGTTGGACAAGGGGAATGTATATTCATACGTTAGGACAGAGCAGCTACAAATCCATCATGAGTCTGTGGGACTTGAGAAGAAGCTGATTTTCAGGGTATTTAGAATGATGGAGAGCTGAGGTGATTCCAAGAGGAAAGCAGATACCAAGAATCAAAGGAGGAACGAACGAAGGGAGTACTCAGATGGGCCTAGAGTGACACAGCTAGAAACTGGATGCTAAAGACAGTTATAAATGAAAGGCTGAAATTATTAAATATAATAGTTTCATGTAGCTGACCAACTGCTCTTTAGGTACCATAGAGAGCTATAAAAACTGACTGGAGAGTAAGAATTTTGAATGGACTGCACAACTGCGAGGTAGGAAATACATTATAGAAGTTCACAGGGCATGAAAGTGAATTGGCTGTTGTGAGTGAGAAGGGATAAATTTTAAATATATATAGTGGACTAAGAGACAGAAATTGATATTAATGTGGATGATGCAAGGTGTCCAAAACGACTGGGAGGTAATAACAGCAACTTAGATTTTTGTGTAAATTCTAATATTTTTTTTCAGAGCAAATACTCTATCCAGTGATGTACTGTTGAATTAGAAAGGAATCATCTTTCCCTTCTGTCGTACTCCTGTTCCCACCACTAGCCCAAGGAATGTCATGAGATTGTGAAACATGTAGACATTTCTTCAGAATTGCAGGCAAATTCTTTCAAATTTGGGTTACAGCTGCTTTGGATAGAAAACAATCATAACATTGCCTCCAAGTCCAATTTATTTTTCTAATCTAGTGCTAAAATATTTTCCTTTTTTTTAATCCCTTTACTCTCTGAGAAAAATATTGAAATTAAAATGCAACAAAAATAAAAACTAACAAGTTTTGAAAATTTTGAACTGGAATGCTAAAGGTTAAATTTTTGTTTTCTTAAATTTGCAACAGAATTGTTAACTGTGTCCAAACACAGCAGCTATATTTATAGGTAGCCTGTTCTCAGTTTAGCAGTCACAAGAAAGATTCTGCTTTTTCTGTCAGGTATTCCAATATTGTTTACTTCCTCTCTTTCTGACTAAATCTGAAGTCAAGGAAAAAACCCTGAGTTAGTTCTGTTTGCATTATTGAGAGACCTCCCTGTTCCTAATTACACGAACATAGTTATTAATTTTTTGCCCAGATGACTTCTGTAGGATCCTGATAATGCAATGCCAGATGAATCAAGTCAGCTGTAATAGGGGTGAAATGTGGGATGAACGTAATTAATTTCTTTGCAACAGTCTAGTAACTTTTAACTTGCTTAGTGCTTGCCTGTAAAATTTATTTTCTCAACAAATTTGTTTTCTGGACAGCTTCATTCAAGGATCACGTAGATGTTTGGGTGGTTCTTCTTAAAACAGTAACTGGTCATGTATTTTTCTTTTGTAGTATTTGCTATGCGCTTGCTTATAGCCTCAGTTTGAAGCTTTTCAGCAAAGCTAGACACATTTTAATGATATATAGTGAAGTATATATTCATCATGCCATATAGTGGCTGTAGCTTCAGTAAATGAGTCATGTATTAACAGTGCTAAGTTTCACTTTGTAGTTGTATACTGAGGTGACCTGCCATGAGATAGGTTTCCTGTGATCTACGGGAGGATTACTTTGAGAATGAGGAATGGCAGTGTAGTGACACCATCGTACTATTTAGAAACAGGAAACAAGCTTCACGTTGTCTCCAAATTAAAACAAGCGTTGGTGCTGTTTGTCTCCTAAAGCGACACTTCTTTCCAGTCATCAATGTAAAGATTCAAAATGAATGCAAGCCGAATATAACTGTGTGTCAGGAGAACCTAAGAGTGATGTGTTGTCAAGCACATTTATGAGGTGTCACTGGCAGTCAGCTGGAACAAAATACAGGGAACTGGTAGGTCTGGAGGCTCAGGTTGAGAGATATGAGAGAATAAAAAGAGGAGACATTTTTGTCCCTTAAAATAAGATTGAATGCTAGGTGTTAATGGGGGGAATCAGATGTGTTTTCAAGGTCAGTCCTCCTGAAAAGATTTAGGATAGAGGTTGAAATATAGCTCGTAACTATGAAAAGAACTCTGTCTTCCAAACTTCTCTTTGCTTCCTTTCCTTCCTTTCTCTTTTATTATCAACAGTTTATCTAATGTTTTACTCTAATGTGAATTATGTTTCCTGTAGTAATGTCCTTCCATTGTTTGACATTGATCCAGAGCCCTTTACTGCTCAGTGGCATAGGGTTACTGCAATTTCCTACCTCTGTGCCTTTAATTTTTCTCAAGGGAAAGCCATTCCAGGGTTTAGCGTAATGAATTTCTAGTTTAGATTTCCAGTGAAAATAGGAACCAGAATTCTGCTATATCTTAACTAAAGGAACTGTTGCTAAATGCCCCAGAAGTGGAACTGGCATGTGCCTGACTAGTGTGGTGTGTGCTCATTTCTATAAACCATTTTTAATGGAGAACTATAAATTCAAACTGATTTCAACTTAGGAATTAATGATCCACGTTTCAAGATGTACATGTGGGAGAAAAGCAAGCCATGCATTTGCACTGGGCTAAAAGGGGACAGGGTTTTAATTTGTCCCACGTTCATATGCCAACAACATTTTTTGGAGTCTGTATCCTGGGTAAGGCACCTTGTTTATCGTACTGAATTTCCCCACATTCATAAATGCTTTGTTTTCTGACAGGTTTGTGCAAAAGGAAAAAAACCCCAAAACTCTGTGACATGTTTCATTTTATGTGCCTTGTAGTAAATCCTGAAATTCGGAAGTATGAGATTATTTTTTTCCAGTTATTTCAAGTGCTACTAATGCCCAGCAGGAGTGATTCAGAAGCAGCTTAAATGAATATTTTTAGACATTCAATCCTTTCTAACCACTGCAACCACTGAGTCGATGATACATGTGCAAAGTAATTTAAAACAGTTAACAGGTATAAACCAGGTTCTACTTGGGAAATTGTTAGAAAGGAAGTGGTTTCAACTTGCATGTGAATTATGTGAGAAACTTCAAAGAGATTATTCTTCCTCCCTTTCTCCTCCCAAGACCAATAACTGTCAAAATGTGTTAATTTGGATTAATTGCCTTTCATGTATTATCTGGCTAATGTTTAAAATTTGGGTGGATTGGAACATAAAATTAGAACACAATTTGATAACTGAATATCAAAGCGTGTAAAAGCTTATGTAATGAACAAGGTAAAATCTCCAGATATAAGTGCTCAGTTGATTGATGCTCTTTGAACTAGAAACTGTTCTCGCAAGCAGAAGAAAAAGGAAAAAAATCAAAACAACCAACCCTACTTAGTGTTATCCTTGTTTTCTAATTTTTCCATTTTGTGTCACAGAAATGCATCTGTAATCACATAACAAGTAGAAATATGCTGAAGATCTCCTCCTGTCCTAGGTGCTCTGGAGGGACCTTGAAAAAAAAAAAAGCAAATAACATTTGCAGAAGATATGCAGTCTGCCTGATAGTCCTGCTTGGTTGTTCTTAGATATTTACCATCTTTCTCATGATATGTATATGATCAACTGATATTCATTGGGCCAGCAGCCAAAATGAATAGTTGGAGCGAAATTAAGAAGGTGGAGACAAATGGAGAAGAGAGGAGTTTGAGAGAAGAGATAAAAAGGGCCTGTTGAGACAAAAATGTGTTTGGATTTCTTTGGCAACATATCGCACTTTCATTTGAAGGCATTCAACTGAAAACTCAGGAGAAGAAATAAAAATTAAACTACTATGAGAATGTAGATGCCCTCTGTATTAGTAAGGAAAAGAAAAAAGAAGTGAATTGATAGTGCTTCAGGTACCCAGAAACTCATTTTATTCCCCTAGGATATGAGATCTGAGTTTAAATCCCCTCTCAGGCTGATGTGAGTAAATGTTGAAATCAGAACTCTCTTATCTGAATGAATTCCCAGAGTCATGGAAACCTATTTTTGAGAAATCATTCTATTCTCTGATTTTTTTTAATTTTTTTTTATTTTTCTGGAATGATAATGTTCTTAATGAGGCACAAAGGAACTGCATTATTGTATAATCTACAGCTTCATAATTTACGGTTAAAGTATGGCTAATTACAAAAACGAGTCAGATTTTCCTCTGGTGAAGAGTAGTATGTCTCCGTTTTTGCCTCAGATGAGTGTTTGGCCTTCTGTATCTCTCTCCGGTGTGTACTACTATCATTTCAGAACTAAAAAGAAAATAAGGTAGGCAAAGAGGATTTGTGATAATGGACATTCTGAACTATAAATAATATTTTAGATTGACATGTTTTGTGCATTTGTTAGGGTAATAAACAGTGGGGATTAGTTGCAGTATTTTGTTTAAAGAAGTATTTTTTTTAAAGAAGCTCTGCTTCTTTGGGCATGGTTTCTTTTTTTTACCCAAGGAAAATGATGTGTAACTATATTGTTTTTTTCTGTCCTGGTAGACAAGCCAGTCTCAATGAAGAAGCCGAGAAGTATTATGGAATGGCAGCAGGATTAAGACCTAATGTAAGTACCTTCTTAATGATATCCGTTACTTAAATTCATGAACATGCTACGGTGCTGAAGCCTTTGTGACAAGGAGAAGCTTCTTGCTGGAGCATTTGATTTCTTGGCCTATCTTATGTATGTTCTTTTAATGATTAATTACAGGGTAGTCAGATAAAGCTGTTCATTTGTCAAACCAATCACTATACTTTCAAGTTACCTCAATGAAGTCTTCTATCAACATCTTACTTGGCTAACATACTTGGAAAAGATTTCTAGATTTAGATTTATTTATCTACCTTTAAATGTGCTAAGTTCGGAAAGCTCTCATAATTCCATCTATTTTCACTAGTAAAAGAGAATGAATGCATATGGTTCATGACTTTTTAAAAGTATTTTAATGATGCAGAGTGGGAAAATTGTATCCATTTTCCCTGCTAGCATCAACTGTCTGACAACTGTACAAGGGCAATCTCTCAAGAATGAAAATAAAAGCACTAGTCATCATACATATCTTTTTTCTTATTATTAATTCTTAAATTTACCATAATAGTTTCAGAGTGGAAGGAAAAGAAGCCACTCAAGGAGGTTTTCTAGGTAGTAAACAATATAATGCAGACATGGTAAGACACAACTTCCTGATGCTTCCAAAGGAGTACGGAATGCGAATCAGTGAAATCCTGTGTACTTCATAGCTACATCTGTAATGGTAAATTAAATGTGCCCAGGATTATTCTCTAGTGTTGATCCAACCGACTTCTCAGAGTGTGCCCAGGTACTGTCTGAGAGACTGCAGTGGCCCTGTCTGGAGCTGGGTAGAAACCATCCTCACAGCCTGAAAATGCCCACAGTTTAATTTTTTATTTTGGATATAGCCTGTGTGTCCTCTCACTATCTTTTGAATATGAAGGTTTGGCAAAATTATGTGAGTCGATGCTAAAGAAATATCCTTCAGCAAAGTATAGCACTGAAGGATGTTCATTGCATTTTTTTGTATCCATCACTAATGATCTAGAAACATTTCTTTGGAGAAAATTCAAAATACTAGATGCATGAATGTGATGTAATGTACAGATGGATGCATACATGCAGTTCCATATATATCTATACATATATTTGTGTGCACCTGTTTATTGTTAGTTGCTAAGAGATCTGTTCCCAAATTCCTTCTCAGTGAGAATACTGTGGCAGCGCTGAAGTCTCATTTTATGCAGTGGATCAGCCTTTTTCCTAGAACAACTAAGTGCTAAAAGTGTCTGTTTAACAAGAACCTTCCCCCCTCTGGTGCTTGACATGTTACCTGTTGACATCAGTGAATTTCAGATCAGCATTCCAAGTAAACTGGAGCTCTTCTTTTTTATTAGCATGTTTTTTTCTCTCCTGTGGTTCCCCAGTTCCCAAGTTGAAGATCCATTTCTCTGTTGCTAACTCCTTTCTTATTCACTGTACCAAGATGACTAAATTATCGTTTTTTCTTTAGAATTAGACACATGCCTACCTCCTGAGGGATTTTCAGCTAGTGCAGCCTACAACAAAACTCAGATTTCCATTCTCTTGCATCCATTTCTTTGCAAATATTACATATTGTCTAATATCTCTAATATTACTCCTATAAAATTCCACCCTTAGCAGCAATAAGAGATGTTAGTAATACTACAAACTCAATTTTTTACTGATTGTTGGTGAATTTGTATGCTCACTGAGCTTTCATGACACCATTTTGTTCTCAGCATTCTTGCTTTGTTTTCCTTTACATCCTTTTCTTCGGTTTCTCAACTGTTCCTGTTGCTTTTGAAATACATACTTCATACACAGTACTTCCTTGCTTGCTCCCCAACGTATAAGTCCTTTGGATCCAGAAGCTGCTCTGCTGAGCTTTTCTAGACCCAAGTCCTGTTTAAATGGCCGTCTGAGTTATGACTTTCAGAGCTCCTTAGTTGGCTATTTCAGTGTTTTTTCCAGACAGCAGTCTCCACTCTTGCATTTGTCTCCTAAGCCTTCTTTTATTTCAGTGTCTCAAGATTGAGGCACAGCAGTGAGCAACCACTATGCTTTCAAATCTGAGTCACTTTTTCATTCATCTAATCCATTTTTACAAAAGTTGTGGCTAAGGAGGCTAAAAACATCCCCAGAAAAACAGTATTCAGTTACAGGAGAAATGTAACTTCTCTGAAACATGCAAGCCATTATTTTTAAGAAAGCAAACATAGAAAGATTTTATTTTTGTAGTATTGGGGGTGATTGACTTCTCATTGAACTAATTCTGAGAGGACTGAAAAATACTGAAAATACCATGAAAGTGAAAAGCTTTATTACAATGAATAAAGTATTTGCCAAAAAAATATACTCAATAAAGGAACAAGTGAATACAGCACAGATGTGTTAAAATGTATACCCACATCCTGAACATCATCTTTACTTATGGATACACCTTCATGCTGCAGAGTGTGAAAGAATTAAAACATGTCAGTACAATAGTAGCATCAGCTGAAATGCAGCTTGGGTGCAAAGAAGAAGCAAATCTGACTAGTACGATTATTCCAGATTTGGACCTAACTGTTCTCTTAATAATGGTCATGATTGGCCTTATTTGCAGTAGGTGTGTATCTGCTATGGAAGTAATTTCCAGTCAAATTTCAGAAGAGCAGTGTTTTCTGTAGAATATAGTGCTGCTGTGGAGACGGGAATCATTTGTCTTAAACTTCAGTGAAGAAGCAGACATTCTCAAGATTATGTCTATTTATTTTCAAATAGGCTTCACAGAGTTGCCTTTCCCTTGGAGAGCCAAGGGGGAGAGAGGAATCCAGGAAGCAGTTAGAGAAGGAATCTACTTTTATTTGCTATGAATCATTTCTTACATGACTCCGTAGCCCCTGGATCTTTTTGAATACTTTTCAAAAAATGCATTCCCACATTGTGTGTTTACCATGACCAGAACAAAATAATTCTAGAGCCTTCTCAGTGAGAAGCACATATGTGTTTGTTCTAGCAATGTTGACTTGGATGTATGTTAATCACATTAGTCTTAATTTGAAGAAATTCACTTGCATGAAGAAATGAAAGTGCAAGTTTCTTGGACAGCAAGATGCTTATGCAGTTGTTATTCTGAGTGGGAGTATTGCTGAGGAAAATCTGTATTCAGAGATGGTTTCTAGATGCCCTACCTATTGTAATGTTCACAAACCAGGAAATTATTTTAACAAGTTGTTAGGCACTCTAAAATGTGAGCTTTAAGCTCACTTTGTTGTGGAAAAAGCAGTCATCTAGAAACTCTCTTTAAATTGGCATTCTTTACAAGAATGTGAGATCTTGACTTAAGCTTCAGCTTTTATTCAACTTTTAAGACATCATTTGTGTAATAGAACTGCATTTCTAATTTTTTAAATCTGAGCTTGAAGCAGCGAATCTTTAAAGATCTGCTCTAGAACTCCCACATATGGCCAATGGCTCTTGAGAAGAAAGGGCACTTTGAAGTATGACCTCAAGAGTATTAAATGAAAGAGAGCTCACCAGAGCCTTAAGACTTTGAGCCACCACCTTGAGCTGATTGGCTTAGAAGCATTCCTCAAGGAGGTGCCATGACCTGCAATTCACTACCATCCCAACCACATATTAGTGCTGCTTGCAATCTGGAGCTCATGACAGCTTTAAGCCCCATGTCATCGGCACATTGTCAGAAACAGCTGTTTCCACTCTACCACTTCAAAAGGGCTTGATTAAATGTCTTACTGTAACAACATACATAAAGGCAAACACATAGAATGAGGGGAGAAAGGAGAAATGTACCTATAAGCAAAATAAATACAACTTCCACTAGATGGTGTTTAATCATGATGTGGAAGACTAAACCATTTCTTGACTTGAAGGGTTTATGTAATCAGTTAACACAATATCATATTAAAAAGGAGTTTCTCCAAGTGCTGCTTTTATTTTTTTTTCCCAACGCTGGAATACAGATTTCATGTCAAAGGCTCCAGGCCTGCAATAAGCTCTACTTCGAGCTGTCTAACAGTTGAAAGAAGAATCCTGGTGATTTCCAGATAATTGACTGTATTTTTATAGCCACCTTATAGATAACATGCTTTCAGTGCGTCCTTACGGAAAGTGTTCATAATATATGGGTTTTATTCGTGGTAAGACCTCTAAAAATGAATGTACTTCTGATAGTACATACATCTTTAAAAAATAAAGTAGATGTTGGGATTTTGTCTTAAAACATACATAGCCAAGATCTGCTTTATCACGTACTTTTTCCTTAGATGTTTCCATGCCAAATTTCCCTATTTGACTTTCTTCTGAACGTTCAGTAATTCTTCCATTTAGCTTGACCAGGCTAGGAGTAATTGTGAGGGATATAGCTTTAATGCATTTTGCCCGCTTTGTTAAGACCATGTCCTGTTATTGCCAGGGAGAATTTTCATAAAATTTTATGAGTTCCTGCTATGCTAGTTCTACTGCTGATGACAGTAATGGATAGGTTACCAGTGATTCTCAAATTGTCTGCAGCTGATCCTCAATTGACAAAACACTGTCAGTGTTCCACACTTCTCTGGATCCAATGTCCTCCTCACACCGCTCCGGGGATACTGCAGATCCCTCACCAGTGATGAAACTATTGCTCCTGCAGCTCTTTTGTGCAGGTCTGCCTGGTGTCTGTTGTTCAAACCCAACTGGGGTGTCTTGGCATTGTACTCCTAGTTTCTGTAGCAGAGTACAGATAAAACTGACATGGTCCTACAAGAAACAGTACGTATGTGATTTTTACACTGAGTATTATTGCCAGTAAAGCATGATGCTTTCCAGTTGAGAATCCTTGTTTTAAAATGTTCTTCTATTTACCTGTTTATTCAAAGTAATGACCACACCGCAATCTTCTATCTTTATGTTTTGGTGCCACGGAGTGACAGTAGAACTGTATTTTTAGGTAATTAGCATTCAGCAGATTCACCTGTTCAGTGGTCTTACATTACTTGTGTCTGCCTTTAGCGAAAATACAAAAGTGGGCCTTGTGTGGCAGGTGAAGCTTCTTCTGTTCGCCTGCCTGCCCTCCGAATCGCTCCCAGCTCCTGCCCTGTGTCAGGGCTGCACAGCTTCCCACTACCAGCACCAGCTGCTGCTAAGCCCCGCATTGTTTAAGGCTTCCTCTCAAGTGTGCCAAACTTTCCGCCTCAATGATATAAATGGCTGTGGATTCCTTCCAACCCAGCAGCACTCTTGGCCTCCTGAAAATGCCTCTTTCTTTTCTCCTGGTGAAGGTGTGAGGAGTAAGAAAACTTCCCAGGATCCAGTTCTTCCTCTCTTCCTGCTCTGTTGCTTCCTGAAGACTGAACCAATTGTTATAGGGCATGCAGGACTTTTAGGGACTAAAAAGGGTACTGTGGCTTCCTAATGAGAAGACAGGCGTGACTGATGTGAACTGTATTTGCAGATGGCATACTTTTAATAGTTTGACTTCAGGCAGATACAGGAGTGGGAGGCTGAGGCACGGATCGGCTCCACTGGGAGAGGAGCTGGTGGAACACCCTTAGAGAAAAGAGGATACCACTCTCTGATCTCAAAAGGATGAGAGAGCACTTTCTTGCTTACTGTAAATTGGGTAGACTTTCCCTGTTGACAGGCAATAAAAGATTGATTCTGAGATTTCCTATCAGAATAGCTGTGACATTTTTCAGTCTGCCTAGCAGAAGACTGTGCAGAATGGAGAAACTAAAGAAAATTGATATTAACTGAATGCAAGCTGCCCTTCATTTCAGGTAGAAAAGTTCTTCAGTGTTTGCACAGAAATAGCAACACTTCTCCACGTAAAGAGTTTATCCATGCATGAACTCTCTCTGTCCCTCCCGAGCTGGAAAGCTTTAAATTTAATTTGGGCTCCCAGCTCAATTTTCTTTTGTTGTTATTGTTGTTGTTGTTGTTGTTGCTTAACCCCTTCCAGGATCTTATACTCAGTTCATCCTTCTTGTCTGGGGCTAAGGACAAGGCAGATATGTGATCTCTGACCAGCTATTTGGGGAAAATAGTGTTTATTCTTTTGAACAGAAAGTTATCTTTCTACATTTGCAATTATATTTTTTCATGGTCCTCCTAAATATTTTGAATACACATTTAGGGTTTTTTGTTGCGCACAATTGTCAGCTTCAAGACAGGCTAGTGTACAGGCTGTTGTTCTGAATCTTAAAGTATTCTTACTTCAGCAGAGATTAGCGTGTCCCACCTAAAAAAAACCAATAAACAAAACAAACAAAAACTCCATATAACATTTCCCATCCCTAGGATCTCCATCAGGGGACAAAGAAAGAACACAGGCTGTTGGAATGGGTATATTTACCCTTAATACTGAAGCACAATATCAGGATGAGTTGTATAATTTGGAAACCAATTTCCTCAGCTGTAGAAAACACTGAATTTCCTTTGGGAAATACATGAGAATATTTATAGCCATACCTCAGAAAACTCTACGTGTGTTTTCTCATGCAGTGTAGCAGCTCTGTGAAAGCAAAGATTGAAGGTACTTTTGGATGATTATGGTTCTGGTTCTCAGTAATGTAATCCGTCTTCATGTAAGATGCATAGGAGAAAGCTGGAAATCATGTCATTACAGTCCTCAGCTGCAGTTTAGTGAGGTTTAGATTATGGGGAGTTCATTTATACTCTTTTCTTCTGATTATACAAGCAGTTAAATATGCAAATATCTGAGATCGATTGGCTCGCTCAGTGTAATTTGTGAGCTTTGGAACTGAATAAAAATGCCTTTGAGTTGCTGTTTATTTCCCATCTAGAATAATTTGTTGTACTTTGATATCCTAATCAATACATAAGTACTTTGTCTGTGCAAGTTCTAAATGACTGAAATGAAAATACATTTGAGTTTCTTCTGCTTACATAGATAGTGCCTTGCAGTAACACCATTGACTTGTTTAGAGTTGCCTCTGTTTCTCCTGCATGTGAGAGGTAAATTAGACTCTGTAGTTCCTGATTTCCTCAAGTGAAATTATACAAGCAGCTCTCAACTCTTCTTAATGTAAAGTTTTTCAAATGGTAAGCTGCATACCCAGAAACAGTCTGCAGAGTAAGCCAGAAACTTGTTGTCATGGTAATTTGGAGTGCTTTTCTTTTCATTTTTAGCTATGAAAATGTTTACAAATTTGCCATAAATATTAATCCTTCTATAGTCTAATTATTGCCATAATGTATTTTCTGAGTCATTCATCTTTGTGAACTCTAAAATGTATAGATACGTTTTCCTTTAATGGGAGGAGCAATTGTTGGAAATAAGCAACTATATACTAACTCTTCTTTTCTAATTTAATTAACCCTTAGGTCTTCATTAAATCATTAATTACTCTTGCCAAGAACTGTCAAAACAGTAATTTTGTGCATAACATGTAATTTGAGAGAAAAAAACTCCCAGATAATAATACATGCCCTATTCGCTTTGGACATATGTCATATAAGGTTTTCAGTATGGCTGGTGGCAATCTCCTGTGCTGCATAGAGCTGCTGGTAAAGTACCTCAGAGTATTTTGGTTTATGCACCCATTTTCCATTGTAGGCTCTGTTGTCCAGTGACGTTTCCTAAGAAGTTAATCACCCAAGTATTACGGTATAGGTTCTGCTTACGGTTGGACCTGATGATCTTAAAAGTCTTTTTCAACCTAAATGATTCTATGACTCTATGTTTTCCTTCCAGGCACCTACCTAGATACGGAACATTGTTCTTCTGATCCCATTGGATAATTGTAATTCTCAATGGATAGAATATAAATTCTCCAAAGAGAAGAAATTCTCATACCGAATAATACTTGAGCTATTTTACTGTAAAGACCTTGATTCAGAAATTTTGTAGGACTGCGCCTTAGTTAACTTCAATGGAAATCTTAGTGTCCTCACATTTCTTTTTCTGTTTTTTTAGTATGTATTTTCATTATGCAAATCTGAAGTCTTTGTCTGGTATATAGATATGTTCAGTCCTCTATCAAAACTATTTGAAGAAAAAAGGATGTGAGGTCAGCTAGACCTGTCTCTTGGAGCGCAGATTTGTTTCATCTAGCATTTTAGTGTTTTTCATCCACATCTTAGTAGATAACTTTTTTCTGTGACTACTTTTTCAGTATGAAAATAACTGCAACAGTTGTGCTTGTACTCAACTTAATTTACAGAATAATTAAAAAAATAGGTTTGCAAATCTAATTAAAAGGAAGTCACAGCCCAGATTTGTACTACTGAGTTAAATAAAATAAATCATTATGCTTTGAGGTGATGGGAGGCAGTAGTTTGTAAAGATGCAATCTCTTTGCTGAAATTGTGGAAGTGAAGATGATGTATCATGGATAGACCTATGCACTTGATTGTGATTCACACTCTGGTAGTAATATGGCAGGAGGTACTACACTGCCTGCATCAGTTCCTGGAGAGAGCAAGATTGTCTTTGCTTTGTAAATGTAGCCCTCAGTGTCAATCAAAAATAAAGTGCCATGAAATATAGAACTCACAGCAGTAGATTAGCACTTCAGAAATTAAACCATCTGTTTGAACTCAATTAAAAGAGAATCCAGCAAGGTTTTTCCTAATAGAGTATTTTAGTGCTGATTCGGGAAACAATGCAATGAATTTATTATGCAATTAGAACTGATAAGGAAATGGTTTTAATGCTCATTAAATAAACCCAGCAACAGTACAGTCTCAGTAGGATTTTTTGCAATAAATAACTTCCTAATTTTCTTCCTGATCTATAGTTGTGATGTATTTCTCATTCTAGGAATGATTCTTAGTTGTGGGTTGGCATATCCTATTAGACTTCTTTCCCCACAAGTTCTGGAGAACTTAAGTTTCTGTTTCACAAGATGGTTGAGGCAACTGTTATTCTCCCCCACCCTCCCACACCTCTGGGTGTATCTAAGTGATTATATAGAGGAAAAATGCCCAACAATAAGGCTGGTTTTGGTTTGAGATGTGCCTGAGAACTGTATTTTTGCAGACTGCTAGGAAGGGCATGGGTGGCAGGTGTCTTGCTGAAAGAATTTTCTTGGAATTTGTCTTCAAGAGCAACTTCAGTAGCAGTTTGAATGTATTTTTCCTTGGGAAAGGTACAGTCTAGAGATCTGCTCAGCCTGCTACTGAGAAGATGCAGTGAGGAGGGGATGGATAGCATTTCATTTCCCCCAAGGAACAGTCCCCTTTTGTGGAGGCATTCTGAACCACTCTATTTGGTCAGCTCTGCATATTGCGTTTACACAATTCTATTTAGTTAGAACTAGATTCTGGTTAGTTTTACTGGAGAGCAAATATACATTCAAGTGTATCTACCCTTTTGAAACATGTCTTCCATATAATGAACAGCTTAATTGCAAAGCGGAGGCGGTTTTACTAATTCTTCAGGTGCTCCAGTAAAGATTGTCTTCCTATAACAGTAAGTAACTTTAATCTGACATTATGGTTTGTAACAGTGCCAGTTGCCTCAGCATCTGGCTGCCTCCAACTCACTGAAAACAATTACAATGTGAAAGAAAATAGAAATCTTTTCTAATATAACAACAGTAAATCCAAAAATCCACAATAAAACCCTAAATTAAATTCCATATGAAGGTTTGCTGTATGTCTCAGATTCTGTGGAGTAAATGATTGATATATTTATGGTGGAGTTAATTGGTGGAATTTTATTTTTACTCAGTAGTTCTACTTCATTTCTTCACATTCTAACTGCATTCAAATGCACTTAAAATTATCAGACTTATTTTTTTATCATTTTTGAAAGATCAATGCATGATCCTTCATTAATTCTGTTTGAAAAATTCCTTTCTGACAGCTGCATTCATGGTTTTTTTTGCTGCTTGGGTCACAAATTGGATGTTTTACCCATAATAAAGGAAGAAAATGCTTTCTGAATAGAGATTATGGAAATTGCACAGGAGGCAAACCTTTTGATTTGGAGGAAAAAATGAGCTTTAACAAAAAGACTGCTGCTAGGTAGGACCCAAAGTTAATTTCTGCAGAATCCTGTGGTGTTCATATAGAATGGGTGGCATGTGTAGTGAAAATACATAATGAGAAAGCAAATTAGCCTGAGCCATTGACTGCAGAACTGTATAGCAATTCTAGTGGCCCTGGATTATAGTTTGCTCCAGTCATGGAGGGCTTTTTCTGGGGCAGTTTGATGCAAGCATCTGGTTTCACTGAGTAATTTTTGACAACTGAATTTCAGAGGCAGGAACTGAACTTTGATTTCTTGGTGCTAATCCTGCAAATATTAGTTGTCCTCTTGTGCCTTCGGAAATAATTAATTAAACCTTTTTTAAAAAGGAAAATATTATCCTATGTCCATTTTTATAAAACATAGTTTGAAGGATACAGAAAGCTTCTGTTCAATAAACAGCAGTTATTGGCATATGCAAGTATCAAGTGCAACCTTTCAGAGTAGGATGTGTAGATCTACCACCGAACACATCTTGCTGATACTGATATTAATTACTCACAAAGCACTGTAAACATATGCATGACTGATCAGATGTGGTAAATAAGGCTTCCCTAGGAGAAAGTAGTTTTATTCTTTTACAAGTTACAACCTTGTAAAGCCTAGCGAGCAATTGGAGCCCAGTGGTCATGCTATTAGCAATCAAAGGACCATATTTTAGAAACTACAGCCTTAAAATCTTTAAGCTACAGGAATCAAAATTAAATCTTTGCGCTTACCCTGGAAGTTAATAATTTTAATATGTACTGTAGATTTAATTGCTAAATACTATATAGAGAACACCTGCAAGTTACCAACTGCCAAAAAGGAAGGCATGAATTCTTATGAATTACGCGGAGCACTGTAATTCAGCATTTCACAAAGGACCAATAGTATGTGCCTCTTTTCTCAGATGCTCTCATAATCCCACGGGTAAAACAGTCAATACAGTGTGGCCATAACCTTTTTGCACTATGCAACAGGCATGGAAGTGATAGGAGCCAGATGAAAAAGGACAAAGAGGAAGAAAAAAAAAAAAAGATTGATATGCAAATATTTTAAGGTTTTCCATGCAGAAATTTCAGAAAATAAAATATTTATGAACAAGATTTTTTCAAGCATTTTCAGTTGTGTCTACTGTCTAATGAAAATGTAGTGCCTTGAACAATATATCATCTCAAGAGTTTTATTATTTATTTACAATTATGGAGTTAGATTTATTTGCAAAATTGCCTTAGTAACATTTCAACATGCTGAAGTTGCATTTTTGGACCAATTTGAAAATGCCTTCAAACACTATTGATATACCATGTTGTTATGGAAATCGTATCATTTCATGTGATAGACAACAATTGTATTTACCTGCCAATGAAATTATTACCAATAGAGGAATACCAATTGATTCTGTTGTCTAGGGAAAGTTAGCCAAAAGAAAGTGTGTCTATGGAGGAGTGGAACAAAGGCTAAAATTAATCCTAGAACATCCTACAATGCCTAATAATCTCCTAATCTTTTCTTTTTTTTTCCTATTTCTGGAATGCTCTAATATCACACTTTTTCTGCGGGCTGCCTTATTAGTAATTGTACATGATATAAGCCTTGAACAAATTAACAAGGTTCTCATTCTTTGTGGTCAGAGCTAGTATGTCAAGTTGCGTAATGGTTTACACAGCGTGCCTGAAATCTATACCTTTCAACTGCAAATACCTAAATAGTTTTGGAAAACATGCAGCAATATCAATATTAACCTAGTTCTCCAGTGTTTAATTCAGCTGAAGTCAGCCAAAAGTGCAAAACCTTGTTTGACACTTAACATTCATCTGAACAACTTGTGTCAAAACACTGGAAATCTTGTGATTTTGAGATTTTCTTAATTAGAACCTAGCTAATTTTTCAAGGCCAGAAATGAAAACTTCTTCCTTCTGAAATTTCAGTAGTTGGCTATTCTACTCAAAAATGGAAGCTCTAACGCACTACTTTGTATGCCTGTGACTAGCATCTTGAAAAACTATAGAACCTTTTCTGGGTACTGATGTATTTGATCAGTATATGGTCAAAATAGATGGAAGATGCATTCATTCTCAGCAGTTATTTTTATTTTCCAATGACATTTTATTTGATTGGAAAAAATGAACTTTTTTTTAATGCTAGTTGTATATACTGTGAGTTTAATTGTGATCATGTTCTCAGATTATCTGTAGATTAGAGTTTTCTGTGAAGATTAACCAGTTTTGACAGCTATTCTAATCAGACCTGCATGTGTGCTGCTGGGTGAAGTAGAGCATATTATTTTTTCTTTTAACACTTTACATGTCTTTTAAGTGAAAAGTGGGCTTTGTCTTTAGGCAGTAACACAAAGCCATTTATTTTCTAATTTCCAAGGTTTAGAAAGAAAGTCCATGCAAAAATACATTTACTAACAGATTTGATTTCATTTTTTAAAAGTCCTTACTTTTTCTTAATAAGACAAAATTCTATTGCTGAAAGATTTTGAACAATTTCTGTTTGTCAGTATGGTAGTACAGATGACATTTCTGTTCACCAAGTCTCTCACTTGCTGGGAGTCCAGACTTCCTAATTAGCATGCAGTGTACTTGTGTTAGATAAGGTAAAGAAGTTGTTAAATGTTTTATACCATAATTGTAGCTATGTATTAAAATTATCAAATTGCAGACATCAGAGCACAGTTGGATTTCTATAAACAAAAATTAAGTAATTTGAAGATTTTTTTCATGAAATCAAAAGTGCTAGGAAAATTGGATAAGATTATCATATCCTATACTGATGACAACATTTGAGCTGGAAAGCTGAGAAGTTTAATTAGAAACACTTTGAGGCCTGGAAAATGTTTAATTTTTTTTAATATAACCATAATGTTAAATACTTGTAATGAATGTTCCTGTTTAGCTTTTATTATGGTAATACAAGTATGTTATCTAAAAATGTCCATCACGGTTTCTCTATAAACTGAGAGTGATTACTAGGAGGTTTTTTAAGCATAAATCAAAGAAATTGGTGCAAGGCCATTAGGGAAAAAAATCTAGACACACAGAAATTACAAATGTAAGTACATTGTTGTGGGACTTCTTCAGCTGTTATGATCTGCAGCCTTTACCATTTGTAACACATGCTTTTGTTAACTTGCTGATACATAAACCAATATTCTCTGAATTTATATAAAGGCCAATGGTAGATAGCTTTTCATCCACGAGATGTAACATCTATATATATATGCTTGTTTGGTTTTGGATAGATATGTTTTAAAACTCTGAGCAGTCTTGAAGGTTAAGATGAAAAAGATGTTGAGGAAAAAAATCTGCACTGGCTGGAGAACATTGATGCTGAAATGTCCCCTATTGATGTGATAATTTGAGAAACAAAGTAGAGTGCTTGATGCTTCCTTCCCATGCCAAGTCTAGAACTCTGCCCTTACTCACAGCTGTGGGTTTCCTTAACGGTGCCGATGTCTAAATCTGCAACCAAACTGAATAATTTCACAGTATGCTTGTTGATGAAAACTCCCATGTGTGCCACCCATAAATATAAAAAATGGTAAAAAAAACTTCCTTCACTATTTAATATCTGGTTTTAAATGTACATATCCTGTAATTTGTAATTTTAGACAAGATAGTCTAAAGATAGTTGTGTTTGAAAGTACACAAGAATAGATTCACACAAACAATTTCCGTGTATATTCTCCTTTCTCCAGGCAGGTTAAAATGTCATCTGCTTTGAATGTCCAGATGAGAGTGTCCAAATGTAAAATAATAAATAATTTTAAAAACAAAATTTAAAAAAAAATGGACATGGTCTAACATTTCTGTAGTATTTTCAGTTGTTAAGGTGACAAGTTATTAACTCATGCTGTTCTTCTGCCGTATTAACTTGATATATTAATCTTATATTTTATGCTAATCTGAGACTATTACATAAATAGTATTCAATGGAAACTATTTTTTCCTATGTCCTTTATTTTTTAGTGGGGTTTTTTTCAGTTTTGTTTTTTTTTTTTTCTGGAGGGTGTTCATCTTCCCTGGAGAGTAATAAATTTGTTAGTTTGGTGAACAATATAGAAATAGAGCACTAAATGAAGTCTCTTTCTGTTTAATGACATATTAGTAAATAATAAGTTAGTAAGGTGGTTTTCTTATCAGTGTTGACAACATAGTACTCATAAAGATGGTGACTGAATCCAATGATCCATTCCCCTCTAGAGCCTAAGCTTGTTGTTAGTTAGATTTGTATAGCTATGTATGTTCGTCAGTCTTAAGGTAATTAGACTGGGACGCAGGTTTCCTTTGCAGCAGAGACGTTTAGGTCCATTTCTGACTAATACAACCGTGGAAACTGTGCTCTTCGCAGTGTTTATTCAAATTAGTACTTGCAGGGAGAATGTTTTTCTCTCCATTTCCCCTCTTCACTATTTAAGCTGAAAGCTGTTGTTGACACAAAAGCATACTTACAGAAATTGTTCATGAGCAGACTTGCAATTTAAGTAACGTACTTAACTGTCGTAGAGGAAAAGTTGCAGAGCATTCTTCCATTTTAAGAGTTTGCAAAGATGCTCATTTGTTTGTTTTCCAGCAGAATTTAATGCTTTGCTGTCTGGGCCGATGACACAGGAAATCCCTCTCAACTCTGAATTTTATGCTTTTTTATTCTTTCCGATCCATAATATTTTGCCATACATCCTGTCATCTTGTTCCAGAATGCTTTTTGCACCAAGTTATCTGTTCTTAGAAAAATTTACTCATGTCATCTTAGCCAAATTACTGGAGATCAGTGTCTTAGTTATGACTCATGCTGTTTGGAACAAAATACCAGACATAGCATATGCAAACTGCAGTTCTTAAGAAGCCTTATAGCATAGAGAACCAGGTAGAAACATGAGCCTCTGGAAGGAAGAACTGACACTTGGCTTATCTGGCAGCACTTGGTTGCTCCTATAAAAAGGTCTACTTCCATGTGTCACAGCTGAATTTGCAGTGTTGTCAATGTATTGCATCAGAGAGTAAGAACCAGTTGGCAGCAACCATCTCACTGCGTGTCCCTCCCCGGCTTCTCCTTCTACCTTCTCCACTCACACTCACCCCCCAAGCTTTAAAGTAGTATGCTTACATCTTGGGGTAACTCCTAGGTCATGGTTTTACTCAAAAGTTGTGAGGTCTGTCAAAAGCAGGTGCCACCCCTGAAATGATTCTGTTGTCCACAGTTATCTTTAGCAATAAAAAGGAGCTGGTGATATTTTGCTTCAGAAAATACTATGCTGTGCTACAGCAATTACACCAGTAATAAAAGTTCAACTGAAAATTCTTTCCATCACTGCAGGAGGATAAAAAAAAGGCATGACAGCACGTTATCCCATCGTCATGATGAAGCAGCCCACCATGCTTTGCTCTCATGCTTAGTGAGTCTACAACTAATACTCTGCTTCTTGACTACTCAGTCATTGTACCTGCTATGTATCTTCAGTTATCAAAGAGAAATATCTGAATTCTTCACCTATATTTAACTGGAAGTGCTGGGATGAAATATACACATGTGAAGGACATTTTGTGTCCTTCTTTAAGTGTGGACTTTACTCAACAGGAATCTTTAAAAGAACAAGTGTCCTTAATTGCACTTTGTTTTAAATTGTTTTAAAGCAAAACACTTAGCCTCTGTGTTTCCAATGGGTGGGCCATGCTGATTACAGTATTCATTAAACATTCCTGGGGTTGTTTTGAAACATCTACAAGATCATGCACTGCAATCATTCATTATGAGCAAGACGAATATTGGTGACATCTTTTCAGTGACTTTTTAAAATGGCTAAGCGAGAAGTAGCTTGCACTTGTGATTCTACTGGAGTAAAAATGAGCGTGATTTTCCTTGTAAGTACCCCAGCAGCAACAAAATGCACCTTCATCTCAGAATCTGCTGCCCTGGCCTCTGTGGTGTTGAGCAGAGAAGGTCATCTGTAAGCAGAGCTTTGGGGAAAACAATTTCAGATTTTATTGCTTATGTTTGGGCTGTTGTTTGTTCATACTTGTCTGCCATGCAAGAGGTGTTTTCGAGCTAGGTTAAGTGTTTGTGTGTTTGTTTCTCTGTCCATAACTTCTTATAGGCATAAACTTGTCATCTTCTGTTTGGTTCTATTCCTTTGATATGGCATTTGCTATATGTGGAGCCAGAGATGATGAACAAGGAATCAGTTCATCATCTGTGTCATTAAGATTCATATTGTTTGTCGGTCCAATACTGTACTTGGTTACATCAGTGTAATCCCAAAACACTACTCAGAATTATTTTGCATTATTTGGAAATTCCATAGTTGTCTGATTTTAGAGAGGACTTTAATTTACGTTAAAATTTTTGCATGCCCCAAGGCTCTCTCTTTATTTTGGTGGTATGGAGAAAGTTTGAAAGAATTGTCATCAATGTAAACCAAAAACACCTCAGGCAACTAAATGCATGCTGTTTTCTATTTTATTATTCATTAACTACTCAGTTATTCCTCTCCCCTCCTCCCCACGAGCACTGCCCCCCACCCCTCAAAAAAAACCACTGAGGAAACAAGCACACCACAATAAAAATGCTAATAAAGAGAATAATTCCCAATGGACCATAAGAGACAGCATTTATAACCCCGATAGAAATGCCAGTCAGCTTTTTTTGATGTAAAGCATCTGTCTCCAAAAGGAAATGAAGGCAGGCCTGTTTCTCCTTTCAAGTCTCTGAAGTAGTAGGTGGTGTCATTTGTTACACAGTGCTACAAGGCCCTTGTTATTGCACTGGTAGCTGCAGACTGCCTTTGTTAACGTACTGAAAAGTTTTATCAGCTGTCTTTAATAAAAGACAATATATGTGAAGATAAACTATAGCAAATGTGTCTTGCTCTCATCTTCAGACCATCATTTATAGCTGTCAGAGAGCGATGGCACTGAGGTATATAATCTTTCAGTTGCCCAAAATTCTTGCAACTGTTATAATAAACCATCGATATTGGGGTGGCTGATACCCTAGAAAGTTAGGCAGCAGTCTTTCCAAAATCCTGTGCACTTTGAAACATGAAGGAGTTGAGATGAACTTTCAGCACTACTTGAAATGAGTTATCAGTTCACATAACTAAATGTATCATTTTCCATGGATACATTTGTTTAGAGCATTAATGACCTAAAATGTGTTGCGTCTCCAGGAAATCAGGAATGATGTCTAGATGTTGAAAAGTTTCAAGTTCAGTTAAAAGGCATGCAGCTTGTTCTTTTTCTAGATATTTTCTGTTGCTTGCTCTATTGAAATGATATATCAAATGTAAGACATGATGGCAGAGGAGTTTTCTTAGCTAGGCATATAGTCTTATATATATGATGCTCTTTAGAGTACTTGATTGGTACCATACACATACCATATTTTCAGGGTTGTATGAAGGAAATGGAGAGGAATTCTGGAAGCCATATGAGACAACCGTGTTACTTCCCACACAATAAGTTTGTGGATGCTGTAGAATTAGCCCTGAGCACATTGTAACATGCGTCTTATTTAATATGAGTTCTTCTAGGTTTTGTAAAAATTGTCTAGATGCAAACATACGTACATAGTTATATTTCAAGTGAGAAGACAGTGCTGTGTCAATAACTGTGCTCTTGAAAAAAGCTGTTTGATTCATAAACTCTCATTAGACAAATTGGAGAAGCACAGTTAGTGGGAATGGACCATCCCACTCATGATATGAGAAAATTCTCTTGAACAATCTTAAGTCTAAAAATAAATGAATAAATAAAATATGTGGATATTTAGACAGCCATCCATATACAGTGGAGCTGTCTTCAGATCATTCTTCACATCAGTTCAATTAGCACCCAGAACATCTGTAATTAAGGAGTGTATTACTCCATTATAAAATAGTATGCAAGACTGGCACTACAAAGGTGGAGCTATGATAATGTGGCTGCTGATATGTGTTCTCCATAGCAGAGATATATTTCAGGGGCTTAGTTTTCCTCCTCTGTACAGAATATGACCGAAGAGGAAATTTTAGGAGAGTATTTAACTGGGAAAACTTTATAAAATCCAGCTGGGATTTTTTTGTTTTGATTTTTAGTAGAACAAAGTAACTGACTTAGGGGTGGTGGAAATAATCTGTCAGGGTAAAGCAAGGAAAATTAAATCTAAAAATAACATCTTCAGATTCCACTGCATTTGCATTATGATGTTTACAATAGGGAGGGCTGGACTCATTTTGTTTTGCTTAATTTGAAACTCTGGAAGCCAGTTGTGCTGAAAATTTGATGTGTCGCAGTTCTTTGTGAGTTTTTGTGATGCATATCTTAATGGGTGAAAAGAAGCAGGAAGAAACATGGAAATATCTGAAATATTTATAGGATATAAAACTAAACAATTTTCTGGACAATATTTCCACCACAAAAGTTAGGTTTTGGACACAAGAATTATAGGGGTTTTTTTCAAGCTTGATTCAGAAGGTATTGAGTCATAAGTTTAACTTGCTAGAGGAGAGGTTTGGAACATAGGTGAGTCTTCCTTATCCTAATGACTTCCTATTACCACATCAGTCTGGGAGACCAACTCTCATGCATATTTTGTTGGCCTTCTACCTACCATATTTTCCTGAAGTTATTGTCACTGAAGGGTTTCCAAAACATACCAACACCCCCACGCAGTAGTCTGAAGCTGAGTTTCCATGTGACTTCACATTTTGAGTATTACATTTTGATCAGAACACTGGTGAGTGGTGTCTTCGAACACTTACCATCTGAGGCAAAACTATGTGACTTCAAAAGTGAGTGTTTCTGAAGCTTATTGGAAATGATAGTGACCTGAGGGGGACAACCATAGAGAACTTTGTGTAGTACTTTTCCCCCTTTTTCTTTGAAATGCAAGATACTGGCTTGGCAAATGCCTTTACAGTGCTCTCCCTAGCATGTGAATGCCTTAGGTACTTGCAAAAAGGTATGTTAGACTGTTCACTTCAGCTTTGTAAATCTGCTTTTCTGCCCTTGTAGTATTTGTTAACTCCAGTAACCAGGCATGTTAAATTATCGTGAACAACCTATTGTTTCATCATGGAATAATATAAAAATGAAAAAATATAAACAAGAAACATTTTGTCTTAGCTAAAGATGGAAAATTGTTCGTAACGTCAGAAGCTTTTTAATGGATTTGTTATGAAATTTTCACATCTTTGTTATTAAACTGTTTCCACCATTGTTAATTTTATTCAGTCATTCATTAAGAAATAATTGCCACATCCTGAATCTAAATGGGTATCCTAGAACCCCTGAACTTCCTTAGAATCTGAGAACAGATTGTATTTTCTACTATTTATAATTAAGACAAAGAGAAAAAAGGGATGAGTTCCAATGTGTTAACTATTCACGATGATTATAGACTCTTCATTGGCAATGGGTTGAATTAAAATTAAATTCCTGTCTTTGGTCCACTCTTGGATTACTTTAATTTTCTTTTTGAAACTGTGCTAGGCTGACATTGCCACATGTAAAGCTTTATGAGTTCTGTGTTTTCTCATTAAAGAGAGAAGTCTATGTCTTGTAGACACCAGAGTTTGCCCTGTTTAAAGCGCAAAGTATACAGCAGCTGTTCAGAAACTTTTTCTTGTTATCTCTATTTGCTTAAATTGCTAAATTGCTTCCATGAAAAGTCTGCAAACATAAGGGAATAATTTATTTAAGTGGAAGAAGATTGTCTGAGAAGGAAAATTGAAAATATTCTTAATATTTCTCCTTCCCTTTTTTTGTACCAGTATCCAGCTGCCCTAATGAATCTTGGAGCCATTCTCCATCTGAATGGTAAACTGAAAGAAGCTGAAGAAAACTACCTCCTTGCTCTTCAACTTAAACCTGATGATGTCATCACTCAGTCCAATCTTCGCAAGTTGTGGAATATAATGGAGAAACAAGGTTTGAAGACATCCAAAACATGATGATGAAAAAAATCTGAACTTTTTTTTCTCAGATTCATTAAAAACATGAACTAGAACTTCCACACAGTTGTCCAATCAGAGAAGTCATTGGACTTGACTGCAAGGATCAGAGGTCTTAATTGCTGCTAGGAGAAGCTATTCTGCTTTTTTGGCATAAGTTTTTTTGCTAGATAAATAGAAAAAGGGAGACTTTGAGATATTCATGAAGGACTTGTTACCCCACAAAAAATATATAGAACCATAGCACTTGAGAGAAGGTGTTTTGGCATATTTGATAAATCATTGCAAATCCCATATTGCTCACTTTTGGGTGGGTACTTGAGATGTATACTGTCTTAGAAATACTAAGGGAAAATTGTACAGTATACACTAAGCCATATGGGAGTAAAAGTGGTAAAAGTAGGTTGAAGTATTTTGCTGATACTGTAACTCATTAAAATGTATACTAAATCCAGTGTGTTTGCAGTTTGTCTTAATGCTGCTGTATCTCACTTTACGACCACTTGCTTACCAATTTCACAGCTGATATGGCCAATTTTTTACAAACCTGTCACTTGTGATTAAATGACAGCATTCAAAATTGTTTACTGAGAATATGCATATTATTTCAGCTTGATAAGTTTTAATGCAGTTTTACTGAGATACACAGTCAAATGGCTGTAGGCTAGACAGAATGAGCAAGGAACTGCCCATATTCTACATCAGATGTGTATGTAGGGTGGTAAAAAAACCCCAAAAGTTCAGAGGTGCGATTTAGCAATACAAACAAGGCTGATGTTTGTGCTGATATCAAATCAGTGTGGTCGGACTGTCGTTTTAAGGAAAAAAAAAAAAAAGGGGGGGTATTACAGAACAATGTGTTTGACTCTCTTAATGTTGCTGTCAGATAAGACCAACTTTAAACTGGACTCTGCATACAATATTTTTGCAATAACTCAGCCAAGTGAGATTTGAAAATATTAGTGCTTGCATATGCTACAAATGAGACGTAATGAGCAACTCGGAGAAAAGGGAATGTTATACATTGGTGAGGCTAGCAAATAAGTGAGGGGACTGGATTAGATCATGCTTAAAACAATCTAGATCAAGAGAAATCTGTAAAGGTGGTTGCCAGTTACTTTTCACAGTGGTGGTGGTTTAAAAAATATTACTTACTCAGATTCTAACCAAATATTAGCATTCTGTTTGTATTCTGACATGTGTGCTAGCAGCAGAGCTGTCAAATGTCTAAATATGCTTTTGGTGAGGTTCAATTTATTTCTGTTTCAGAATGATTTGGCCTAGTTACTGTTTTAGTATTCAATTTTTAAATGTAAAAATAATTTATTTTAAATTGCAATGTATTGAAGCTTTAGTCAGTTTTTTCCAGTCCGTTTGTTAACTGCTTTCTTTCTTTGGAATAAGAATTATTGCTTATAAGAAAATGTACTATTTCATTTAATGACCTGTTGGTATCTGCTTCAGTGTTCTTTTCATAATGGTAGCTATGATGTTAAAGTGGTAGAGCACCTTGAACTGAAGCTTCTTCAGGATCTTCTGTTAAAAGTTCTTTATTACTGAGAAAGGGTTTGGGTTTTGTTGTTGTTGTTGTTTTTCTTTTTTGCTTTTTAACTGTTGAGCACCATTCCAACAAAACGGTAGAGAATACTTTGCTGTATTTATTTATTTATTACTTGACTGCAGCAAGGTTACTTGCCATTAACACAATAATCTATAAGCGTTGCTATTTCTTTTATTTGGTTTTCCTTGCATTTTTTGTGGTTAGTGTGTGTACCTAACGGGAAAGGGGACACTTGAGTTATACTCTACTTTCCTGGTCATTCTCCCCTTACACTTGGATTTTAAGTCTGTATTGAAATAGAATGGGGAGTAGCTGTTTCAAAGTCAGTATAGTAAAAAATTGTAGTAGTGTGTGTTTCCTTTTCTTTCCTCTTGCTTGCTAAAATAAGTTGCTAAGTTTACAACTAGCCTACCAGAAGGGCCAGAGGGGCAAGACTGTTTGGTTTCGTGGAATGTGTCAAGTTTTTCTCAAATAATGTTGTGGCTGGAAAAGCAAAATTGAAGGGTCAAAAGTTGAATTTCTACTTTATCATTGAAACCAGTGTTAGAATACAATGGTAGCTTGAACTTATTCTCCTGCTTTACTGAATATCTGGAAAAAGTATAGAAATAAATTAGATAGTAACCATAATTGAAGTCAGTATAAAACTGTGGTATCCTGCAGCTTTATTTGCTCAACAGCCATCAAACTTTGATGGCTTCTTGGTCTTAACTATTCACTATGTTATTTGTTTTCTTCCACTTGTACTCATTCTTGTTTAGTAATCTTTATTCATTGCACAAAAAGGGGGGAAGGGGGAGCACTCCTGTGATGCAGTGTCATGCTTGCATTGATAACTGGGTTTGTTTGTTTCTTTAAAAAAAAAAAAAAGGAAAAGAAAAGAAAGAAAAAAGGACTAGCGTAAATTTAACAAGAATGTCCCTGAATACATTTTTTTAATATAGGTCTGGGCTTGATAACTTTCTTCTTTTGGGATAAATTTAAAACATGTTTAAAATATGTCTCTCTGCTCAGGGATTTATGGTGGATTATTGCAGACAGTGCTAAAAAAAATAAAAGAGCACAAGACAAGTTTACTAAATTAAAATTTTATTTTTTGAAAAACTGTTATTTGTATAAATTATCAGATTTGTAGGCTTTCCTTTTTGTAGAAATAATTGTTTATGTGCCAGATAAGAGAATTTCAATTTTGTTTTCAATAATAAAGCATTGATAACTAATACACTGTGCATTCCTTTATCTGTTACTGTAACAACACTTTTAAAAAAATTATTCTAATCTAATGAATTATACTGACCGTTTTACGTATGGGAGAACTATATGGCATAAACAGAGTACAACCTATCACAGCTGGCTTTCTTCTACACTCTATTGCAATTATACTTCAGCTGATACTTTCAAAAAGGATCTCTGGAAGCATTTTTAAATATTTCTACTCACTAAATCTAGCCAAAGGGGTATGGTAACTATTATATTTGATTGTTGTTTCTAAACTCTATGGGAATAAAAGCTGATGAAGAAGATATATTTATAAATTATTTTTATATTTCCATACAAACGTGATGTCAGGAAAAATGCTTCTTATATGTATAATTGGCTACAAAATCTGGAAAGAAGACTTTGCTTACATACATGGTCTGAGATCACCTTTCTCTCGTGCTGCAACGTCGCATGAGCCGTTTCAAGTCTGCTGCCTTCCCGCTCAGGAGACTGATGTGATTCTTTGACCTTTTGGGTTTCTCTTAATCTTCTGTGGACAGAGCCTTCTTAACTCAGTGAACCTAACACTAATATATCCTCATACCTTCCTAGCTCTGTTGCATTCAGGTCCTGTGCAGTGACAGATTTGCTCTACAGTTGAAAAACATTGATAGGCATGAGCAGAGCTCTAGAGAGCCTTTGGGTCACTGACTTCCAGATTCAACTGCCATGCCTTATTTTTATCAAAGGTCACGCCTCGCCTTCAGACACGATCATTCCTTGCCTAAGTAGGTTTTGATGAGAAGGCAGATGATGAATACAGAGTATGCAAAGAATAATCTGATCTGCGTCACTCCTTTCTCATGGAAATCAGAGTCTAAATGTGCTTGAACTCCTGCTCTGGCATCTTATCCCTAAACCCTTCTCTGTGAGGTCCTGTTCTGTCTGCCTTGTGTTGTGCTTCCAATGGTTCTGTTCTTCCAAGCATCACACTTTTCGGGTGGCAGATACCCGATACATCCATCTCCCTTTCCGATGGAGGCACGTGGCAGCTCTGCGGAGGCTTTTTGTTCCTGCTGTCTTACACAGGCCCATCTGAACTTGCTCTCTGTAGCTGGCACAGACGACTGTGTTCCTTCTGGGATTTGAACTAGTATAAAGGTAAGGCACTAAGTTATTCTGAGCAAATATACCAGCTCGTTTGGATCTGGCTTGGGACTCTCTGTCGCAGGCATTCCCATAGCAGCTTTGCCGGACAGGGGTGAGTGCAGGTAGCATGAGAGAGACTTGGCCTCTCGTTAAGTCTGAGAACAGTCACTGACAGCTGAATTACCACGTTTATTTTGCTGTATCCCTAAGGTCTGCAAAGAAGAGGTTTGAGTGAGAGAATCTGGAGATTTAGCAATAAATTGTGGGAAATCTAAAGAGAATGCCATATAACCGCTTATCTTTTTGAAACTTCGACTTCTGATCCTTTGAAGAAAAGTAGAGCCCCCACTCGGATGTTATATAGGCTCCCTCAGTTGGACTGACCCTGCAATTAAAGAAGTTCCTGCCTTGCTTCACACAGATACTGAACATTGAATCTCTCTGAGATTCAGTAGTGTGACACTGGAAGAATGTGTTTAAAGGAACAGAATACATCCAGTGTTATGCAGGAGGTGGGGAGGGAGGTGTCAGGAGATGCAAACATTTTTGTGGAAATTAGTAAGAATTACAGAGGGACATTCTAAAATGTTGTTTTGTTCTAACAGCAAAGAAGGAACCCCAATATCAAGTTATGCTAAGATAAACTACAGGAAAGGGTATGCATCGGTAAATTTAAAAAAAACCCAACACCCAAACAAACACCAAACCAAAAACCCAAAAGCAATACAGACTTGAAAAAAGTTTGAAGTTCTTTTGGTATAATAATAAATCAAAACCAAACATTACCCACCAGAAATGCTGGCCTCGGAAGACAATATAATAGAGTTCAGGACATGACAATATATGGCCCATGAAAGACTGAATGCATGCGTCAAGTTATGCCACTAGATGAGAAAACCTTTATGGTTGCATTTGTGTTCAAATTTCAAATTGATGTTTCTCCCTTCCCCGTATATTTTTATTTTATCGTATTTCCACTGTCATTGTGCACTGGCTCTTTCGTGGTGCCACAGTTCTAGAGTCGGACAGCTTTCAAGGTTGCATACAAGGAAGCCTTTCAGAAGGGCAGAAATATCAGAGTGGCCCTTCTAGAAATGTGTAAGATAAAATAAATCATGTATGCTAGCTTTATACTCATTTATTTTGAATATAGTTTCAGTGACAAAGCGCAATTACATTCACTTACTGAAATTATTGAGCTTACAGATGTTTCTGTGCAAGGTTTGAAGATTAAATTATTGTTTATATTTACAAATTTGTGTCAGATTGTGTGCATTTGAGCACAAATTTATGTTTTAAAAAACCTTAAGATTTCCTTTTGAAGAAACAGGTACGTAAGCTGTGTGCAGTGAGAACAGTTGTGTGGGTTTTTTTTTATTTGGTAGCCTTATTTTGCATAAGGCTATCTTTCCTTGCATCACTGGTCCCTTAGCTGCTGACATTCTAGTTTTACATGGATATTTTTGTTTTTCTGAAGCTCTGAACCTGATTGTATGAAGCACTAGTCCTGCAGAGTTTGAATAGTTTAAGCCACAGGCTCTGTTTTGAGCTAAGCAGAAAGGGAGCTTGGCTTTGATGGCTAAACTTGAGATCAGTTTTGATTTCAGGGATGATTTAACCCAGGTGAACAGATTTTTCGACCGCATAATACTTTGGTTTGCTGTGCCAAGTAATCCCAGAAAGTAGAGATTATCTGAGAGGCTTTGTTTGTTTCTTCTCTGGATTTTTTTTTTCCTCTCAGCAAAGCATATTTTGTCCTTTTCTGGAGAAATATATTTTATTTTGTCTCTAATTTTCTTGAAAACAGATGTTCCTGCATACCCAGTAATTTTTCTTTATTACAATGAAAAATTAAAGTTGCATAGCATTGATTTATTTATCATTTCGTCATGTTTCTTGCAACCACAACTACAAGTTTCTCTATAGTAATACAGTGTATTGTTCCTTAGAATTAAATCAGTTCCCTCTTATGGTTTCTATCCAATATGCAAAGCCAATCATTACAACAAAGAGTCACTTTTGCACACCCACAGTTTCTGGAATCCAGCATTGTGCTTCCTATTGTGGCAGTGAATATTTGTATATGACAACATGAAGATGTAGGACGCTAGAAAATATGTCTTATTCCTGCTGTAGAATAGCATCTTTTCTTTCTTCAAAACAACCGTCATTTCATAGCATTTTTTGTCCTTTGCTACTCCTTAATGAAAGAAAGTCTTTAAGAATTGAATTGTGGTTTTTAATAAGCATACTATTAATAACAACAGGGATCTATGAATGGCACTTATGCCTTAAAATTAATGGATAGAACATACTGGCTCTGTCATAAAAAAAAAAAAAAAAAAATCTATTATTTTAATTACTGTTCCTCCCTCTGAAATGCTGTTTTTCTGTGAAGTTTCAGCGGCAATTAATCTTTTAACTATATAACTGTAAGTGTGCTTGTCTTTCTGATTTTTATTTTTTTTTAAAGGAATAAGTCACCTCATTGTTCTCATTAGTTGAAAGAGTCTTTAGGCTATTCTTGCACAGAATTTTTGTTTCCCCTTTTTCTTCTCCTTTGTTAGTTTTATGAATGATTTAGAAACTAGAAGGAGAACTACTTTCTCTGAAGCTAAAGACAGAGAATTCAGCTTCTACATCAGTCTTGCACCTTATAGCCGAAGATGTTAAGAAGAAACAAAGATTATTATATATAATATATTATTATAAATTATTATATATTATAATTATATTCACAAAGACCATAAACTGTGGACCAGTTAGATCTACAGTAAGTTTCTCATTAATATAAGTTTAAGACTTGATGGAAAGATTCAGGAATTTAAAATCTTTTCCACCTTTTCTAACTAATAGCTTGTCTAACAAGAGAGCACATTTCCGTCTGGATCTCTTCCGCCTTTGCTGCCTGTCATTGCTCAGTCTCAGAAGTACAGATGGGTCAAAGGAAGATGTATCGCAGCAAATTCTTCACATGGGTCAAACTTTTCTGCCTGCAACGTAATGACTAAAAAACCACCAAACATTTTCCTGCTGATTTTCAAAAAATCAGAAGTTGAAAAACCCAAATGCAGCTACTTAAATGAAAAGCTAAAAAAATGGTATAAACTATTCTAAGTTCCTTGCAAATGCTGTTTGCAAGCTTATCTCAGGAGTTTATGATTGGCTTACAATTGGCTTCAACATTCTAAGAATAACTCGATATCAACTCGACAGGTTTTGCACTTCATCGTGCTGAAGACATGCCTTATACACACCTGTACGCGTGTGCGCCCCATTGGCACCATCACAGCTGTTTTGATAATCTTCCTTGTCAGTGCTGCACATATTTACCCAATTGAATGTGAGTAAGTTATTTACTATGAGTTTTATTCTGTTGATATGAAAACTTTCCTCTATTTGGCATGGGAAGAAGAAAAAGAGGTCAAGCCACATGAAATGAGATGTAAACTGCTCAGGATTTTTGTGGTCTCTCAGTAGCAATATATAAAAGTCAATTAGAGATGACTGTATAAAAGTAGGTTCTTGTTTAACTCAATGAAGCTCGTGATTTTGAAAAGAGAAGGAATACTAGTCTTTGCAAATAAGATTGTTAATATTTAGATTTACAAACAAATTAGTTTACTCAAATGCTTTTTACATTGATCGGTGTAATAATATTTCTTAAAGTTCTATCATGTTTAGCTGTTTACTTACCTTGGTTTTTTATCATAATTTCAGATATAGTGCATTTTTTAATCCACTGTTTATAAACTAAGATATATTTGAAATAATTTTTCAAATTTAATTGAGAAATGACTAATAAAAATGTCATCAAACAGATCATCTTTTTAATATTTCTTTTATTCTGAGTGAAGTTATTTCTAATCTAAGGACAAGGACAGAGAAATCCTGTGGTTGTATTTAGTTACTTTTTTAGCTTTGTTCCCATATAAACATATGATTAGCTGTACAAAGCTCACAGTCATCCACAAAAACCCTGATGCATGCACCTGGGCCCAGGTAACTCCAAGTGAAGCTACGGAAACATATCTCACATTCCGCTGAAAGAGGCACAAAAATATGAAGCAGGATCTTCACACTTCTGCCAACTGCAGCTTGTCAGGACATTTACCATCATTTTGCTCATCCTGCAATCAGGTGAGCCCATCGGAGTCTCAGGATCAAGTCTATTTCCAAAAGTAATGCCTAAGCTAAATGCAGGTCATACCTGGAACACCTAGGAAATAATACACTAAGTCTCAAAAAGGAGTGCTGGCAGCAATTCCATCAGAAATCTTTCTTTTTTTCTGCATCTTTTGAACTGTTACAGCGTTCTGACATACGGAGTCTGACGATAACCTTCTGATGGCTGATATGCTTGGGTTCTCTGACTGCCTTGGCTGATGGCTGCTTTACACGTATGCAACGATTTGATCTTTCGTATGCAAGGTCTGCTTGGAAAAGGTACACAGGCACTGCAAAAGCATGATTTCTACTGTAAATACCTTTAGGAATTGGATAAGTGTTAACTGAGCATAGGGAGAAGCTGCGCTGGGAGAAGCAGGCTGGACCTTGATAGTTCCCCAGCGAATGGTCAGTGAGGCAGGAAGAAGCAGCAAATGCAAGCTGGCAACCATGCATGGATTTCATCCAGCTTATTTAAAATATATATATATGAAAAAAACACCTGTCTTGATTATGTGAATTTTTTTTTTTTTGCTTTGCGGAAGTGGAATCCCAGTAACCTCACTGGGCCTGAGGGACACAAAATGCAAAACAATAGCAAAACTGGATCAAGGCATCCTGAAGGCATTTATAAACAGAGTGTGTGGATTTAAAAAGGCCTCTTGTATTATTACCTTGCAAAGCTATGCAGTAGATCAGACACTTACCTGAACCTAAGGTCCTCATTTGGTAGAGGGCTCAAAGACATGTTTCCTGTGTGGGTTTGGTTTAGGTTTGTTTTTTTTTTTCACCTTCAAAATTAGAAAGTAACCATAACAACTCACTGACAGCTAAACAAAAAGCAGTGGGGGAAATCGCCATTTCAGTCCCAGCCCTAAGGGCAAAAAAAAATAATATTTCTGCAAGCATGTCTATGAAATTTGGTGTGAGAATAGAAGCCCTTTTAATTCACATTCTGATGAGAAAGTGGTTTAACTAGAAAAAGTGTCTGATGGAGCAATGTGGGCTTTTAAAACTGAATTCAACTTAAGCTGCAGAAAAGGCGGCATTCAATGGCAAAACAAGGGAAAGAGCAGCCTCTTAATAAAGTACACAGGATTTTTTTTTTTTTTTTACATAATTCCTGGGAACAAGTCTTAGTACTTCAGGGGAAAAAAGGCAGCCAGGTGATGCGGGAAGCTGCACTGCAACTGATTGCTTTGTCCATTTTTATTTCTTATTGTAAAAATGCCGACTGATATTTGGGCTCTCAGAAATTTGGGTTGAATGGGACTGCATGACATTTCTTCGCAAGTCCCAGATTGAACACACCCATCTTGACTATTTCCTGCTTGGATTCTCTGGAAGTGACAAGATGAAGAAATCATCTCTCAAACTTCCCCAGCCCTAGTCTTCCCATACCCTCCCTCCCACCTTTGGCTCTCCTCCCTGCTTGCCCTGCTGTCCTCCTCGCAGACAGCACTGTCCTGAGAGCAGTGATTTGTTTCTTCTAGTTGGCTGCAAAGGACTCTGATGGGACTGTATAAATAAAAGTAATTAGTTTTTCCGCCTCATTCAGGGTACTATAAGTAAGAATAACAGAGTATGCAAATCTAACTTCTATAGAAATTACTTATTTGCAGGGTTGATAGATTTTTAATATGCAGCTCTCTTTTTGCCTCTTAAATGACAAGAAAAGGCAGTAATACTTAAAATGTATAATTGCCTCAAATGTTTCAGATCAGAGAGACTCAGAGAGCTGTAGAAATGATAGATTGACTTACACCGAACAAGCAGCATCACTTGGTGTTGGATTTCTACTTTTAATTCAACATTGGGAATGATATAACCATACTCACCTCTTAGGAGGAATTGTACAGGTTCCAACCATCTGTTAAATTAAACATTGGTGATTACTATGAGCATGTAGAGCAGACCTGCTACAAGGGGGACGATAACTCTGTGCATAGAGCTAAGTCCTAGGAGCCTACTTGATTCACAAAGTTGGATACCCAATTAGGAGAACTGAAGGTTGGGGTTTTTTAGTGCTGTCTCACTCACTGCAAATTTCAGCGGGAACTATTTGCTCTGATCCTTCTATTATTAGATACAGTATATCCTGTGTCTGAAATACTGAAATACTGGAAAAGGTCCAGATAGTTATGTCTTTTAAATAAATGCTTTAATATGTTGGTACTTTTCTGGCAGTAATTTCCCCTGCCAGCCATTTCTGTCTTGGTGGTACTTTGAAAACTTGGCGGGGGGGGGGCAATAAATCAGGCTCTCTTGAAGAGAGAAGTGATTACTAACAAAATCCAAACAGAACCAGACATAGCACTATATGTGACAAACCTGGAAAACGTAAACAAACACACTATTTCAAACAGGAAACTTCTCAAGCATCTCTCTGCTCAATGGCCTGTTCCCAACCCACAGATCTCGTTGCCTAACAGTTTCTGCTGCTTTTCAGACAATGTGCCCCTATTTTTCACCTACTTGGCTTGTAAGGAAGAAATCCTGTCCCAGTCGAAGATGTAATGGTGTTGCCCTTGACTTGAGGGGCTAAAATTTCACTGTAGAACACTGTTTGGGACTAGGACTTGTTTACACTTATTTGTCGGTTCCCTGGACAATTTTTCTGATCTCCTAGTGCAATAAAAGTTATTCTTACACATACTCTATTCAGGAACTTTTACCTGAGAAACCTGTCCAATACACTATATTTTTCTGTTAAAGCCTACTGCCTCACCCAGGTCATGTGGAGCTGTGTCATTAAGAGCATCAAGACAAAAGCTGCTTTAAAGCACCAGTGCTGGAGCAGAGCAAGTCCCGGTGGCTGACTATAACAGCGATGCTTTGCAAAAGGAATTTTTTTTCTTGTATGTTTAGGAAAATACAATTCATTGGAAGATATATTCCCTCTAAATGCCTGGAGAGCTTCTGTTATTGTGGCAACTAGAGTATCCAACTGAGAACTAATTCATGTTGCAGTTTGTCAAGTGCACAATTATAATTATTTCAGTGCTGTACTAAATGAATGTTATAGCCTGATAAGAAGGTGATCTCTCTGTCATTACTATGTATAACCCCTCCTCCCAATCTGCAGAAAGCATTATTTCTGGTCGTTTTCAGTATGACCTCTTTTATAATGGACTTCAACTGCACTTCACAGTCCACTGAACATCATTGTTTGAAAATTGATTAAAAACTGTAATTATTGTAGCAGGAACATAATAATGATTGATAGGACAAAGCCAAGTAATTGTGGGGGGGGGGGGGTATAAAAAAATTTATTTTTGCTCTAGCAAAATATAATTGGAATAAAAAACTGTAATTTCTGAAAGTTAGGTGAGGTTTTTTGCTGATGTTTTAAACACACAAAAAGGAAGAAGAATAAAAATACAACCAGCACCCTAATAAATCCCAAGCCTCTTGAAATTATGCAGGTTTCTGTTATCTTGAGTTTATATTCTAGCAGATTCTAGTTGGTATAAACCAAAGAATCTAGTTCTACATATGCTATCTTGTGAGGATGAGGGTAAAATATACACATAATCTTTGTTATTGTTTTTCTTTTGTAAAGTCCAGTTGTAATAACTCTTGTATGTCAATAATTAGTTTTCTCTGTCACAGACTTGATGAACAACTTTTTCCTCTGAAATGCTAATACTTTTATGGCTTATGTGATGTTAACTTTTAATGAAAAAGTTGTATCTTGATTTATTTACCAAAGAAAATCAAATAATAACTTCAGTAATGTATGGCTTTTTTATGGTTTTGGGTTTGTTTTGGTGGGTTTTTTTTCAGTGATTGGATTCTCACAGTTACATTCAGCTCTACTTTCAATGTCACAGCTGCGATTTTATGCACGCTCACTTGATTTTTCTAAAAGCGCCATCTCCCTCCCTGATTTTTCTAACAGCCTCACCTCCCTCCTCTTGAATAGGTTCGAGGCTGTTTGCTAAGCACTTTTTGCCACAGTGCAAACCATTCAGCTGGCAGATTCCACTTTTGCAGGCTAAGGCAAAGCAAACAATTTGTCAGCTCAGTTGAAACCCTCAGTTGAGGACGGACTGAAGCATGAAACTTGCTTTTTTAAAATTTGTGAGTCATGTTGCTTATTAGGTGGGGTTATTTTAAAATATAAAATGCAATCTTTTAATCTTACCTAATCTTCAGTTTTAATATTGCTTATACATTGATGAAGCCTACCTTTTCAAAGAAGTATTGGAAGGGTTAATCATTGGGTTTTTTGTGTAGGTTACCTCTCAGCTTCTCAAGGGTTTAACTTGCACCTGAGTCTCACAGCCCCGTAACTTTTCCTTCCTTCAGTGCAGGTCTGTTCAATGGCAGCGGTGAGCTTTTATGGAGCTTAAAGCATCAGGGCTTGACGTTCTTGTGGCAGTATAAAAGATTAAGCGTGTATACCTAAAATGTAAAATCTTCCCACTCCAAATCTCAAGCCCATTAGCAATGACAGGACTTTTGATTACAACCTTGCTTGCTGAAGTTGGAATGGACATTTTGGTGCCTGATGCTCACAGAAGATTTTATCTTTCAGGACCACCTTACAGGGAAAACAATGTCTGTATTTTTTTGACCTTCTGATTAAAAAAATACCAAACACAAAAGCAGCGAAAACTTACAAACTTTGCAGTTAATTGTGGAGTCCAAATGTGCCTTCAAACTGTTGTGGCTGTTACAGGATATTTCTCATCTGAGGCTCAGTCACTGTCAGCAGTCACTGTAAACAGGCTAATTTAATTAAGCAAAAATGCAAGAAGCTTAATTCAAGACTTGTCACCTCACATTTGATATGATTAAACATTTTTTTCATGGATGTTTACTGTATGTCAGCTGGCCTACAGTAACTTGTGTAATATTATCCTCACCGAAACCAAGAATCTACTTTTTGGTGAAGTACAAGTTAACGTGAGTAGAAATGATACAGCCTGACCCTAGACTGACCTCGAATTATATCTGAGAGGTTTAATAAAACAAATTGATAAGTTCATTTTACCTAAGCTTCTTCTGTAATTGTACCAGATGATGTGTTTCACGCTTACAATGCACAAATGATGGCAATTATTCCATCTGAGAAGCCGGAGTCATTGGATCTATGGATAGGCCCTTCATGGTCCTTAATGTAATTGATGGCAGTACTCACTCCACAATATGTACTCTCTCATCCTTTAAAAACATAATATTTAGGAGAGTCACACTAAAAATATATTTTTGCATAAAGCAGAGGACTGGGAAAAGCACATGTTAGCATAGACTTCCCCATTTTATTTGAACTTAATGAAATCCAGTGATACCAAATAGGACATATAGAAACTAGGTTGGGAATTAGAATGTCATATAAAAATACATTAAAGAAACATAAGAAAATTGACCCCTCTACCATATCTCATTTTCAGCCCAGTGCTTAGATAAGGATTAGATGTGTAAGCTTTTTGAAAGCTAGCTGACTATTACAGGAAAGAATAACCCCCACACCCATTGCATCCTATTAAAATATCCACATATTATGCTTTCATAACTGGAAAAATCACAGGGCTCCACTACAATCTCAGACATGTTGCTGTAATTCTGAAATTCCACCAAAGGAAAATGGCGTTGCATAAGCCTGTGTAAAAAACAATCCAGTCCTAAGACCCCAAAGTTTTTCTTGAGATTTATCATGTTATTTATCCTTCACTAAAAAATAAAATTATGAAGAGCATTTTTGTTTTGTTTTGTTACAGTAAGCTTGAAAAGGAAAGCATACTAAAGAATGAGTATTAGTAAATAGGCTATGGTTTTATTTCCAAATAAGACCTTCACAAAAACCATACAAAGTTACTGGCATCTGTTGTTCACTGCAGATGAATCGGTGATGACAAATACATACCAAATTATTTGAACAGCTACCAACTCTGTGTTTGATTCTGTACTTGCTAATCCTTGTTCATTCCTGCATAGAGATGAAAAAGGAAATTACTACCTTTAATTACCTTCTTACAGTGGGTTAGAGACACTATTTTTACTACTCACTGCATCTTGCAACACTTAGGTTGCACGAGAGAGTTCCTGTTTTCCTTATGTTTGGACTCAAGATAGTTTTGACTGGAGCTGCACATTCAGAGTACAGAGCTGGGGTGCTCGCTATCTTTGGTGCTGCATAAATGCATTCTGGAGCTGGAGCTTTATGGCAAAGGCGAGTCCGTCTAAAAAATTAACCTCAAGGAAAAGTGCTTAATTCACAGTGAGAACAGATCTGAGTTCACCTGTAGGTCTACTCCTCTTGTGTGGTTTATTGGTACCTGTCTTCAATTCTCTGTAAACAAAACCAGCAACACACAGTTCAGAGGAGTAACACTGGATTTGATTCTTTTTTAAAAGTCATTTGTACTTAGGACTTTGCACATAATCATTTCAGATTAAGGGTAATGCATGAATGTTATGTCTGAACTGAGACTGGATTATTTTTTTTCTGCTTCAAGGGTTGTGTCTCAGTGATAGCTCTAGCACTGGTACTTAACAGCCTTGCTTCTGTCTCCAGCTTGGAGGACATCAAGCAGGACATTTTCAACAGTAAGAGAGCTGACACAAAGCACTGCGGTCCCCATGACAAAACATGCAACATCTCATATTTTTCTAATACAGATAGGACTTGTTTTCAAAAGAGTTAAATATTCTAGATTTTTTTCTGATCACAGTTGTCCAAGATTGTCTAGGTGTTTTGGGCTTCTTACTGTATGAGATACTGACGCTTCATTTTTTAATGTTTAATTTAGTCTTTAACATTACTGAGAAATTTTGTCATGCTTCCTGTTTAGTGTATTAATAAACTGTTCTTGCTTGCTTGATAGATTTTTTTCCAAGTGCTCTTGACTTTGACTGAGTTATTCAATTGGTTAAGAGGCAATCCATTTCTAAGATATTACGCTTTGAAAATATTCTCAATTTAAAATTACTCAATAAATATGTTTCTTTAGGAAGTTTACGTTCTATTACTTTAAAGTACCAAGATTAGTAATCATTATGCTGTTCCATTTCATTAAAGTTAATTGATTTCAAACATTTGAGAAAACAGTTTACTCCTACTACTACTTCAGAAGCCTCTAACAGCAAAGTCTAAATCAAGATTTTGACAGAGTAGGTTTTATTTTATCTTTGTGTTTAACCCCTCTTTGAGCTTTGGAGGTAGGGGAGATCTTGGAGCAGCCTTCCAGTACCTAAAGGGGGCCTACAAGAAATCTGGAGAGGGACTGTTTACAAGGGCATGTAGTGATAGGACAAGGGGTAATGGCTTTAAACTGCGAGATGGTAGACTTAGATTAGATATTAGGAAAAAATCCTTCACTGTGAGGGTGGTGAGGCACTGGAACAGGTTGCCCAGAGAAGCTGTGGATGCCCCCTCCCTGGAAGTGTTCAAGGCCAGGTTGGATGGGGCTTTGGGCAACCTGGTCTAGTGGAGGGTGTCCCTGCCCATGGCAGGGGGGTTGGAGCCAGATGGTCTTTGAGGTCCCTTCCAACCAAAACCATTCTATAATTCCACATTTACCAGTTTGATTACACCTTTCATTGTTGTTTCCTTGTTTTTAAAGTGATAGACAAAGTTGAAAGAATTGCATTTCCCAAGAACGAGTGAACTTACCTAAACAAAAACTATCAAATGCTGACAGAAATATAAAATGAGGGAAAGAGAGAGGGAAAAAGAGACCTGATGTACAAGTGTATAAAGCAAACAAGAAAAACCCTCCACAAACCGCAGAAAACAAAATGACTTACCTAAAGTTGGGTAGAAAGACAGCTTCATCAGTTTAGCAACTGCTTCTTGTCTCTTTAATAGTTTTGCATAAGCAAACATATTTGCATATTCAAGTGGATGGTTGGACATACCTGAATCACAGAGTATTGTGATCAGTAAGATGAAGAATAGCAGTCTAAACAGAAACAGCAGCTAAGGAAGAAGAGTGTAAACTATCTGGGTTTGGACAGAATTTGCTGAAAATACAAAGATATGGATGAAGTTTTCCTGCTCTTTCAGTGAGATGAGGCTTATGTGATGTCTCTCTATCTCACGCCTACCAATTTGTGATCTTTTTTGGCCAAATTCTGCCAAGAGTGACGTACATATAGTTGTCCTGTTAGTAGCCTGAAAACAGGCAGCTGGATACAGGAAAAAGACTGTTATTGTGCTTTCCCTCATCCTCCACCTCCCCCAGTCCTTTTGGGAGACAAATGTTGAAAGCAAATCCATACTGGAGAGTGAGAACCTCAATGTGGGAAAACAGGAGCTTGCACCTTTTTAGACATCAGGGGATCTGACTATTAGACACAACACATAGGAAACCAGGCCTCATTAGTTCTGCAGCCCACAGGACTGTTTTTCTACTGTAAAGAGGCTCAGCTGTGCAAGCAATTTTTTTCCTGAGACTTTCAATCTCGGTGCATAGTTTTGGGGTATATGACATAAGGTACTTTGGACCTGATTGCCGGCAGCGAAGGAAAATTCCACTGAGTTAAATTGTTGTGCATTTGATATTTCTAAAATTCCCATTCCTTGTACAACAAACTGGGAAACACTGGCAGCCCTCTCATGCAGTGTGTGTTCCATAGATTTCAATGTCACATTAGAAGCTCTGATGTAAAAAAGAGATTTAAAACACCACTCACTATTTTATTAATACTAGTGTATTCCTTAATGCATTTTCCTGAGGCTATCAGAATATTTTAATGTCCCATCACTTCTGCAACATACAGAAGGGTCATAGAGCAATAGTTTTTTCCAATGGCAGAAATGCCTTTGAAGCAAAACAAAGAAGTTTTAAACACTTCAGAGCAACTCTCAAAGGCAGTTTGTGATAGTCAGTGAGAAACACTACTGAACTCAATTGCATCTGCCAGAGGAATGTAGGTCAGGAAGATGCAATTATCTGGCTAGAAAATTTAAAAGATAATGAGGTTAGCACCCTATTCTTGTACCGCAGATCCACAAAGTTTTTAGAAACCACAGCTGAGAAGATCCTCTCTCTTACTTCTTCCTGGAAAGAGAGAGGCCCTGTGAAGTTTACTGATTGATAGTGTTATGTTCGAGGTGCTATGCGGTATTTGTTTGCTCAGTGTTACCCACTTCCTATTGTAATACGGGATTCCTGGAGATCAAGGGAGGTCATGAGATCAGTGTAAAGTACTATAACAAAAATCTTCCCATAAATGAAACTATATTTTGAAGCTGACGTCAAGGAACAAAATGTCAAACCCCAGTGAACTAGGATCTGGCCACCCAGTAATATAGTATCTTGACATTGTATCTTTCATCTTAATGTATCCCAAACTATTTAAAATCATAACAATGGGGATCTCTTTATTTTATACAGCTGCTTGGGAGGTGCAAAAGTATAGACTCAGTGGGAGCATGCACCCTTACTTTTTAATATTATGTTTACTATGTCTGGCTTTAAGGGTTGGCAATACTACTCTGTTATCTGTGATTTTTTTTTTTTTTATATGACTTTGTTCACAATAGTATCTGAGTATGTTCCAGTAGTTCATAAACTGCAGGCTGGAAAGCTGACCTGTAGTTCATTTTTATTTTCTTCCCAGGGGAGAAGAATGTACAAATATACACAAATTATTTCAATTTATAGTTAAAGGCTGATTTACAGTTATAATTCTAATAGTTTTTTTTAATGTTGCTATTATTATTAGCAAATATATCCTGTTATGTTCTTATGCTGGGCATCTTTAGCACAAAAAGACATAAAAAAGCATCTTATACTCAGGGTGGAAGCCAGTAAGGGCCCTGGACCTTAGTTCATAAGGAAGCCTGTTAAAAAGTTTCAGACTAGCCTGTAGAAAATAGTGTCTATTAGTTAGGCAAGATTTATCCTTGAAGTACTCTGTTGTGCCAGAAGAGCAAAGCTGTATACCATGATTTTTATCAAGGGGTTTATGTAAACATTTTACATGCTAGCCATAGATATCTGAAAACTTGTGAATATTGGCTGCCTTGACCTGCAACTTGACTCTGACCACTGAAAAGAATGTAGAAAGCCAAGGACAGCTTTGATATGCTTTTGCCAGTTTATAGTTGTTAGAAGATGATGCATGTTTAGGGTTTACTAACATTTCCATAAGGGATGGTGATTCCACAACAGAAGAACAAAGGAACATTACATTGCTGTTGAGATGTGGTATGGTAGCGGTGTGTGGCCACAAGCCTTTTTGATAAAATAAAGATTGTTGACTTTTCCTGCAGTTTGGGAACTGGAAAAAAATGCATTGCTTTTATTTTATTGGTCTGACTTGTGATGCGCGCAGTTCTGACTACTGATTCCAGATCAAACCTGAGCTATGATGTAGCTACCGGCTCTGTCTATATAGTGAGTTAAAAAAACCCTGTACATAATTCCATTTGTAAGTGGAATTCAGTAAGACAAACTGTTTTTTAGTAAAGCTTATATTGAGCCTTTATCAGTCACTGATATTTTTTTGCTTGTGTGTGCTGCTATGTACTCGAATGAGCATTCAGCTTATGGTCTGATTACTTAGTAGAGCCTTTCCAATGAGAATAGAGATGGAAGCCCTGCTGACCACCAGCACTTAGCTTTTGGGGCCTTAGGAGAGCATGCATAAATACTTTTAATGGCTTTAGTGTGTTTTCATTGGGGAGCATCAAAACCAGTCTAAGCAGGATGACTCAGAGAAAGCAGCTGAGGCTTTGTCTGCACAGACGGGTGCAGAGAGCTGTGCGTTTGATCTGCTTGCACACTGAGCTGCCTGAATGGAAGCCAGCTCTGGCCTGGAAGCCATAAAGACATGTTAATACATTGCTGTGCTGGAGCTCATAAGCCTTACTAGCACTAGGGCTACTTTTGTTTCAATAACCTCTCTATAACTGTTTTTTTAATGAAGTTGCTCCCATGGTTTGTTCCAACTACTATATAAAATACTCTACTTTAACAGGACCACAAATCACTGATTCTCAAAGAGACAAACCATGAAACATTTTATATGCTGCTGGACCTGCAAAGTGATCAGCAGTTATTATTATTTGGAAAGTTTCATCAGCTTCTGGTTCTACAGGTGAAAAAACTATAAAAGTTAATGCAAGACCCCGATATGGTAGGAGTGTACAAAAGTGAGATAAACCTAGCAACCACGACAGTTGTTCTAGTAAACAGCTAGTGATAAGAGGTAGTTTTCTGTCTAAAGTATCTGGAGAGATCGTAGCACCGTATGACATGGCTGCAAGCTCTATTTTAGTGTTCTGGGTTAATAGCAGGCATAACTTGGAGCAGCTACCCGGTGTCCAAAACTTCTGTACCCTGCCACAGCAATTCCTCTGTATACCCCTGTGCCAAGGGTAGATAAGGCAGGGAGGAAGAGACCGAGCATAGAACCTTGGGGTTTCTTTATGAGAAGGCAATGTTAAGTTAAAAAAAAAAAAAAAAATCAAACAATTTGGCAGGGAGGATGACAGAGTGAGTGTGATAAAAACAGAGAGAAAAAAGATGTGAACTAAAAGAATAAAATGATATTGTCATAACACCCACAGGCCTCCCTTCTGGAAAGGACAGGGTGTAATTGTCAGGAGCTAAACTCAGTGTGCTGCAGTCTCAAGCTATCATTAATAATCTTGAGAAATGAGTCTGGAGGATAGAAATGAAACTGGCAGTATTTCAGAGGCAGAGTCGACGCCGGCTGTCATCCCATTGAGAGACATACCCTGTTAGGGCCTGTTAATGTTGCATTCCTGTCAGAGTGACATATAACATTACATGTTAAACAAGTGGCAGACGAGACAGCGTGGAGGCAAATTGTTCAGCAGATGGCACAGCCTACTTTACTTACCATCTGAAGTTAGAAAATAGAGCAAATGCCATGTTTTGCATTCACTCCCTCATTCTTTCCAAATACTACTCTGGGTACTGCTCAGCGACTTCCTTTGTTGTGGCTGTTGAGACAAGAGGAACTTCACAGTATGATTATAATATGAGATGTTTCAAGTAGAACACTAACCCTGTGTGTATACACATACATACATGTTGAGTTGAAAGTTTCTGAGCCACAGTGAGTGAATACTTTGAGAGTATTACATCTCCAGATATCTGGTTTAAGCTGCGAACCACCTGCGGCTCATTGTGTCTCCTTTCTTTTTAAAGCCTCACAATATGTAGACACAGTAGACTTACACCATCTGCCCACATTCTTAATCCTTGAAGGAGAAAAATGTGAAATTTTCTTTGGGATCTGGGAAAAGAACAGCTAAGCAGCATGGTAACTATTTTATCTCTCACAGAGTTTAATTTCTGTCCTTCCAAAGTAAATTATGGTATTCTCATTGACTTTAGTGGTGTTTGACTTGCTCTTACAAAACAATCAACTGACCTCCTAAGGAAGAAAGTCATCAGCCTTCCCTTTGGGATGGTCTGAATGGAGTAACAATTTGAATCAAAACAGGTCTGAATATTGATCACCCTCTAGATACTCCTGGTTCAAGTTTCCCAGTTACATTTGGTTTCTTCCTCCAGCCTAAGAAAAGGACAGTGAAAGACAGGCTATTGCTATGCAAAGTGGCAGACAAGGGAAAATGCCATCGTTGCTTACTTGATAAGGGTAGTACACTTGGCGCTTTTCACACACAGAGAAGATACTCTCTTCTCTAAGGAGTTTACAGGCTAACTAGAAGAGACAGCAGTGTGCAAATACCTCTCGGTCATTCAGAAGAAATCCCAGTCAGTTATTTGAGAAGACTTAGTAAGGAAGAGTGGAACCTGTACCAAATTCTAGTCTTGTATTTTATGTTCAGTACCAGGAGAAGAAAAAAAGGAAAATCTCACCTTCACAGACAGAGTATTCAAAGTCACACTGGGTAACCAAAAAGTATTCTGCCATACATGGTTTAGAATCATAGAACCATAGAATGGTTTGGGTTGGAAAGGACCTTAAAGAGAATCTGGTTCCAACCCCCTGGATATGGGCAGGGGCACCCTCCACTAGACCAGGTTGCCCAAAGCCCCTTCCAACCTGGCCTTGAACACTTCCAGGGAGGGGGCATCCACAACCTCTCTGGACAACCTTTTCCAGTGCCTCACTACCCTCACAGTAGAGAATGTTTTCCTAATATCTAATCTAAGTCTACCATCTTGCAGTTTAAAGCCATTACTTCTTGTCCTATCACTACATGCCCTTGTAAACAGTCCCTCTCCAGCTTTCCTGTAGGCCCCCTTCAGGTACTAGAAGGCTGCTCTGGGGTCTCCCCAGAGCCTTCTCTCCTCCAGGCTCAACAACCCCAGCTCTCTCAGCCTGTCCTCATAGGAGAGGTGCTCCAGCCCTCTGATCATATTTGTGTCCCCCGCTCTGGACTTGCTCCAACAGGTCCATGTCCTTATGTTGGGGCCCCGGAGCTGGACACAGTGCTCCAGGTGGGGTCTAATGAGAGCAGAGTAGAGGGGAAGAATCACCTCCTCCAACCTGCTGGTCACATTTCCTTTGATTTTTCTTGGGTGGAGATTATGAATTTATCAGCTTACCCTTCAGGAGGATCCGACTATATGTGTTTCAAGACCAAAAAAAAAAATTTATACCTGAGAGTATTTGATTAGTATGCAGTAGCCTAAGTTATGCCTATACACATCAAAATCATGATTATACAAAGCATAAGTTTTCTATAAGCCTCAGTTTAATGTTTTCCTGAAGGGTCATGTGATGACTTTTTCATTGAAACTTTATATAGTTGATGGCAAAATAAAATTATTTCTTGTCACACATGGAAACATAGCTGTTGAGAGATAAGCATAACATCTTCCTTTCTTTTATGTCCAAGATACAGGAGGTCTCTTTTCCTATGATATAGTGAATGTTTTATGATTTGGCTTACATTTCTAGCTTATTACCAACAGCGTCTCTTGAAAAAAAAAAAAAAAAGTGAAAGCAATGAGAATTATTGCTTGAATTAATGTCATTTTTATAATTTACTCCAAGTGGCAGGTCCAGTGTATTTCAGGTGTAAGTTTGTGTTTGTTACCTAAAGTATGTAGTAAGTTTGTATAAAAATTTGAGGCTATTTTCTTAGCATCAGCTGGCAACTTATGGATTGGAAAATTCTGATTCATTTGTTATTTCACTGTGGTTATAAAAGCGTGTGTGTGCATGTATGTGAGAAGATGACAAAATTGTGAACATCCTTTTATGGCAGAAATGGGCTTGGTTTTGGAAATACCTTTCAAACAATTTTTCTGAAAACTTGGGAACATTCTTCAGTATCATTCATGGCTCATAAAGCAGAGGTATGAAATAATAATGCATTTAATATTTGCAGGAATTTAGTATACCATTAAAATCATAGGTTGATTTTCAGTAGTGACATAACGCTTTTAATGCTCAATAAATCTAAACAATGCTGTTGTGCATTTCAGTTTTTCTCAGCAGTTCACAAACTCCTAGAGTATTTCATGTGCAGAAATTCAATTTGAAACAGGATGATTTCTCTATTTTATTGCCTGGTGATAATCATCAGAAATGTAACTGAATGCAGATACATTTCAGAGATTTTTAAGTTACTGGGCCAAATATTGCTCTCATCTTAACAAATTATTTAATATAGATAATTATGTTAAGAACCAGTGACCTTCAAAGATAGAAGCTTTCAATGTGTAGGTGTTATAAAGTCTGTATCAATGTAAACCAAATTTCTATTTCCTTTTGCCACCAAGAAAATTCACACAACAATTTGACCACTATGTTTTAATGAAAAGGTGTAACACAACTACTTTCTACCTATGGTTGCTGTTAGAGCCATAATGTCTATCTATTCCTCTTTACTAGTCTTGACCTTGGTTTGTTATAACTCAGTACATTTCAACTCATTATAAAATTGTTTATTTGGCTCTGTAACATGTCTGTTAATAATCAACTGTTTTTTTGCTGTTAATATGTTTCTGAATAACGTGAAATGTATGAAAAGAAAGACAAATGGCAGTTGTAATTATTGTATAGCTTACAGGAAACAGCCTGAAATTGTTACAGTTGTTTTTACATGGGAAAAGTTTGGAGAAGGATATTCACAAAGGATGATATAAAACTCCCTGGACTCTTACTACAATTTAATTGGGAAAGATAGATCTGACACAGCTTTTCTAAATGACCCTCTGCCTTTTTTGAACTGAATATAGAGGGAGAGATTAGCCTTATTAGGATAATGTTGGCCTTTATGAACAACCCTCACAAAGATTAATAGGGATGAAAGAGAAATAGAGCACTAATAAATGTGTAAGCCTCTTCAGAAAAGGTCTTAAGTAAGTCTTGTTTTTCTGAACTATTACAAAATCCTTTACATCCAGCAAGACCAATTCAATGGCAGATGCTTGGTTTCCCAAAATGAGGTCATATAGAATGTAATAGGGGGTTTTAAGTCATTCTGTGTAGTTTTCCATTAATTAAGTGTGGCAATTAAAATAATCCTGTAAAGTCAAATTTTACTTCAGCTCCAATTTCCTTAACATGTTTTGTCCTTTCCAAAACCCACCGCTACTCTTCTGGCTACTTAACAGTAGTTATTTGGATACTGTCACACTGAATAGTGAGACTACTGGTTCTATATAGCAGACCTTTGAATTGCAGAGATCAAACTATGACTGTTCTCAGGAACCTGTCTAAAAGTTTATCACAAGAAAAACCCCACAAGGCTGATGTGGAGCCGTTACTTGTGTGAAAACCTTTGGTGAATGGCAGAAACAGAGCGAAAGGGTGTCCAACTCCTTGCCCTGAATTTTGGTGGCAAAATCAATTGAAAATATGAGAATACACCTATAAATAAAACTAGGTCCAAATATTGAAACAGACAGATGATAATGAAGGCAAATAATAACTGCTTTCAGATAAGGGATCAAGGAAAACAATCAAAAGGAAAGAAGATAAATTGTTTTATCTCAAGATTATCTGCAATCAGTTGTTGATAGAATCACAAAGGGTGTTTCAAAGCTGTGGTTTAATTAAGAGATAATCCAGAATTATCACATTCAATTATTTTGTAAAGCTCATTATGTGTTCAGTCTTTTTCAGAAATATAACCACAGTGAAGCAGGCTATTAGAATAGAAGAAAAAGAACATGTTACTTCAATGGGTAAAAAAACACTCAGCAACAAATACTGTTCAAATATGTGAACAGCTGACATTCTTCATTAGATAGACCATTTACAAACTAAGTTGTCACATTCTTGAAGAGGCAAAAGTACAAGTAATTAAACTGGATGATTCTGGATTATTTTATGTAATCCAGTGTTTAAGAATGGTCATTATTGCAGAATCAGTCTGACCTTCAATAATCTCTAGACTAGGCAATTAGTCGTCTTACCTCACATGTGTGATTGATGGCTACTTTTAAGCAGGACTCATTTTCAGTACTACTTCTTTCTTCTCTCCCCTTTTCCTCCTGGGAGTTAATTTAAAGGTTTTCAAATAAAGTAATCAGAATTTCTTGTAAACCAATTAAGATGAGATTTGTGCTTTTATTTTTCTTCCTAAATGCTGACTTTCAGCATCTCTTGGAAAGTCCCAAAGCAGTTCTAATGTTTATTTGCCTGTTCCCTTCTTGATATCTCTCAATATCACAACATATTTTTCTACTGAATATTAAAAAGCAACATTAATCATCCAACTGTAAGGAGAAGAAATTCAGCTGGTATAAACAAGCTCCATTGACTTCAATAGAGCGATGATAATTTATGACATAAGAAGATCATGCAGTAAATAGCCTATTAAACCTAAATGAAATGTATAGTTAATTGCACATGACATATAATTTATAGCACTATTTGTTCTAAGAATTTCTTGACATGATATCATTACTATTTGGCAAAAGATCTGAAATTTGTTGTTGGAAATTTGGCTTCATTTTAACCATAGCCAGTGGATGTCTTAATAGAATAAGTGGCAATAACAAATCTGTTAGGTTTGTTGCTTAATCTGTGTTAAATACAAAGTATTTTTTGCATTATGACAATTTATTAAAAAATGCTTTTAAATTTCTTCTTGATTTAAATTTAGTTGAATGAACTGTTAACTCTGTTCACCTTGATGAACTCATTCAGTATTGGAAGCCTGATTCCTCAGAAAACTGAGGCCAGTAGTGAGTAGAAACAACAATTGCTTTAACTCTAATTTGGTTGTGTAATTACTGAAGTTCTATTGCAACATATTCTGGACATTTGCATAGCTTGTTATTTTAACTGAATGCCAATACTCATTTTGCATCAGAACAACCATCTTAAATAGACACATAAAAGTGGGACAGAACCATTTAGCTTTCTAAAGTCAGGCCTCTGGTACCAGGATCCAAAATACAGTCATGAGAAGCAAATTGCTATTTGCAAAGCAAGAAACAACAGCCAGATTGTTTCTTCTTCACTTACTGTGCACAGTGTGTGTTGGCACTACATTGCAGTAGCTCAGAAATCTCAAACTGTCAGGAAAAACAAACCATGCCCTACAGATAGAGTAGAAGAGTGAAGAAGAAGCACAAAAAGGAAACCAGGAATTCATCTTCATTTAACAAAAGCATGCTATATTTGCCAACAGTGTGGTGGAATCTACTTCTCATTGATGAGTCACGCATTCCCAGTTTGTCCTTTTTATGCCGCTTTTTCTCTCTTGTTTCAGCTTACAATACTAAGCTTGATTTAATGGGCAGTGAAACAAACAGAGGGCACATAATTCACATTGACGCTCCTTAATTGCATTCTAGTCTGTTTGTTTTAAAGATTCTCTTTCATATTAGGACATGAAAAGGTATTCTGAATATCCAGCAATCCAGCATTGTTTCTCATTTGCATGTCTTTTCTGTATATTTTTAGGATATTTTGATTTTATAGAATATTGTATTTGCTCTTAATTTTAACGAGTTACCATTTCTTCATTAGACTACTTTGGTTTTTATTATATTTCCAGCAACATTAATATTATCCTGAATATCATCAGTTTGGAGGTCTGAATCATGTAATGCAGTAACTGACTTGCACCTCAGCATTATTCCATCATTTTATAAAGCCAGCCCAATTTTTCATTGCTGTGGGTTTTTCCTGGTGAATTTTGTGCTCTGGATAAACTTGATTTTTTTCCCCTTCGCTTTTTATGTCTGTGTATGATCTTGATATTTGCAGCTATACTTAGATCTAGCACAGGCCAAAATGTGTAGGAAAAAACCCGACTGATCAACGCAATAGATTGCAGAACTCCATTTCATGTGCTCACTCTCCATAAAGAATGCACAGGAAGAGTCAGATTCTTCACCATGTCATCCAAAACGCTCAGCATGGCCTCTGGGAAGCTGCCAAATACCTGAAGTGTGATGTGGGGGAATGCAGAGAACAGCCTACACCTGGAGCTTTGTGAATGAGCATCCGTTCTACGGTGTTATGCAGAAGTTCTTTCCTTTTCTCGTTGTTGAGCTGCAGTCAGAAGTTTGCTCGTGTCCTTTCTTGTGTGGAGCTATGTGGTGCTCGTGCTTTTTGGGTAAAGGAAGATGAGAACACGAAGATGGTGCCAAGCCTTTAAAATTGATTCCTTTCTTGGGAAAGAATTGTGTGGGCAGGGGCAATACTGGGCACTGCTCAACTGCAGGCTCTTAAGCAACATCAGATTCAAAATGAAGTTGCCGAGGAATTTTTATTTTATTTTTTTGAGCAGGAATCTGGACCCTCACTTGAAATTTAATCTGTTTTTTTCTTAACAGTAATTTAAATGTTTTAAGTCAGCAACATGGATGATAAAAGGCCCTGGCAAAGCCAACAAAGCAAATTTTCCTATTGTATATTCAAGACACACAGCCTGTCAACAGCTCTAGTGCTTTTTTTCTGGTGGGGCTCCCTCCCCACCCCCAGCATGGGCTGTTGCAGCATCCAGACTGCTCTCCTGCACATCCTCAGAGGTGCCAGGCTTGATGCCAGCAGGGAATTGATACTTAGAAAGAGTCAGGGGACTATAAATTTCAGGTGAGGATGGACCCCATTATCTCCTATCCCTGCTGAGAACTCTCCCTAAAACTCCTTTAAGGACAAGTATGAATTTCTTCCAAAACAGCGCTGTAGGCCCACACAAATGTAATTTTTTCCAGAGGAGTATTGACACAGGGTTTAAATAAGCAAACAACAGAAGCACATGTATAAGCTGAAAATTTAAACAACAGTGGTTGGATTTCTGTCTGCTAAACTGTTTCTTTGGTCTGCTCTTCTGGCCAGTCACCACAGTCCCACGATGAATTATTAAATCTCTGTGTTACATGTGATTTCTGTATACAACCTCTTTTGTAAGTACAACACACTCTATATAAAATCATTGGCTGTTGTTGACTCTGCAAAAGCTGAGGGGAAAACCGAACAGAGATAAAAAAATATTGCCATCTAACTTAAATTTTTAGCTTAGATTAATGTTGTTTAATTAATACATAATTAATACATAATACATAATTAAGTTTTCCATTCACCTTCTCGATGACCTATTAGTACTTAATTTAAACCTCTTTTTTTCCATAGGATGAAAACAATTTTCCTTTGAGAACATTTCCTTTCATCCCATCACCTCCAGCTGTCTCCTTTTCCCTTCCTTTCTCTCCCCACCTTGCTCTCAGGACAGCCAACTACTTAACCTCTTGTTTATCAATTGTATTTGTAGGTTTGGAGTGCTGGTAGGGGTTCCTGCAGGATGGTGGGATGAACTCTGGCTGACGAGACCCTCCCCTGCTCAACCCCAACCGTGGAATGGGAGGGCTCAGCCAGGAAGGGGCAGCCCTTGGCTCTGCTATTGCCATGGTGTCCCTGAGCCCCAGCAGTGAGACCTCCAGGAGTGGGGCATGCTCTCATGGCCCTTGCAATACACCAGTAATCATCAACTGTTCATCCTTACAGACCAAAAATCTTGCAATCCACTTGCCTGTCTCATTAAGTCTTGGATCCCTCACACTTGTGGTGTCATTTAAATGAATTATTTTCTAGACTGTCATCAAAGTGACACAGCTTCTGGGTTTTCTAAGTTACTGTTTCACAGTATGTATATGTGATTGATGAGAGCAAATGCAAGTAATGGCACTGAAGGTTTGCAGAAAGCTTCTGAATGAACCACTTGATCACTTTGATCTGGATTGAGATCTGGAAAACAACAAATGAGCAACAAAGACAATCAAGAGTATGAAATGGCTTCTGCATGAGGAACAACAAAGTTAACATTGATCAGTCTGGACATACTGGATAGAGAGGAGGGGAAATAATACAGATTTATAGACTCCTTAGTGGCATGCAGGGGCTTAACTGATATTTCATTCACTTTACCATGAGATGAAAGGGCAATCAAATAAAACTGATGACAATGGGTGTAAAACAAGAGGACTCTTGCAAAGTATAATGTGGGTGCTTAAAGTTTACTTGGTGCTCAAGGAAGGACTGGCTAAGTTCAAAGGAAAAAATTATTGAGAGTTACTATGGACACAGGAACCCTATCTAGATCAGTATGTCCCTGACTTGAAAATGGAGTCTGTGAGTGTTATGAAGAACTACTATTTTCATTTGCTGTTGTAATCATCTGTAGATAATCATACATGACTACTGTTGAAAGCGAGGTACCAGCCTAGATGGCACTTCAAGTTAACCTGGTACGCTATTCTTACTTTCTTACTTTCTAATGCTTTTTTATTTAAAGGATAAAATAAGAGAGATTTCAGAGCTGTAGAGCACAGAAAAACTCCTAAACACTGGATCACCATAAATTAATTAAGAATTAGACTCTTCCTTTAATAACTCCTGAATATTTGATATGTTGTTGAGAATTCAGCTTGGAATGATGAAGAGTCCAACAAAGAAAACGTAACTACTCTGCCTTCTTATAAACTCCCAGATTTAGAAGGCCAGTCCGACTGGACCGTATTATTTCAGATGGTTTATACATTTTACAGTTCACAATAATGAGATTAAATGAAAAATAACTTCAGTGTCAGGAGCAACCTGGAGTTTGAGTAATGGTGGTGCTGAAGTAAAAAAAAAAAAAAGCACCTGTCTGGTACCAGAAAGAGAGAAAGAGAGAAAGAGAGAAAGAGAGAAAGAGAGAAAGAGAGAAAGAGAGAAAGAGAGAAAGAAAGAGAGAAAGAAAGAGAGAAAGAGAGAAAGAGAGAAAGAGAGAAAGAGAGAAAGAGAGAGAAGTCTGTCCCATGGAATAGCAACATTGCTAGAATTAAATGGAGAAGATAAGTTTTGTGGTATTTCTGTATAACAGCTTATCCTTCTTTCCTCTTTTATTCTTGAAATGATTCTGAGTTTCCTCCTGTTGTTCCTTGTCATCTCTCTGCAATACTGTGATAGAGTGCCACAACAGTCTCCCTCCAGTCATCCCCCTGAAATAGATACACAATTTACATAGAAAATATGATGGGTTTTTTTTCTGCATGTGCTTTTAATCTACTGCTGTTTGAATGTGCAGTAAACAATACTGTGTGATTGTTCCTCCCCACTGTAACTATATAGGTATAATTTTAATTTTTTCCTTAGATTTTTTCTATATACTTCTCACAGTAACTTTTCATTCTGAAGAATAGCTACAAAAGATTTGTAAAAAAATGTAACTGTCTGTCATAAATGCAACTAAACCACAAGTGAATAAACGATAAGTCAAATGCATTTTTAGTATTGTACTCTGCTTTCTGTAATAGTAAATGTGCATTTTAATGAAAATAAAACAAGTGAAACAGTTAAGCTAATCGCTGAATGAGACAATCCTTTCCCAAGAATCTTAAGTCTAAACTTTAAAATAATTAAATAAAATCACATTAAATTAAATTCTGTGGGGTGCCTAGCATGATTATGGTCCACACTTAGGAACTAATACTCTCTGTATCACGTGTGAATAAAGACAATATTGACCATATATATACATATAAACTTGTAATTTCGGCTCTGCTTTCAGCAGAAATGTTGCATATTACTCATTAAAGAATGCTGAAAATGGCACTGTGTGATGGGGTGGCTGAGGTGTTTTTCTTCAGGAGGTAATGGAGGTGAGCAGAACTGCGAGTTAAAGAGCTGATTCTGTTGGCTCCTACAGCTTCTGAAGGGATGTTCACTGAACCAGTAATCATTCAGTGAACAGGCATTTTAAGAGGCATGGCTAGTGCAGATTAGCCCCAAATGGGCCCTTTATACTTATTTCCACATCTGTAACTCAACTGCAGGCCAAAAAAAGCATTGCATAAATCCAATTATTGTTTGAGGTGTAGAATGCAATGAAACAATTCAGACACTTAGGAAGTATTAATTCTTTCAGTCTAAAAGAAGGAGGACAAATTACCTTCCTGTGCTTACCAGAAAGTTGTGAGGAAAAATTGGTTCTAGACGGGCATAAGGACTTTTTAAGATGCGGTGGTGTTAATTGCTGAAGTGAGTGTAAGCCAGGGTACTGCTCTGTGATTACAGTTTTATCTCCGGAAGCTAATTGTTAGGGCAAATGTCAGCATTTGTATGTCTAACTGAGCGTTGAAAATGTGTAAACGTAATTGGTACTTACATTTATTGCAAGTGCAGAATTGTGCCCATAAAACTAGAGTTCTTCTAAAACACCTAGTTCAGCAAGAATTTTTTTGTATGAAATAAAATAAAAAACTCCTAGCACATCTCAAATCTTATCATAGAAGGCATCATTTAATGGTTCCTAGCAGGTATTTTAGTGGAATAATGCTTGACTATTGATGTCAGGCCCTGGTGCAGTGGAAGATGCTCCATGTTTAAGGAAATTTAAAATCTACATCCTTGTCACATTTAGGATGAATGCTTGTTTCTTTCAATAGGAAGATGAATTACTCACATTTTTCCTTCAAATGGCTAGGCTCTTTTAATATCTTCAACAGTTTTGCATAATATTTTCTGAGAAAAAGTTTAAATTAAACAGCCATTGTGTTTACCTATAAGCAGGTACTCTGCTAGATTTGTGAATGACTAATAGATGTTGATCAAAAGAAAAAAATTGTTAATTTGTGCTTAATCTGATTATTATTAAAATTAGTAACAAACAAACAAACTCTGAAAAAAAATAACTGTTTCATTTTATCAGTTTAAAAATTAATTGGTTTGAGACTTGCTTCATAATCAAATTTCATTTCAGAACTGTATTTCAAGAGTAATTGACTGAATGTTTGTTTTAAAACTAATAGTTAAAAGGAAAAGCTAGCAAACTTCCAGACCCAAATGAGTTACTTCTTAGGTCAAATGAAGAGTCTTGCTAAATCCAAACCAATATGTTTGTTTACAGGCCCGAGACTTCCCCATGGGGCATTAAGGCTGATGCTCTCAGACTGGGACTGCCACCAGAGAAGGTTCTGGCCACTCAGTTGGTCACTGGTCCCACCATACAGTTGGCACAGCACTTGTGGCTGAAAAACAGCAAATACTGGATGCCGAAGGAAGTCACCTTTCTAAGAGAAGCTGGTCAGGAATCTCTGAGCAAATGATTTCTCTCAAAAAATGATAATTTGTCAAGACTAATATTTTTACTGGAATTGTATGCTTGGAAAAAAAATAAAAAATCTATCTGGAGTTTCTTGTCAAGGAAAATTCCTGAATGGTCCAGTGGTTAGTCAAGATGTGGGAGACCTAGACTAAAATCCTTGCTTTAGTCGTATTCTTTGTAGTCCAAAGAAGAATTAATGATTTATGGAAAGCGGGACAGTTCAAACAAATGAATTAGGGTGTCTGAATTAAGACCAAGGATCAGAGCCTGGATTTCATACAAGACAGTCTACTGACTATTTATAAGTTGGGAAAAAAAGGGGTTTAGTGCAGATCAGGAATTTCTGAAATCTTTCCTTGTCCTTATAAGAAACAAATCCAAATCTGTTCTTTATCTAGCAAAGGTCCAGGTCTAAGTGGAACTGTGCTGAACTAAACATCTAGCTCAGAGCTTTAGTGTGGTGTTACTAGAATGAAACATTTTTACTGTGTCCAAAAATTGGGATGTAGCAGGGCAGAAAGGAGAACTTTGTCAGGAAAGAGATCATCATCAGTCATTTATTTCAAAATCACTTTGCTTCACAGGTCACAAACTACCCTGGATGAGAAAGAGTTAAAAATACTTTTGTAAACTTTCAGTTGGGCAAGGAATACATCTGTTAGTGCAGCCAGATGTTATTTCTTTTTTCCAATACTGCTGTAACTTATTTCAGCTTAAATCAATACTTCTCTGGGAAAATAAATGATCTATTTCCACTATGGAAAGTTTATTTGCGCAGAGTAGAAAATAACATTTGTTTGTACTTTGAAGGCCCCTGTGGGGATTCTAAAGATATAATTCATATATTGTATTTATTATACTTTCTTCTACCTGAAAAAAATAAATGGGAGAGACAGAGAGAGAGAGAGAGATAGGGTGGTGCATGGGAGAGGGAGAGAGAGGGAGGCAGGGAGAGAGAAAGAGAGAAAAGAAGGACAAATAAAGCTTAATATATTGCAATGTGTGGAAAAAATACTGAAAAGGACATTAAAAATATCAATAATCAGCAGAATTTCATGTTAGTCTTAGAAGATTTAACAATAGCAGGAGGATGAGAAGATAAATGACCCAGGAAAATCATGGGAGAGAAAACGTTGGATTCAGCAGCTGCAGCTTTATAAGTCTTGTAAGTCAGTCCTTCTTTTACAGTCCTGGGGTTGTAGCGGTGAAGTTTGCAATAATAATAGGAAAATCATTTTTGGTTTATTTTTAGAAGAAATAACTTGCAAAATGAGGATTAAATGTATTTAGAGAAGACAGCACTACAAACCCTGTTAGGCAAGCCAAAAGAGAGCAAGAGTAGTAAAACCAATCCCACATGTGCGTATTGCACACCAGGAGAGAGGAAGGGGGTACATTCTTCCATGCCACTGAGCTGACAGTGGTCATGTTCAGCTGCACACTGATCATCTTTCCTGGCTGAGCTTACAAGCTTGCCACAAAAGTGCTGAGTAAATAACTGCAACTTCAGATTTTCACTCAGCATAGAAAGCAGGCAGGCGTTTGATTGGAATTCTTCAGTCAATCCTCTCTGCTACGGTAAATGAGCTACGAGTAAAGTCGAAGCACTGAAACACATCATTGTTTGTGAGAATTTACCAGTTAAGAGGAAAATTTTGACAAGACAGCCATAAACACTTTTGCTTTGACTTGATAGTCTTGGCCAAAGAGAAAATTTGAGGAACTAAGAGACAACATTTGTTCTTTACTAATATAGACTCTTTTACAGCACTGTGTGTTGATAATTTCTTGTCTGCTGGCTACTTTATCACATTGCATTGGCCTGAGGAATACTATTCATGACCCTGACTACTTTAATTTGTGTAATATGCACTGCTCTTTTTGCATTGCAAGAGTCAATGTTAACATAGTGAATATGTCACCAGAAGTGACACCAGTACTCTTCAATTTCCCTTACTGTAAGGCTTCTAAGGTTACGTTTACCCAGGCCAAATAAATGCTGCTTCATAACATCACATCTGACCTATTTTTAATTTATTGACCCTAACATTCTTGCTTCTACGCTGGGTGGAAGAAAGTATTATTCCATGCAAAGTCTCGAAAAACCCATGGTGACCAGCGTGTTCTGGTCACTCGTTCCTTGAGCACACACACCTCCACCACTCCCTCCCCATCTTTCTGCTCATATTTTTCTTGTCCTTTAACTGAATTGAACTAATATGCTCCACATAATAATGTATGGATTTTATTTGCAGGGAGGAGAGGTTATTTCTGTTTATATTCAGAGTTCACCTTACAGAAGGAGTCTGAGTGACCAAGATTTGTTTGTGGGTTTGTGTGTCATTAAAAGTATTTGAAGCTTGAGTTTGAATATTTCTAGAAACTTTGGTGAAAATTCAAATTCTGCCAAGCATTCATCACCTATTTCCTATTGTTTTGAAGCCAGAACAGGTGCAGGAGGTGCAGTATATGCTCATATGCACAAAGATCTATATTTCTGTCAGTCAAAGCAATGATGTGATAAGCTTCTGCTGTCAGTTTGGTCTACTGAACCTGACTCTTAGAAAGTTCTTACATCAGCATTCAGATTTTTCTCATTACTGATGTGAAATGTAACACTTATATTGATCTGACACAATTTGTCATATAGGAACTGCTTTTCCTAAGTGCCTTTAAGTGTTAGAAGGTAAGAAATATCAGGAGCTTTAAGGCTTTCTTCTCATCAGGCAGAAAAATGATCTGAAGACAACACTCAAACCATTTTCCCATAAATGAAATGGGGAATATTTATACTGTTTGATGTTAGTGGTTAGACAAAGATATCATTCTTCATGAAATTTGTGGAAGGGTAAAGGTCTGCTATAGGTTTCTCCATTATTCAAAGTAGTGGGATGATCACCTTCTTTGTATTTACCATATAGAGATCTCAGCTTCCTGTCTTTGGTGTGTGACATGTGCTTCGAATAAGATACTTTTGTCTTGGAAAACAAAACTGAAGGAAATTCCTTTGTGAGCAAATGCTTCAGTGAAGCACTCTGCTTTTCAGTTTTTCTTATATCAGTTTTCTGAACTTCACTTCTGTGGCTCTTCTGCAGAGTACAAGTTAATGCTCCTGTCTTAGCACTCCTTTGCTTCTGTTGCCATGCTGGAAAGGACTGGTTCCTGCTCCAGAACGATATAAAGGGATGTGTTAAATGGACATCAGAACCATTTCTTTGCTACGCCAACTGCTGGGCCTGGTTGCTGCCAAGTCATCCTTCTCAAGCAATTTCAACCATCTTGGAGACCAGATTATGCAGGCAGCGGTGTCAATTTATACTTCCTCAAAATGCATGGAGGACCCTGTTTCCTTGATTATTTTCGTATGTGTTTACTTGGTTAAAGTTCCTTGAAACCCTGATGATCTCTTATTTTACATGTCACACACAACTCCAGTTTCACGACTTTCCAAGCAGAGATGTTTTCAGTGTTTTATGGGAAATAGAAAATGTCATTTGCCTTTTTTACCTTTTTGTTTATTACTTAATTCACCAGGGTTATCAGAGGTGTGAAGAAGTATCTTGCTTGTGCCTCTCACTGCATTTCTTGTGAATGCATATTTCTTTTTTGTTTAGCAAACTATCAGATGTGATGTTGATCTTCATAATCTATGGTATTTTCTCAGGAAATCAGAGTTAATACAGTCATGCTATTTGCTATGTCTATTTAGGAAGATGATTAATGAGTGTGACATTTACCCTGATTGTTATGCTCTTAAAGATCTTAATAATGAACTTCATTTTTGGAGACTCCAGTTGGAACTAGCAGTATTAAGGAGCAAATTAAGTAGACTCTGGTTTTCCTGAGAGGTTTCTGAACCGCAGAGTCCTGTCACTACTGATATTATCAAGGCCTCAAAAAAGTTACAAACATGCTTTGAATCACACTAGTTCCCTGCGTGCTGAGAGCTATATGACTATTTTTGAGTTTGTCGAAGATGCTAATGTTCTGCCTCAAATTAAAGTAAAATTATTTGAAACATTCTAGGAAGCCATTGCTGGAGCAGCTTCAACACATGAAATGTGGCTGAAGTTAGCCAAGATAGGAATTTCTGAAGACAAAAAGACTCATCTGCCCCACAAAAATGCCTACTGTAACACTTTTCAAAAAAACACGCCCTACCTGGAAAGAGATTTCTCCAGAGGAATTTGACAGTAGACGCTGATGTTGCTCTTGAGCCACTTTGTCATTCAACAAAACTGAAAACTGGATCATGGCAGGGTTACTATTATTTATACTATTGGATAATACTGCAATGTTTAAGGGCAACTCTAGGAAGTCGCAATAGACTTTTTAAAAAATATATACCTTGAGGCGTCCAGACTTGAGAAGTTTCACTTTTGAAAAAGAATTATGTCCTGGATTCCCTTTAGTACAACCATTACAGAAGCTGAGAGAGAACTGGGAGCTCCTCCTGCACATCCTTCCTTAACAGCCATCTTGTGTGGAAATGAGGTTAAGGCAACCTCTAAATCCCTGGTTTGACTATATGGTAAATCTAGCTTTGGGACAACTAACACAGGATCAAACATGCACAACTCAAAATGCTAATGTAGGATAAATTCCTTTTGCTGGACTTAATTTTTTTCAATTTTTTGACAAATCAGCTTTCATGTGAGAGTAGTATTGTCTGTCTATTCCACTCTATTCTGCATGAGATATTGGCCAGAATAGTTGGTTAGTTCTATGAATATAATGCTCTTTGCATGGTATAATAGTAACATTTAATTATTTCTCTTGTCTACGCTTAAGTAAATCTTAAAAAAAGACCAAGAAAATCATACTATGCTAATAGTAATAATCAGGTATTAAGTTATTTCAGGTGTTCCTACGGTCGGCCACTAGAAGCAAAGTTTCTTTCTGAATCCTTTAGGTCAGCAACAGGTTGATATGTTCAAAACGCCCTCACAATGTTTTCAATGAGTTCACAATAATGCTTTTAACTTACAATTTTTATAAAGAAGAAGGGATGAGAGTTGAAGGAGTTGTTCCTCTCTTCTTAATATTTACCTCAGATCAGGAATACTCTACTGAAATCAGTTTAGTCAACTCTCAGGTGAAAACAAGAAACGTCAGACTGTACCAGAATACGTGCTCATGCTGCTGAGCCATGACTGTAGGTGCTGTGTTAGTTAGCCTGGTGCTGGAGACGCATTTTGTATCGGTGCAGCATTACAAAGGAGATTGGGGGCGGGGGGGAACCTCTGAAATTCCTTAACTATTCCACTGAAACAATCTCCTCAAATATCCATTGCAGTTTTAGAATCTCAAACTTTTTGTTCAGTCTGTTTCCATGTTTTGAGATTAATAAACGTGGGTTCCCAAAAATAATAGATGCATGCAAGCTACTTTCAAGCAATATATTACCTAGTTCGCAAAACCAGAGTCGAAATGAGCTTCCCTAAAGCAAAAACATATGCAAAAATAGTGCCAACAGGAAGGGTAAAACCCTGTTTTTTTAAAAAAAAATATATTTAATTTCTAATAATTTAAGTTAGGCAGCTTCCAAACAGTGCTTGTGTACTGCTAACAGCATGGGAAGTCTTTCAAACTGTGTAGCTGGTGCAGAGCAGGGAGCTGCTAGCAATTTGTTGGTGATGATGGTGTTTATCAAAAAAGTCTGCAATCCCCTTGAATATACTTTACTGACTGCAACTAAAATAATAAGACCTTTTATGCATAAAAGACCTATTTTCCAAGTGGTTTAGATGTTAAAAAAATTACTGTCTATTTTACGCTCTATATTAGCCATGCTGTTGGGATTTTTGTAGCATTTTTTTTTTCCTGAAAACCAGCAAATGGAGTCCCTAACTACCCATGCTTTGATGACTGCTTCTTCCAAAATGTGTTTCTTATGACATCCTCATTTTGGATTTTCTTCTTATGCATTTCTTTTTTTCCTTGTCCATCATCTTCACTTCCTTTTCTTCCTCATCTGCCCATGTAAATAAATTCTGGATGCAACATTTACTGCAACAGGATCCCACTTTTATTCACCTCCCTCCTCCAGTCACTTGGACAGTTTCTATACTCTCCTCCACCTAAGAATTTGGCTTTTGTTTAAGGGCTTTGGAGACAGTGAAAAACCTACTGTATAAGAATTTTCAATGTTAATATTTCAGCTGTTTTCATTACTAAAAGTAAACAAAAAAGAAATATCAACTCAGATTGTTAAAATATGCTAAAACATCTGTCAAGAGTGGATGATATTATTTTTCACGTTTTGTTTCTATTATCTTTTCCTATTAACAGGCAGTAAAACCGACAGACTGAATTTTAGCTGTAAACCAGTAAACGACTGTATATGAACCTAGATCTAATTTTCCAAGCATTTAGTACACATGAATGAGCATTTGCAATTGTCCTGAATAGGACAGCACAGAAATCTTTATTCCATTTACCCCATATATCTCATCACAGAAATAAAAAGAAAGATGAGACAAGGAAAAACATAGAAATAAGGGGAATACAGCTTTGGAGTAACTGTGGAATTCCCATCACAGGGATAAATATCAGCTTTACTGGTTTTAACTTGCAAGAGTAATCATTTCTAATGTAGTTAAAAAACATGGATTAGTAACTAAAACAGTTACAAAGACATGTAGGGTAGGCTCCAGACAGGCATAAAAGAAACAGTCAGTGCAAATGGATATAACAGAAGCTGCTTTTTAATATAGTGGCTTTTTTGGTTTTAGTTTGGGGTTTTTCTCAGCAGAGAATCTTTTTACTTCTTCTATCTTCTCTTCAGTTGGTTTTGAGACAGAAGGGTATAAAAGAGTATAAAAATGTTGTACAGCTGTAAAGTGACCAAATACATTTGGGGTAGAGGGAAGCTGCGTACTTTATTAGCTTTCAGATGCAAAAGCCAAAGCAGTCAAGGAAAGTTTATCGTTCTCTAAAAGAAGATGACTTATTCCAGTGTAAACAATCTACACCCACTTACCATTAAGAAGAGCTGCTTCTTTCAAGTTTTCCCTGGAATGTCATGTAGATGTATTAGGGACACTTCTATTTTTGATGACTTAATTTTCCAGCTGAGAAATAATTTTATCATTTTGTATGGTCAAAAAAAATATTTCCCTGATCAAGGACAGTGGAGTTTGTATAATAAATAGTACAGCGGAGACACTATCTAAACCTATTAAACTGCTTAAACTGGTAAAGACTATGTCTTCCCATGCAATTTGTTGTTTTGCTATAGCTATTTTTTTTTCCATAGACCATTGTGGATAAGATGTTTCTTGACTGAAAACTTTGTCCCTATCTAGTGTTCATGATTGCTCAAATCTATGGCAGTGCTGCCACTCATCTCACAGTGCTAAGTGTAAAGAAAGGTATGGAAAAACTGTTTGGGTTTTCCTGATCATAAAAATCAGATTCTTTAGGGAAAAAAAAAAAAAGCAAACAAACAACAAAACAAAACCACAAACCCAAACTATTTTTAGGTGAGTTTTAAGTGGATAGAACTATTGGTTTGTTTTTGTTTGGGTTTTTGTTTTGTTTTGTTTTGTTTTGGGTTTTTTTAGGAAAACAATCAAGGCCATGATTTCTATGAACATCAACAACTTTTGGTCCTTGCTAAGCCGTCTTCAGGAGTATTTAGGAGTAAGATTTTCAGGTGCTTCTTATTTACAAACATTTGTATAATCATCTGTGGAAATCTCCTTAATGAAGTAGTCTCTTATAAATGTTACTATGAAATGATAAGATTTAGAGTAAAATCTGTGCCTATTGAGGATGTAAAACATTTCTACCTCTCATTCTTGATGCTAAATGCAAATATATGAAGACACTTCTATTTCCTGTGAAAAATAGATTTAATTAGATCCAAGAAACATCTTTCTCAGCATTCTCATGTGTCTGAATGACAAAAACATTCCTTCCAGAGTCTTAGAAAGGAGTAGTTTTCAAGTGGAAGTAATATCACTTAAAGCTGGATTTTTTTTGTTTTGTTTTGGTTTGGTTTTTTTTTTTTTGTGATTCCTTATACGTTGTGTCCAGTATAGGAAAGACCAATGATTAGATGAAAAGTCATTTTTCAAAGAGAACACTTTGGGTATGTAAGGGGTTGATACTGGAAAGATGTCTTGGTGGGACATTATGACTTTTCCTAACTGATACAAAAAAAAAAACCCCAAACCCAAACCAAACAAACAAAAAAACCCCAAAAACCCAAACCATTGATAGAAGGGTGAGCAGTGGAGCTAATGACACCTGTTCTGCTGAATTTGGCTGAAAATTACGTGGCAGTTCTCACCTGGCGATGGACAGACAAACAGCTGAGTAAATAGACACAGTATGCTTTCAGAAGTCTTGCTTCAAAAATAAATCAAAAGCTACTATACATAATATAAGAAACAGGTCTGGTACATGCATTGGAATTTGCAATTTTCAGGAATAGTTACCATTTTTCAAATTATCAATAACATTGGACTTCCAGATGTGTATATTTTATTTTCATTGCACCTCTAGTATCCAATAGTTTTGCTGTGTTCTTTTTTTTTTTTTTTTTCCCTCCTGTCCTGGCTTTCCTTACTACGTCAGATGCAGGTGAGGGCGAACAACCGTCAGTCCTTGTGAGCAGGTAGGAGTCTGTCTCCAGGGGAAATGGACTCTTGTAAACCACAGTGACCGTCTGCTCAAAAGAATGGATTTGGCAGAGTGCGGGGCAACATTTCACAATGCGCATGCACCGCGGTTAGATCTAATTGTACAGGCACTTCAAAAATGCTCTTTTAGAAACGGTGCTGTTCTATTTGTTAATGAGAAAAGTGAACATTTATAAAGAAAGATTTAAGGTGGGGTTGGGTTTCTACTTCTTGTAATTACCATTTGAATACAGAAGGCCTATTAGTTTGTCTGAGGTCTGCCATGTAAGCACTGGCTGTGGCCTGACAAATATAACCTCTTAATGGTTTGATATTGAAATCAGGAGATTTAGTCTCTGGAATTAGCAATTTATATTCTGTGTGGCTGCTACAGTAGTTGCTGCATTTAAATTATTTATGCAAAGAAAGAGTACTGTTGTGTTCTTTATTACTAATCACACCAACTGCATGCTCAACAAGGGTAGAGTTTTCCCTCTGAAATTCTGCTCTGTTTTCAAGAGCATATCTTTATCTTGTCACTAGCTGCATACTGTGACGAAGACAAATTGTGATCACACAGCACTGCACCTTTCACCGGCTCTAGAAACAGTATCAGCTTTGTGCAGAGATAGGAGAATCTTCCAGCAGCGGCGAATTCCCCTTCAGTCCGTCATTAGTACTTCTTGTAGACCATAGAACCACATCCTTCAGGGAATGAAACCAAGTTCAGAGCGTGATGTGTATCACCTGGCAATAAAAATCTGCTTTTAAGAGGAAGAGAAGTTCAGAAGAGGAGTCCTTGTAGTTTTCCATGAAAAAAAAGAACCCAAAATAACAACACTGACAGCTCTTTAAGAACAAGAATAGAAGTAATGCTTGTGGAAGTAAGCAAATAACAAACAGATTCTCAATTTTCCAGAACGGTTACTCAGTTTGGCATGCTAAATTCTTCAAGCAGAGAAAATTCACTACCATCTGTAGATCAGTCGTTCCCGCAGTTTCATACATATCCACTTACAATTCTATTTATTTCTAAAAGCCTTAAATACAATTCTTCCCGGATAAATGGCATCAACTGTATATAAATAAGAACAGTATTTCTCACATGAAAGTGCAGCTTCTTTATACGTATTCCCACACCCTGTGCTCTAGGCTGATCAGTTAGTAATGATTGGCATTATTTTTAGATATTTTTTTTTAGATCAAATCTAAGTAAAATTTTGACATTCATGATTGGTTTGATTTTTCATGTATGGTCTGACATAAAATTAGCTTCTAAACTTCACTGATTTGAAATTAGCCCTTAAATTTGCACAAGTTGATGGATGGCTGTCACTTCTTTTGTACAGTCTCTTTAGAAATGTTTCCTCCCTCGTTATTTAGAAAAATGTACCACCATCTTTAAAAAAAAATGCTTAACTTCTTGCTCTCCTTCTGTGGGATCTATTCTGGGATAGATGCATCATAACAATAAGAGTAAGAATAAATGTTTCTGGCCAAGCCTATGTTGCCAAATCTCTTTGCTCTGGTCTATTCCTCTCCAGCTATGTCCCACTCCAAAAAGCGTGTACGCCCTGAGTGGGCACAAATGAATGTCTGCTCCGCTGTAACTGCTGCCTGTTTGATACCCGATGCTCTGCTACTGTTCCTGATAGCACAGATCTAGTTACATTGCTAAATTTATTTGAGTCATGTAAATCTCTTTCCTCAATAATTTGTGTCTCCATTTTATTTCCCTTATCCAAATATATGACTAGCAATCTCAAGCTGTAATAGTCTCTGTTAGAAAGGCTTTATTACTAGCCTTTGGATCAAAATAAACCAAACCAAACCCAAATTAAAAACAAACAAACAAACAAACAAACAAACAAAGACAAAACAAAAAACCCCCCCCCACACACCAAAGCCCCAAACAGAAAACAAACAAACAAACAAAAGCGGGGAGGGGGGAGAATTTGAGTGCTCAGCAGTAAGGGTGATCAGAGAGGCCACAAAAATCTAACAAGACTGATAACAGGGAACTTCAGCTTCCCACTTGTACCATGTACAAATGTACAGCGCTTGTGAAAACTATTTCTTGACACTTCAAGTGGCTCTGCTTAGAATAGACAGTTGCAGAGAATGGCAACAGAGGCTGTTCTTCTTAGTCTGGAGTAACTCACCAGAAAGCTCATTCAAGTCAAAGCAGTAACTGAACACCATAATGAAGTTCAACATCAGAAGGATAGCTAGTGACACAACTGTGAGAAGTATAATATGGGCCTAGTTAACAGGACCATATTACCTTATATAGCTATTTCTATGTTCCTGTACCAATGTTCTCTCTAATTAGGTGTTGTGGTTGATCCCTAGCCGGTAACTAAGCACCATGCAGCCACTCGTTCACCCTCCCCTCAACCCCCAAGGTGATGGGGAGGAGAATGGAAAAAAACCTCGTGGGTTGAGATAAAGAAAGCATAATTAGATAATAAAGGAAGAGAAAACCAATAATAATAGTAATAACAATAACAACAACAACAATAAAAATAATAAATGACAAAAACGCCCCAAAACAAACAAGTGATGCACAAAAGCAATTGCTCACCACATGCAGAAAAAAACCAACCTGATATCCAGTCTGTTTCTGAGCAGTGATCCTGCCTGCCAGCTAGCTTACCCAGTTATATCTGGAGCATGATGTTATTTGGCAGGGAATATCCCTTTGGCCAGTCTGGGTCGGCTGTCCTGGCTGTGGTCTCCCAGCTTCGTGTGCACCTGGCAGGGCACAGTGAGAAGCTGAAAAGTCCTTGACTCAGTGTACAGCTACCTTGCAACAACTAAATACATCAGTGTGTTATCAACATTATTCTTATCCTGAATCCAAAACACAGCACTATTCCAGTTGCTAGAAAGAACTCTATTGCAGCCGAAACTAGGACATTAGGTAAGCCTCTGGGTGGCATAACGATGGTACTTCTGGATGTAGGTACTTCTGGATGTAGGTACTTCTGGATGTAGGCCACTTACTGCTGGCCCTTGGGTGTCGAGGATTTGCCAGGTCAGAAGAGAAAGGAGCCCAAAATGTTCTGAGCTCTTGAGCCAGGAGAATGTCCCGAAGGGACTATTCTGGCTGGTGCAAGAAAGAATAGAGAAAACAACATCCTGAAATAGTCAAGCGGCAAGACAAAATTTTGGTTTTTGGTGGTTTTTTGTTTGTTTGTTTGTTTGTTTGTTTGTTTGTTTGTTTTTTGGTTCTCTCTTTACTGGAATTTTGGAGATCTGGCCAAGAAAAATGGAAATGTTGCCAAGACGCAACAGAGCCAAAGAGGAAGCTGAAGTTTAGGCAGATGTCTTGTGACGCTTTTATATTCTTGGCCTTAGGGGAAAGCCTCGCCAGTGGAAGCCAAAAGGATAGCTGCCATTGATTTCTTCAGGGCAAGGCTTGCATATCTTGTCCTGCTCTAAACAAGTTTTATAAATATGCATGCCAAACTGTGTCCTTGGGCACAGGGACAAAAACTACTCCTAGCATGACTTGAATTCATGTTTTCAGAGGTGAAAGTTTAGACCACTAATAGCTGGTGCCAAAGAGTACTTTCAACCCCTCAGTCCCCCAAGGAAACAAGATATAATTATATAATCTGTGGCTCCATTCACTTACCTTCTAATATTATCTACCATTCATGTAATAATACAATTTCAAGCCAAGAATGAGCGCCATCTCCACCTTCTCTCTGAAATGAGCTGCAAAGGATTCACTCCCACGGTATGTGCGAATGTCTTGCAGTTTGTGCAGATAAGGAAGTTAATGTTTGTTTGTGTGTATGTACTGCTGCGCCACAATTGTCAGAGGTACTTCATGATATTTCCACATTCATTCTCTTCTCAGAAAGGAGAAATAAGCCTTAATGAGGCTTCTTTTCTCAAGGCCAGATTTTCAACTCCTTATTCACCCATCAAATCACTTAATGATATGAGCAATCTCAATGAACACAAAAGGATTTTATTATGCAAATTGCATTTGTTATTCACTGTTTTAAAGAATTTGAGGTTTAGAAGCTGGAGTTCTGCATGGTGCCAGTGAAACCTTGGTAGTGTCTTCTGTGATGGAGTTGTTGATCTTGCTCAAGTACCCTGAATAATTGTCATCTGAAGAAAGAGGACACCCACATCTATATTTAATTGTAACTAAAAGCAGAACAATTTTAATACTAATGGGGTTTAAGAAATTTGTGGTAATTTTCTGAATTTTGGATTAAGGATTTGTTCAGTTATGAAAAGTAAATGAATATTATATTGTTAAACTTAGTGAGATATTATTATGTAATAATGTTTTGTTTGAATAATGTTATTTGTTTCAAGTAAATGTCTTAGTTTATTCTAATATTCATTGATCTAAGTTAACCTCTAGTTGTATAAGTGTGCTTTTATTTATTTGCTATACTACTGCAGCCTGGTTAGTGGAAAGTATTTGCAACACATTTTTTAATCCTTTATGAATACTCTTGGTATGTAGATAAGGTTAACAAAAAGGAGACATGAAATACTGTTTAAAGGGAACAAACACAGATGAGAAGCTATTCACCCTACAGCATGATTATGGCATGATTATTAATTTTTTAAGCAGTAAGAAAATGTAGCTACATATGTCAACAGCCATTATTGGTTTGTTGTCTCAGAAATGTATATGGCTGGGATTGCCTGTCCAAATCAGAATTTTTATGCTTTGTTGAATTTTCTGCTTATAAGAAAAAATTATTTTAAATAGAAACCCCTTTCTAGTTATAAATCACCAATAAATAAATTTGGTAGGATTTATTCTGATATAACTATATGGCAATTATCTTCAGATAGCAAATCTTTTCATTTCAACCACATGATTTTGTTGTTTGTTTCAGCACTTGTGAAAGATTATATTCCTATAAGGGAGAGAAGTGGGATAGCTGATCACAAGTGTGTATACAACAGTGTCAAGGTCTAATTCAAGTCATGTCAGTGAATTTATTTTCCCTTCAAATTCACCGTCTGTGCAAAGGTGATAATACTTCCTGCGTCTTACGGGAGCTGTGAAACTTCATCAGAGCTTGATAACACAAGAAATTAATTATTCCTAAATAATTCCACGTGAGAACACATTTGCAAAGTTAATTATGTTGAAAGTGAAATGCATTTTCAAGTGGAATAGCTATTGCATTAAAAAAACACTCTTCCTTAATCCAAATAAATTTTTAATTGGGCCAACACATTCATTCATTAAGGTTATTTTAAAGTGTTGAAAGTCAAATTCAGGAGATCACAGAAACACGTATTATTCTCATCTGTTCAAAATACCACATATGAAATCATTTAAGAATGCCCAGCTGATGCCTACAGGATCTTCTAAAAGTGTGTGCATGAATATTGTCTTATGTAGTGATGTTCTGCTGAAGCAAGGCATGTATTTGGCAGGTATTATTATTCAATTTCTAACAAAGAAGCTTTATGACATCTTTGAAAGAAATCTTGTCACGTTAATGAATATTCCTGTGGCATTATCTTAGTAATTTTAAAACAATTCTCTAGTAGCATTATGATGTGGTTTTGATGGAGCTTTTGATGGGAAAACAACTTCTTGTCAATTCTGTGGAGATAGTCTTTAGAAAAATGCAAATGTTGCTGGCAGTTATACTGCAATAAAGTCAATGACATTATAAGTGGTTTATTTGCATTGCAATTCTCATACAGCTTAAAAAAGCAAAGCTCTTTCCCAAAGAGGCTATTGAAGTCTGTTAATTCAAGGTGCATTGGCATTCCCCCACATGTGGTACTGCATGGGCCTGCGTGACAAGGCTACATAACCCTGGGCCAATAACACGTTGCCAGAAAAGTATTTATTAAATCAATGGGAGCTAAACCTGCAGCTGAATACAAATATTTTCAATACCATCTACTTTCCATTTAAAAATAAGATTGACCCAATGATATGCAGTAGCAAATCACTACATGTACTACATATCTGGACTCCTCAACAGACTTTGATTTCCAGATTTCTATTGTTACTGCAAGACAACGTAGATTTAGAGGGTCCTTGGCCATGGGGAGCTTCTCTGTATGGAAGTTACTGTGGATTTGACTGGTATGGATTTAAAGCATAATAGTTATTCTGAAGTAGTTACTCATAAAGATTCTGAAATTAAAGCTTTTGTCCAGTTAATCTTATTGAGATGTGTAAGAAATGGAGTTTTAATCCAGAATAGTTGCATGCAGGGACCTATTTAAATTGTACCCAAGTGAGAAGTGGCGGGTGAAAATCAACAATCTTCTCATAATTAATGGTGGCATTCCTGCAAGGAAATCATTATCAGTTCAAGACTCCTGACTTCCCTATTTCTCCTCACTGGCACAAAATTTTGTTCCACCCAGCTCCACAGCAGATACCTATCCAATGCTACTCGGCACACCGTGACAAATTGAGCTAGAAACGGTGCTGGTACCTCCTGGCACTGAGGCAGTGCTCTGTGCCATGCACCTGGGACCGTGGTCCCTGGGCTGGGCTGCTGGCTAACTTGGCTGGAGGGGGACGGGGAGGACTTCCAGCCCCACGGTGGGGTGTCCTGCCAAGGCAATTAGAGCATGTGTGGAAAAATGATAGGTACTTACATTTCCACCTGAGGTAGCTGGAAAGTGTTCTCAGATCTTGTAAAGATGCAGGGCTATTTGAAAGTCAGCAGTATTTGTGGCCTGAAATCACTCAGGGTTTTGTGAAAACCTACCAGCTTCCCTCTGGTCCAGTGTGTAAGACAGTCTACCCTGGGCCAGACCTCACCATCGCCTGCCCCTGCCTACCAGGTCACAGGTAGGAAGGCTGCAGGGGTTTGTGCATTGGATTGCATGCCAAGAGTGCCTGGCACAGCGAGAGGCACAGCTTTTCATGGATGTGCAGTGTCCTGGCCGCTCTCCCTGCTGAGGTTCACAGGTCATGTGCGAGTAATTGGCAGTCTGAACAGGGCAAAACAAAAGGCTGCCCAGTTTATGAGTTGCAGGTACTGCAGCAGGCAGCCTGAGATGGAGAAAAAATTAATAGGTCAGACACAAGCCGAGGGACTTCTCACAGCTGCGATTGCCTGTGACCTGTTTCCCATGTTACTGGCAGAGAAGAGAAACCCCTACATCTTGAGCCTGTGCACCTTGTGTCCTACTATCTAATTTCTTCCCTAGTGATTAAGCAGATAAAATAGGACCATGATGGTTTTTTTCAGGTGTGTTCTTTACTGTCCTTTCCGTTTTATGGGGTCCTACCCTACTGGATTTTTATATGTGGATTTTTCAATTCTGTTGGAGAAATAGGATTGGCAACTTTAATTCTAGGTGAACAGTTGGGTGAGCATAGAGATTTAGTGAACAATAACCTCTGTAAGGATAGTTAAGGAGGTTTTAGAGGATTTTGAACCAAATGGAAGATTCAGTGGGTGACAAATGAGTTAAGTATTCACAGCAACTTTGATTAGGGGATTCTGTGACATGACAGACCAAATTTGAAGGAAACAGATAAGAAATTACACCTGGCTGCTTGAGCATGTTCTTTGAAAGAGAAAGCTAAGGATTGCACTTAATTTGAAGTGGCTTATATAAGGCTGTGGATAAGCCTAGGTCTAGAATGAGAAACTTCAATAAGAAATGGGAAAGGAGACAAGGATTATTTGGTGGACTGCTGATAGAGAAAAGTGGGGAGTCATGGCAGGGTCAGGCATTTTCAGCCCTGGAATTAGTGGTAGGATGGGTGTTTGGAGAGGTGAGGGCATGGCGGTCTTTGTTATGGCAGGGATCCAGTGGTGTGGTGCTTTGAAGACAGACTAGTGTCAGAGGACATTTTCTAGAGTCATTCTAAACCCCTCAGAGGTAAGGAGTCATCCACAGAGAGAAAAGAGACAGAGTCTTGGATCATTTGTGAGAACTGTGAAACTAAGAACAGTGGATGGGAGGGGGGCTCATGGAAAAAAGTTGGAGGATAGGAAATAGAAGACAATCCCCATGTTTGCATAACAGGAGATGGTCCCTAAGACCTTCAGGTTCCCTCTCTCCTTCCTTACCAGCCTTTTCTTTAGACTACTGCTAGAAAGAATTAGGAAGAAAATCAAAAACTGGCATGAAATTTTAAGTGTGAGGAGGTAGAGAAAGTTCAGGGTTAACAGCTTCTGCAGGAGGGTTCAGGGATTTGGAGGTCTTCTGGTATTCCCTTCCCTGACCAGGAATCCATACAGCATTTAGTTTGTGTGTGGACAAGGTGAGACTGTTGCCCCTTCCTGATCCTCTCTCTGCTTTCTGAAACACGGCAGCCTCAAACTGTTTTGCAGAAAACTTGTTGCCCTTGTAGGCTCTAATTTATAGCTTGAAAAGTAATCAGATGAAATACAAACCAAACATCCTCTAACATCCGTCTGTTTCTTTAGGTCAATATTTAAACAAGGAAAGCCTTGAAACTTCACCGTTCTACTTTGATCTGTCATTTGTATGCCTTAGACTTCATGTCTCTCAGACTCTTGAGGGCTCAGAGGTCAGGCTGGACTCACTGGACCTCCTGCTGCTGAATCTGTACACCAAAGTGCTGCCTCAGAGGAATTTACTGCATTCGCTAGTGCTGGCTTGAGATTAGGTATTCAGCAATTCATGGAGTGGGCTGTGCTGTGAATGTGTTCAGCATCCTTTCTTCTACACTTCAGAGAAATGAGATGAGCAAAAGTTAAGTGTGCAGTCCTTCATTGCTAATATTTTTATTGGACTCCACCTTGACATTTTAAATACCAACACACAGACCACAGAAGTGATTCTCCTCTGCCCCATAACCACCCGCATGCACATATTCCTCCACTACTAAAATATTAGAAGGGCAGAATCCCAGTCAGAGGCCCTGACTGTGGAAACTGAAGTTGCATATACTGAGCAATTGCTTGATAACATCAACAGAGTTGGTACTTGCAAAAACTCATCATGAAAGTTAAAGTGCAATCTTATCTTTTACCACAGACACTTTGATAGTTCTTGCTGTTGTGCAGAAGGATTTTTTTTAAGGCACTTAGTACTTCAGTAAAATGTTTGGACAATGAGCTTCCAGAAACTGAAGTGCAGAATGCACTTTGTTTATACAGAAATCTGATTAGTATTCTTTGGACACCATCCATCCCACTGGATCTTTTTGCAGAGCTGTTGACAGGATGTGTTCCTGTGATCAGGCAGGTCTAAAGTTTTTTTTTTTTTTCTTTGAAAGGAATAACTTGTTTTGGAAACTATTCTGCTTTGAATGAAGTGAATCAACAGTAGATGAAAAGGGTAATTTATTGCTTAGAGGAGCAGCAGGATAGTGTTACTGCTCTGAATTTAGGGGTGTATATTAGATACTTCTTATTTTATGTGGGTTTGTAAGATGCTTTTTTTTTTTTTCTTTAAATATGAGTGTTAGGGTAGAAACCATAAATTCTCCTTCAACAAAAGGCTTCTATTTTCTATAAGCATATAAAAAAGGACATCACAGAATGAAGTCCTTGAGCATCAGTTGTACAAAACATACTCAGATCAAGTAGGATGTAGTAGATTCTAAAACAAGTGATGATGGCATTTTAATAGATTATATTCTTCACTGTGAGTCAATATTAATTAAATTAATGCTCCTGCATAATGACCCATGATGTTGGAGCTGAATTTTTTGGCGGAAGAGTATAATCAAGATATTCATTATTTGTGGTGATTAAAAATAGTCTCTTGATGATATTTTCAAGAGGAAGAGGCATAGCTCCATTGTTCTATCCAAATTCCAGCCCTACTAATTGCATTGTGCTTATCTAAATTACGCCAGCTGTATATTCACATGAATGCGTAGATTGACTGTTAGCGACTGATATGTTCCATCTTCCATATTTTCAGGTATTGCCAAATTGATATCTAAATGCTGAAATATGTTCTTGGACCCAGTCCACCTCATTCTGTTATTCAGGAAATGGCACCTGGCTTCACCCCTGCAGAGAGTATTTCTATGGCTAGCAAGAGACAGAGCAAGGCGAGAGTTATTCCTCAGTTGCACACATTAAATCACAGCAGTTACACAAGGTAACTTGTAGCAGCAGCAGCAAAACCCACTCTCAACCTACCAAATTAGTCTAAAGAAAAAAAATCTTTGACAAACAGATATGAAAACTGTAAAATATAGAGGTTAAGAAGTATCAAAATCAAAATTTTACCTGTAATCTTAATTCCTTCCTCTAAATAACTGCTTTTAGTTCTTTGATACATTTGGCACAAATAATGAGAAGCAAAGCAGCAAAAGTCAGGAAGGCAAGGTTTCTGTCAAATTTAAGGCTATTGGATATTGGAAAGGTTGTTTGTATTTTTCAGAGTGTTCAGAAATACACACACCCCCAGTAAAAGTGGTGCATGTTTTCTCATCACACGACCTGCTTTCAGCCAAGTAGTCATGTCTTTTCAGCTAGCTCTGCTGGACAGGATTTTCCAGTAATTTCCCTTTATATATATAGGTTGGGACCCTTAACTCTCACTTCCTCAATTTGTAAAGCAGATTTTTCCTACTTCAATATATAACTTTAATATAACTTTATATCTATACTTGTAATTAAAAGTTAAACAATTTTCCCAGCTAAGTAAAAAAGTGATCATGCTGACTACAACTACTCTATCAGTTGGAGAAAAATATTAGATTGATGGATTCACAATCACCTGCATATCACCTCTGTCATTGTGTTTCCTAATGAGAATCACTGAACAGATAGATTAAACTAGACTGCTTCTATGACATTGCCTCCTTCAAAAATAATAGCAAAATGGTTTAAAGCTACTGCCGTGATCAGGACACCTTCGCAGAATGTTTCAGTATTGAGGATATTTTGCACAGACCTTTCCACACTTCTTTGTGTGCCCTAGAGAGAACAACAAAGCAAAACTGCAGAAGTTTCCAGGGAACACGCTTAAAATGCACAACATGACCCAGGGGAAATATCTAGCTGTTTGCATCTTTGAAAAAAATCCCACCTTCTCCTCCTCATTCTTAGTACATGAAGGTGATTTTCCAATAATTAAACATAAACCAAATACAACAATTATAGTAGTATTGAGAAAATGTGAGGAGACTATTTTAACTCCCTAAAGATCTCTAGAAAATTTTTAATCTCTAAATAATTATAAGCAGAAATAAGGCTGATGCAGCTTCCAGGCATTATTTTCTGAAACGATTAATTAAAAAAAAACCAAACAAACCTGCATTTTCTGGAAAACATACCCTTGCTATTATCAAGCATAACATTAAAATTACCTGGTCAACAGGATAAAAATGAAAAGAGATCAGGTGTAACACTCTGCCATATCATCTTTTCAAGAGGTGAGTTAACTTTCTACTTCACACTGTGAGGCTGCTAAATAATTTTATCAGGGTTTATGTTCCTTTGTTTTAAATATTGCATTGCCTTTGGGTGCCTTTTAATAATCACTAAGCATGCCAAACAATTTAGGAAAGAACCATACATGCACGCACGTATGCGTACTATCAACATTATAATTGCCCAAGCCAAATTCTAATTATTTCATTGATTTTTTTAGCAGCTGGCTATCAACTTTTTCCTTTTACAAGCCCTGACATTTCCTTCTGTTGTGTTGCATGAGGAAAAAACAAACCACAAAGCAGCTTCTTGCCATGCATCTGACTTCCGAACCCTTGTGATGCTCTGGCAAACAAAAGAAATTCCAGCCCAAGGTTTCTGACATTCCTTCTGAGTCATATCCAAACTGAGATCCTTCCTCTAGTGAAGAAGTTGCAAAAATATCAGTAAGAGATTTTTGCTCATTCAAAAGAAGACAATCTCTCAAAACTTGAGAGAATGCAACACTGATGTTATTTGCCCATCTCCAAATTTCCACATAACTTAAATTTTTTTCAAAATTTTAAGTGATATGAAATTCTTGGCCCTTTTCCAGAAGTTTTCTGGTTTTAAGTAACTAAAGCTGACACCTGGGATGTGTTTCTGATGGGCTTCTTGACCAAAGAAGTAGAAGTGCCTGGATAAACAAGTTGGAAAAAGGAGAAAAAAAACCCAACCAAAAAACCAACAGGGTAAGGCCATTTTCACTGCAGTTCAGTCTTCCACTGGTTCTGGACTGGGGATTAATCTATTGCTTCTAACTAGTGAGCTACTGTCTGACAACAGTTCATCCCTAAAGCATTCATTTAACACAGAGGACTGAATTAAGATGTGTATAAATAATACTACTCTCTGCCCTCTTTCCCCAGTGCTGACCCATGCAGTGGGTCCCTACATCCCATAGTCCATTTTGTCCAGACAGTAAGTTACAGTGCTTGGAAATGCCGGTTTTATATTACTGAAATCAAAGTAGAAACAGCTATGTTACAAATTCCTCCCTTTTTAATGGCTTCTTATTTTAAAATTGTATATATATTTTATATAGTCTGTATTTAAGAAAAAAGTGACATTAATTTGCAATGGGGAAAGAAACAGAAAAGAAAATAAGGACTTAACCTTAGAATCCGGACAGCGATAAATGGGCTGTTTGTTACTTGATCCCACATGAAAGAAAAAATTGAACTCATTTGGTTAAAGGCATGTCTGTACAGACATAATTACCATTTCTGACAGGGTTTTTTTTAGCTCTGTTTTCTTAGCTAAAACATCAGTAGATCAGGTTCTAAGACTTTTGTCCTAATGAACCAAAATTGAAAAACTACCCAGGACTTCACGCTAAATCTAAATCATGAAATTCAGCTTTTGCTTATATTACCGTTTCAGTATAACAACCTATTATTTCTCTAGCATTACTCCTTTTCATAAAACTCCTCACCTACTTCATTTTTTCTGCATGAACTTACCACTACCAAAAATACACCTCCATGTCTGGTTGTTTGCAGCACAGACATATTTTAAAGATACGGGCACATGGCTGAATCCAGCTGAATTAGAGCTATTGAGCAAATGAAATGGCCTACCTACCATCACGCTTTCAGCATGGCTCAACGCTGAGCTCATGCATTTTATCTCCCAGCCAGGGCAGGACAAAGCATGGATAACCGGTCAGTTATGGCAGCTCCACTCTTAACATGCAAATAGCTGAATCAGGGTAAGAGAGTAACATTTCGTCCTGAGTCCATAAACATAGCTATGAAAATCTGGAAGATAAACTGCTTTTAGAAAAGGAAGGTAAACACAGACTAATATTTTAAAAGTCATAAATCCAAAATGGATTTTCCCGATATACAGATTAGTGACTGGATTGCGTGTTTGCCTGCCAATCAGATAAGCGTGGGCTTTTTTACACCATGCTCACATTCACACCTCCTCTTTTTTAACCCAAATGGAGAAGGAATGTGCACCTTTCAGCAGTATTGCTTGTCTCACCTCTAGATTCCACAAGCAGCTGTATTTGCTAAATACTTTGAAAATAATGATAGCCACAACGTTTGAGGTTCTGTTGTGAAGATTGAGCTCTAGACAATGAAACCCTGTAGTAAAACCCTCCACTGCATCTGTGGTGTGAGTTTGTTACTCAGCAGGTTTACTTTGCTGACAGTGATTTAAAGACAGGCACTACAGCCTATTAAAACATAAACATTTTTGATGGAATAAATACAAATGAAATGTGAAAGCATAGCTGGCACCTATGCGTATAAAACATTATGCTGCTGCTAAACTGGCTATAGATAGTAGAATAAAACATGTTTGACAGTGACAAAAGTCCTTAGGCAATGTAGCTAGCACCATGTCAAAGGGAGAATGAAACCATCTTTCTGTTACATATGGTTATTGATCACTGAGGTAAAATTTCTGTAAACAAAATACATTGACTGTGTCAGCCTCTCCTGCCTTATCTTTTACAAGCAGGCCACTGACATCTCTCAGGAGCATGTAGTTTGGCACTTGAAAGCTATGTAAGACTTCAAAGGAAATGTTGCACTGGAAAAGAGTCTTGGGAAACAGTATTAGAAAAAATTCTGAAAAAAAAAAAAAATCAAAGTGTCCATTTTCAAGAGCAATAAGACAGATACTGACTGCATAGCTTTTCACTTCAGTTTTGATGATTGAGCTGTTCTGTTATATTTTGAATTTAGATAGGCTGCTCTGTGGGGTACACCTGAAGAAGCAATTTTTAACTTTAAGCTTGGCTTAACAGTATGACTTTGCTGTCTCAAGAAGATAATGAATATCTTATTGCCTACCTGGTGTCTTGATATAAAATATCACTTTTTTATAGAATTTAATTATTATTTTACTAGATTTCTTGCTATGATTTTGTAGGGTGTTAGAGTCAGAACTAGTCATAAATATGTGTCCATCTTGCACATAAATATGGTGCACAAAAAGAGTGAATTAATATATATTGAGAAGGAATAGCTATGGAGAAAGGGGTGTGGGGAGGGTGAGTGAGACAAAGATCACTTCAGGGCACAAGAACCAGCAGGGTTCCAGGTCAGGAGAAAGAGCAACGTGTTAGGACCAGGAAAGGACCTTCTCCCCCGAAGGGAATAAAATAAAATAAAATAAAATAAAATAAAATAAAATAAAATAAAATAAAATAAAATAAAATAAAATGCCTGAAAGGCAAATTCAACCCCCTAAACTAAGGATGTGGCTTTAACATGCTTACTTTTAAATGCTCGGTTTTTAACAGGCCTCTGAAAGTCACGCAGAGTTAAACCATCAGACATACCACTGGAATTTTTGTGGTTAATTAGCAGGTGATATTAAGAGAGGGAAAGTTTTAAAGGCCTTTCTTTACCCTACACAAGCCAAAGATGTTGACATAAGGTATATTTTCTTTTTTTTCACCAGATACTTTACAAAAAAAAGTTAATTGTTGGTATATGTTATTAAAAATAGTTTAAAGCACATTCATATTGTATTTGCTTTAAATCAATAAAAATCACAATATAGTTCTAATATCAATGATAAAATAAAAATTCCATGCTTTCTATTTCCTAATTTTAATATATTCACCACCTGACCTGCAAAAAATATTCAGTTTCCTATAGCTCGTTAGCTACTGCTTCGTCCATACTTTTCAAACTATAAACCAATCTGTTTTCCATGTTGTTCATGAACACTATCGTCAAAAAGCTTACAGAATAAATCAATCATTAAAGAAAAAATGAAGTTTAAGTAGCATTTAAATAACAGTGGCCAGATTTTCTTCTTTTGAAATATCTTTTCAATTACTTAAATTATACTTCTTAATCATTTGCTCATATTCACCAAAATGACTAACATTATAAGTGTTAAAAATCTTCAGGGAACACTTCTTACCTCATATTTTATTTCTTCCTCTTCTCTTGTATTATGCAAATAATACACAAAGCTCCTGGCTAATGCTCTGCTTTTTGTCTGTCTTGAGACAGACAAATTTTCTATTGAAATCAGTGTGAGTTTTTCCCAATGAAGGAATTCATTACCAGGTTTAACATGTGGCTCAAATGGGCTAAGCTCTCCATTGCTACAAACTGTTATTTTCCAAAGACTGAGTTTGACTGGCTCTAAAACTACCTTGCATTTTTTTTTGTTTTGTTTTGTTTTGTTTTGTTTTGTTTTTTAATTTGGTCTGTCAAGGATATCTCAAATTCAAATAAATGGATCTGACAATGATACGATGTATTTGTACGTGCATAGGCAGCTTTTCCAGTTGTACCCCTCCAGTACAATGAGAAACTGCTACCAGCTGACGCCTGTTTACCTATACTGAGCAAGGGGACAGTTTGAAATAGAATTGCTCCATATCAGCATACAAATAGTCACACAATCATAACTGCCAACAAGAGGCATATTTTTTTTAGCCAACTTATGAGAAAGATTATGGGCAGGAAAAAAACCCCAAAAAATTAAATTATATTATTTTAATTTTGTTACTTTGTTCCCTCAGGAAGACGTTGAAAACATAGGCATGGTAGCAATGAATGAAACTTTTACCATTTCTATTTATTCTGCACTCATTTTTGTGAATAAATCCAAATTTAAAGTTCAGCATCTGCAGTTTGACGTATTTGGGAAGTGTTGGAATTTAGCATGTATGTAAGAGGTTACGATAGATTAACGGGCTGTCTTTGTATTCATCTCAACAGTAGTACTTGCATCTTTGTTAGCATTGGTCATTTTTTGCTGAAAAGGAGAATGTCCTTCAGAAGACTAGGCAAATATAGCTTATTTTAAATAAATTATTCTCAGATAATGTAAAGACAACAAATCAAGACTTGCAAGGAGATGGAAAGATGATTTACCAAAGGTTGACCGTATTTGACAAAACTAGTAAATCTTTTGATAATTCATTTTCTAAGCAAAGGAAAGATCATATCTTTATGAGTAATGATTTCACTTAATGACTTTTTAGTTAAACTGTGCTTTCGAAGAATCATATAAAAGAGGATGAACAAGGTAATGGGGAGAAGGCATGGGGAAAGAAGCAGTCTGCATGCATACACTACTTGGGAAAACTTTGCAAAGTTTGTTCTTGGGACTGACTGGATTCAAAATTTCACAAAAGACTTTGCCACAAAAGGCAGAATAGTGACAATAAACAAAGATAAAAGGCATAATCAGTTCTTTATGCAATTTCATGAAGAACTGGATGATCTAGTGAACTGGAATAATTTAAACATTATGACATTCCATAAAATAAAATGCATGGTCATGTGTGTAAAGAATATGTGTGTTTTAATTTACGTAAGGTTTGCTGTGAGCTATCAATAAGATGCAGCTTTGAAAACAGAGATAGTTGATAGTGCAAAGAGAGAGATTTCCACTAGAGAGAGTAGTGCAAGATATCAGGTTCATCTCAGAGGAATAATGTGTGCAGTTTTGCTCCCCCATGCTCTAGAAGAAATTCAGACTCTTGCAAGTATAGAAAAAAGCTATTGGCTGATTATTAATTTAGAGAGCTAATTTTATGAGAGGAGGCTAGAACAGCTTTTCTCAATTATGGTAGTAAAATGGAAATATAGAAAATATTTTTTCTCTCTGTAAAAAGCTCATGAAGTTAAACACAGTAAAACCATCACTATTTTAGCTGAAAATGCAGTGTTTGGTGTGTGAACAAAGGTAAGCAAAGCGGTCATGAATAAGTCTAGGGTGGAAATTAGTAGAAAGGTTTTTAACCATCAGATAAGTGAAGTTTGGACCAAACTACCACCATGTAGCCATGGGAGCTAAAAATGTCCAAATAATTTTAAAGTGGAGCTTGAAGATACATAAAAAGGACTGCATCATGTAATTTACTTGAAAAGGAAGTGTATTTCATATATTGGGTGACTCCTTCAGATTCTTGTTATCAACATCTATTAGGAACTTAATGTTTATCTGGAGTTGTGCATCCAAAATAACTACTCCCTATCAAATTGCTTATGACTTCAGTAACCAAACCAGAAAGGTGATCTTTTAGAGAGTAAGATATTTACTTTAGATTATGTGCTTCATTAACCATCAGATATAGAATTTAGTTGGGTTTAGACCTCTTTGGGTGCATCTGTAACAGAGAGAAGATCAAAAGACTTAAATTCCTTCATCTTCACCTTTTTGAATACAGACCAAGAGAACAGTTCTTTAGTGATGCTATTTAATAAAAGTTGCGAGGTCTCTTAAATCAGCTATTCTAGCTAATTCCAGACAGTGACTTTCATAATTTTCAAAAGCAGTCTATATTTTTCTCTCATGAAGAATTGTGTCATAACACTTCAACACTCCACCTTCATTCACTTTTCATTTCAACGATTTGAGTGTAAGACATTTATAGTATCTCTCCCTTTTCGCTCGAGGCTCAAAAAAATTAAAGCAATCAGCAAATAAAACAAAAAAAGAAATAACATTAGCAAGACATTAGTGACACTAATATTTAGCTTATACATTGCAACCAGATTAAAATTACTGTAACAGATCTTTTTAAAAGTATAATCTAGCTGTACTAAAACAAACATTCAGAGTAAAGAGGAAGGTATTGACAGATTCATGGCCAACACTAATGTTATCAGTTCTCTAATCAGATTGCGGCTACTGTGGACCCCATCGAACTGCATAATTACCTTCCCAGGGTCAAGGGTCTACAAAATCCATTTGTTACAAACTCATTGCGGTGTCATAAGCACACTTACTTGTTCCTGAACATTGTATTTCTGCTAGTCTGTGACAAGGGTGTTACAGATATTTATTGTCTTAGAACAGTATGACTAGTAGGGTGGGATGTGAAAACAAGATGTTTTTCCCTGTTTGTGCAAAACCTAAAAGTAGATTGAATTCACTGACTTTCAGTAGATGACAAATAAATCAGTAATTTCTGACAAAATAACACAGGGTGAGTCTTCTAATAGAAATGATTTCATGGTCTTGATGAGTCATAGAACTTCCACTGAAAATCTGTGATATTAATTAGTCATCCAGCAATAATTCATTATTGTGCTTGTCAGAAGACTAAAAACAGGGCAAAAAGCAAAGTAAAGCCCAATGCCACCTAACTGCATAATAGATTAGCAAAAATGTGAAACTAAATTTCCAGTATATACTAAGTTGCAAGGAGTATGCATCTCTGTATGCTGACAGGTTTTTATGAATTGGCTTTTGACTGATGAAAAAGTACAGAAAGATATTCAGTTGTTAGGGTTTAATTTCCACTAAACTGGTTAGTATCATGGACCAAGTTTTGAACAAGGATGCCATCTGATCACATGAATAGCTAATCTTCTCTGAATGCCAGTTTATACTGAAGGTGTAGTCAGGGAAGGTGCTAGACCATCAGGGAAAGCCTCTCCAGAAATTTGTGATAAATAATTTGGTCTTAATTTATCATGAGCAATCTGAGTTTACTGGCTCTTTGAATTTCTTAGTCCACAATTGTGGTGAAATAATCTGCTGCATACAGATGATCCCGGAACACAAAGAATTTGGAGAGTTGGCTCAGAAAGTTCAGAGAAGTTTTTCCTTATTGGTCTTCTTCAGATGTGCCATTTTATTATCATTACAAGTTTGTTTGTTTGTTTGTTTTTTTTTT
>VXBL01005968.1:947307-981316 GCA_013400195.1 Aramus guarauna
TTTTGGCCTCTATTTAGCCTTCTTTAAAAAAAGCAAAGTCTACATGTTCTTAATGCCAGTTGAATTATTTAAGTAAGGAAGTCTGAGCCCAGATGTGAAAACTTAGTGGGAAAAAAAATGATAGTCCTCAACAGAAAATAGGTATTATAGCTGTTTTCTTTTCTATGAAACACTTTCTCTTAGGTCCCAGTTTGGCAGACTACTTATCCCATGCGTTATTTTAAGCAAAGAAATAGTTCTAATTGACTTCAGTGGGACTACTCCTGTGCTAAGGAATCAGATGGGTTTAAATATCTTACTGGATCAGACTTTTAAGTTTCGGAATTTTCACTGGCTGGATGAGGACTTGCTATTGGGTCATTGTTTTTACTACCATGGCAATAAAATTTGAAACCCCTCTGAATACACTGAGATGGGGAGTTACAGACTAAAAATGGAAATGTGTGAGATTCGGTTATTGTTCATGCATTTTCCTCACACTCACAGCTCAAGTCTAACAAGTAGTTATGCAGGCATTCACCCTAGACACACTTTTCACTGTGTGTAAGCATTTGTATGGATGGTCCCAAGTCATCACCACATTAAATCTATAAGCTAAGAATGAAAACTTTCTACTGAGAGAAAAAAGCATCTGGAAACTTTGGACACATTTTGGTGATGTGGTATATTTTGAAAGTTCAGTAACTTTCTTAGTATAGATTCTGTTAGACACTTCTTCCAATGACAATGGGTGCTGGATTTCCTTTATTTCTCTAAGGGTCAGCTAAGCATTTGTTACTAACTGTGCATGTATTCCAGCTTGAATTATAACACTTTAGCTTAAGCCTTTTTCCTTGATGTTCTTTTGACGTGTTTGACATTGTGTTGTGGCTATATAGTTAGCCACTGTTGTTCAGTTGAGGAAGAATAACTCCCAAAGCTGTAGTAATGCAATCATGTGCAAAAGCCCTTTGTTTAAAATAGAAAATTGCAACTCTTGCTAATGAAATTTATCAGTTATGAAGTTTGAGCAGGATATGCAGGGACAACAGTGCTTTGTTTTTTATCAGAATGTAACAGCTTAAGTGGGGCTGAAAACATGTGCCTTTATCCATCTGACAAGCACCTTCACGATGGCCTCTTTTGGCAAGACTTTTCAATGGCAGGGGATCCTTTTGGTTGTCTGGTTCAAAGAATCAGCCTTGAATAGTATAATAAGTTCTTTAATGTAGCTGGTATTAGGAGAAAACATCATCTGCTGACTCTGCTTTGAGCAGAGTGGTTGGACTGAACAATCTCCAGAGGTCCCTTCCAACCTCAACATTTCCCTGAATCCATGAATCAAAACTTATATTTCAGTCGGCTTGAAGGTGGGGGTATGGGTCATCTTCAGGCATTGATTTCTCCCTTTCAGGAAACTAAGGGTTGCCTAAGGGACTGTTGTGCACTGTGTTTTCTCTTACTGGTTTTATTTAGCGTGGTGTGTGTTCACTGGTGCACAGCAGGGAAGACACTGCCCACCTAACTGCCAGTAGCAAAACACAGATGTATGCTAACAATCTCAATATGCAGGTCAACATACAGCAGTCACAAATAGTAACTGAATAGTACATAATCCATCACATTCAGGCTAAAGAACCAGATTTAATAGAGTAGTTAGTTTTTATAAGCAATTGAAATAGCAGTTGGTTAGTAAAACCTTATAAAACTGAGGTTTTATAGTAATACAATATATATGTATCTGTTACACAGCTAATCATGTCTAAATTTGTTTTTAACAGTCAGTTAGTATTTACTGATTGTAGTGCCCAATAACTGCCTAGTTAAATTCATAACTGGAAACCTTAATTTGAGGTGGCACTATAAGTTTCTCATTCAAAGTGTCTCAATAAAAAACCCAGAGTAACAACAACAAAAAAAAGAAACAAAAAAAAAAAAGAAAGAAAAAGTGCAATATATACAAGATGTATATTGTAAAAAAAAATCAAAGCCACTGAAGCACATTTATTGAATGAGATTTTTCAGTTTCATTCTAGTGATTATTCTCAGTGAGACAACCACAAAGCATTTCTTACCATTTAAGCAGAAGCCACAACTTACAGACTGTCTGTTCATTGAATTTGTTTCTGCATGTATGGAAAAAGAGAGAAATGGCATTGCAAAGAACGACCGCGTAATGTACTCAAACAAAACATCATGACTACAGTATCCCTTCCTACCAGTTCCCTTTGCCAAAAGCTTTATGATATCTGAATGGTGTACAGTATTGGGGAGAGGAAGGAGACATAAATTTTCCACATAAATTTTTTTCTAAATGGGCCAAGTCAACTACATGCAACTCAGCTGTACGTGCATGCAATTGTTGAAGGGGATGGAGAGAGAGTGTTTTCTTGTAACACCTGCACCTTTGCTTTCAGTGCTTTTCAATGGGAAAAGTTACTAGTTAGTAACTGCTAGTAGAACTGGTTTGTTGTGTGATGCCAGAAGTCCAGGTCCTTCTGACTCCTGTGTGGAAGTGAGGAGCACAGGGTTCCTGCAGTCTCCTGAAGGAAACGGGAAGCTTCACATCATTTAGATGGCGAATGCAGATTATAATATACCCCAATTGCCTTAAGTGGCTAATATTAAATATGTTTGGCTTTGTTAAGGACTTAGAATCCAAGAATTTAATGAAGTACTTAAAACATGGCAGGACTGGACTCTAATTTAGATTGTATTTTTGGCTGCAATGTAAATGTAGCAGTTTAGATACCATTCAGGAACTGATTTCTGTTGCAGAAAGTTTGAAGAGCTGAGACATAAATGATCTCGACTGGCTATTTATCTTGGTTCTTTCACAGAGCATGATGTTTCCAGTGTATAAAAATCTTTTCACTGTGAGAGTATTGTTTGAGTAATAGAGCTGTAGTGGAGAGAAACAGTCACTTTATGAATGAGAAGAAACACACAACCTGACTGCCCAAACACATGTCCAAATGTATATCCAGTCACCCAAATACTGCGCTTGAATTCTATACACTAATGTATATATAACAAATGTGTTATATGTCATGTTGTATTGAGTCCAATTGTTCCATTAAAAACTTTGAAGATAAAATAGTTGTTAAAATCAGCTCTTTTCAATGTTTTTGCACATTGTTTTCAATGCAATAGCTAATAGAATTTTCTCATTACAAGGGACATGATTAATACTCTGTGAGATTAGGAAAACCTGCCTGGTGAGTTGACTTTTTATTTTATTTTTTTACATGTCTCTCCAGACTCAGCAGCCTAAAGTGAGTTCGATTAAACTGTCTTGTTTTCAATTTAAAATAGATTTACTTATACTTTAATGCTTCATCTGGAGGCCCTATGCTTCTGGAAGAGTTGGTTTTGGACATTTAAATATTCAAGAAAAAATAAACTGGCAGAACACCTGTGAAGTTAAACTGTATTTGGAAAAAGAAATTCTGTTCTACAGTCAGACTTGTCATTAAAATGTACCTATGTCCAAGCCAATGCTGCTCTAGAGATCTGTTTTATACAACAAATTATAGTAGTTTGTATGTTGATCGGACTTTGAGTGGTCTAAATACTATTTCTGAGGACTTAAACTTACACGGGTCTCATCTGCAATTATATTTTCTTTTTTCTTATGTGCATATCTGATATACAAGGAATTTTCCCAGGAGACAGGAGAACATCTTAAGAGTAATCCCTAAACAAGGGTAAATAGAAAAATGTATTCCAACATTGGTATAATTGTAAATGTCTAAAGAAGAAGGGGAAAAAAAAGAGATACTACCATAAAGCAAGGGAAATGACTTACAGGTTGCAAATGATATCTCAGACTGAATTAATTCTTGGGGTGGATGGAATGAAAACTGCATTTCTGGTCATTTTGGGAAGTGAGACGGAGAGATGGAAAGGTTGAAAATCATTCCTTCCTAGAATTAAGATTCCAAAAATCAATGCAAAATGATACAAAATATATAAAGCACAGATCTACTGAATACTTTGTTTTCATGTTGACCTGTATTTTGACCCTTTTTTATATATTAAGGTGCACTAACATATGTCATACATGAAGATAAAGTAAGGCCATAAACCTTCTATTTCAGTGCTTAAAATTAGACTTAGGTAGAGCAGAAGCACCTAAATGAAAGAAAACAATCCAGGACATTGTGCTGTGATGACTGTCTGGTCCTAAAAGCACCTATAATAAGCCATTGAGTACCTGCCTACAGGCTTATCTGCTCATATATATACAGAAGAATCCAGATCACTGGAGGTACCTTTTAGGTTTGCAGCTGATTCCACTAAAAAACTTGCTATGTAGGAGGAATGCTGGAATTCCTCACTTAAAAGGTGTGCTATAACTATCTTTAAGTGGCTAATAAAGCAGTGTGAAACCTATCTCCCCCTGGTTCTTTCAAAGAAGCTATGCATTTTTATTGTCAAAGCAAGATGTTACCGGCTATTTCTCTTTGTTCTGGACTGAAAGTTAACTCTCCTAGAGCAACGGTGAACCAACTAAGTATTATGAATACTATAGCTATAATGCCGAATGTATAACTGACTGCCAATCTTAATATTCTTTTTGTTATTAACTGAAGCATGTAATTTGTATTCTATTTCTACTTTTTGCAGAAATTGTGCTCAGTTAGTTCTCAAAAGATATTTCCCCACCAAGAAATCATTTTCTGAATATTAATAATGTAAAAAAACATGCAGAACACTAGACAAGTTATGTGGCAAGTTTAATAACCACTTTAAAATGTAATCTTTACTTAATTGTTGTAAGTATAGGCCTGCCAATCAAGATACAAAAATATGCATAGCTGCTAGCAAAGCCATTGTAGGAATTTTAATTTGATGTTTGCACAATATGAAATGAAATCTGAATTGATACTGTGAAGAGTGGGGAAAATCATAGACAAATAATTTCAATTTCCCTATTTGAAATATGATTTTAAAGCTAATATCTATTTCCATAACCTTACAACCATGAGGAAAGGAAATGCAAGGAAAATACAGGAAGTGTCTGTAAGTAGATACTCCACCTACAGCACTTCTCTTTGTGGCTCTCAATGTGGGAGAGCCGTAGGCCTATTGCTGGGAAGTTTTACTAAAGATGTTTGTTTTTTTTTAATGTAAGGCTTTTGTTTAGTGGATCCTGTGATGAATTTATAACTCATTCAACCTTGACTGCATTTCTTTTCTTAGAGGTGGCTTTTGAAGATAGATAACATTTGCCTGAAATGATGATACTAATCTGAGAGGAGTGGCTGACACATCGGAAGGCTGAGCTGCCATTCAGTGAGACCTGGACAGACTGGAGAGTTGGGCAGAGAGGAACCCTATGAAATTTAATAAGGGCAAGTGCAGGGTCCTGCACCTAGGGAGGAGTAACCTCAGGTACCAGTACAGGTCAGGGGCTGACCTGCTGGCAAGCAGTGCTGCAGAGAAGAACCTGGGAGTCCTGGTGGACAGTAAGTTATCCATGAGCCAGGAATGTGCCCTTGTGGCCAAGAAGGCCAATGGTATCCTGGGGTGCATTAAGAAGAACATGGCCAGCAGGTCAAGGGAGGTTATCCTCTCCCTCTACTCTGCCCCAGTGAGGCCACATCTGGAGTGCTGTGTCCAGTTCTGGGCTCTTCAGTTCAAGACAGACAGGGAACTACTGGATAAAGGCCAGTGGAGGGCTACAAAAATCATTAGGGGACTGGAGCATCTCTCGTATGAGGAAAGGCTGAGAGCTGGGTCTGTTGAGCCTGGAGAAGAGAAGACTGAGAGGAGAATCTTATTAATGCTTATAAATATCTAAAGGGTGGATGTCAAGAAGATGGGGACAGACTCTTCTTGATGGTGCCCAGTGACAGGACAAGGGGCAACGGGCACAAACTGGAACACAGGAAGTTCCGTCTGCATATGAGGAAAAACTTCTTCATTTTGAGGGTGACTGAGTACTGGAACAGGCTGCCCAGAGAGGCTGTGAAGTCTCCTTCTCTGGAGATATTCAAAACCCACCTGGACACCATCCTGTGCAACATGCTCTAAGTGATCCTGCTCTAGCAGGGGGGTTGGACTAGATGATCTCTAGAGGTCCCTTCAACCTCTACTAATCTGTGAATCTGTGTGAATCTGTGAAATCTGGAAAGCTTGGTTTCCAGACAGCCAATGAAAGTAGGTGACAGAAACCGAGTTCATGAGCATGTGTGGAAACTCCTTAAAAATACCTATATTCTTCTAGGAGTTAAGGAAAAGCATGTATACTCCGAAGGAAACCCATGAGTGTTGTAATGTGGAAATGTCATCTTCTGTATCTACCCTTCTTGCACCATGTTACTGTATTTTACCAGAATTCAGGGAACCTGTACACCAAATGTTCTTGTTTTTCTTTTCCAGCACCCACCCTTGTAGTTTGAACTACATTTCAGTTTGCATTTGACATGAAAGTATTGATGGATGCGAGAATGAAACCTTTTGACAAATTTTAGAGAGGAAGTCCATATTTTAGCAGTAAATCATACCCAAAACCTTAGGAAAAAACACTTGCAAAATTATGAATTGAAGATATGGAGAGCTGAAGCTGAATTGCATTATGAATAGGAGATGGGTTCACCTTTATTGCTGTCTAACACATTGACAAATGCCACATAGAAGCTGGTAGTATCTGTTATTTATAGAGTTTATCTACACTAATTTTCAGATTTGTTCCTGTATCACTCTACCTTTTGGGAGCAGGCACATCTTTTGACAATTTGTTATTTGTCTGAGATAAGATTTAAGAATATATTTATAGTCTGAACAGAACTCTGAACCATCTTAGTGTTAATTCTAAGAAAGAATAGGACTAAAAACTCTTAATAATTTCACGTTTATGGAAAAAAGTTATATAGGGATAGATCTACTGTGAACATAAGTGTTCCCAGTGTGAGCTACTTTGACCACTGCTGCTTTATAGGCAGGACCCAGCATTTGACTGTAGTAACTGATGCATGAATGTGGTATCATTCATTGGTGTAACCAAGCTAGGAATAAAAACTCCTCTGAATTTTAAAATCTACCTTTTGGGCATTATTGTCTCTAAAAAGTAGTGACATATTTTAAGCAAGCAACAAATCTTGCTCATGGTAAGACCAAACTATTACTGTATTTTTGACTTAAAGAAAACATTATTCCAAAATTAATCTTGAAAGCACCCAGACCAGTTTTGTGATGGAATATTTACCTGAAATATGTACCTAGACTATGCTAACAAGAACTGTTAACAGCTGGAATTTTGCATCATTAAAACATGCAAAGGAAAACTTTCAATGTAAGTAGTTCAAAGGTAGAGTATAATTTAAATTATTTAATAAATGAGATTATTTAACTTATTGCTTTGCCAAAAATGAATGTATAAAACAATTCTTTTTCATCTATCAGTGAAACATTGGTAGATGCCTCCACTACAATGGTATCTTAAGCCAATAAGGATTCTTGTGACATCTTATTACCTAAGCAAAAAATATATGTCACTAACCAAATAATTTGACACTTTTCAACATCAAATTTTCTAGATACCCTCTTTTTGATTGTTGCAATTACCACTCATACACCTAGAAATATTTTAGTTTTCATGGCACAAATGATGTTCTGAGATCTGAAACAGACTAAAAGACCCAGTATACTGTTTTTTTCACATTTCTGAGGAGGTGCAATCCAGAAGACATTCAGGGAGCTTGCTGAACACAAGGTCTTCACTGCTTTCTCTTGGAGTGATGGCAGTTGGTGATGCTGTTACTGTGTAAGAGCCTGGTGTCTAGGGACCTCTATCAGAACGTAAATCATAACATCTGGACATTTACGCCCATTTCCCCCACCTTGATCTACCATCAAGGAGATCATTCTAATCACTAGGCTTCAGTGTATTCTCTGATGACAATATTTTTCATCTTTTCCACTGCAAATCAGCCAGTAAATTGCGTATCTTGTTGGGAAGGAGATGTAGTGGAAGACAAGCCATGCCTGCCTCTGCAGTCACAGCAAGGGGTGTCAGATGAGGAGAGGAACCTTATCTTTATGTTGTTGCTCCTTTCCTCTTTAGTACAAAAGACAAAAGCTGGAAATTAAAGCATGAGAACAAGTTTCTGAGTTCCTAGACAAACACTTTAATGCTCTGTGCCACAAAGCCAAACTTTCCCTTAATCTTCCTCTACATCCACTGACAAATCCTTCATCTACTATCTCTCTTTTTTTTTTTCCTGTAGTGTGGTACAGCTTCAGCAAGGTCCTCCTTAACGCCACTGGGGCACCTGTGGGCCATTAGGTATGTCCTTAAGTTAACCTGCTGGTGATTCACTAACCATCTTCAATTTGGAGACCTTTTTCTCTGTCCACGGAGTGCCTACTTCTTTCCAGCAGTAAAAGAGTCCATCACATTTAGATGGAAGACCAGGCCTAGAAAATATGTAATTTCAGATTTCAGAATGATTACTACTATATGACAATTCCCCTTATTCCTTCATCCCTACATGGAAATGAGCTTAAAAACAGTGAAGAAATACAATTTTGACATAATTGACAGCATAATCTCAATAAAGAGTTTAAGAAAAGGGACCAGATTTAGACACAGAATCAAAAAATTACTCATTTTCCGTTCTTACTCAGGAAATATGTTCTTTCACCTTGAAAATAATGATATCCTTGCTTTTTTAATAGTGTGATAGCACAATGTATTTTTTCTCTTTCCTTTTTTAAAGATAATTTAAAATTGTTATTTAAGTGACTTTTACATAATTTCTGAACGGTAACTTGAATTAAGTTTAATACAGACTTATTTTTAGTCTAAAGAAATAGTCTTTTGGTAGAACAGATGATTTGTAAGAAATAAAAAATTATGTGCATTAATCAGGCAAACAGGTTTAATGTGTTGAACTTTCACAGGCCCCATACATATACACTTCAGTATACAACTGAGATTACGGCCTGTTCAGTACCATCATGAATGAGTTGTACGCAGCTGATAAATGATCTGCAATAACTCTTTTCAGTTCTTCATTATGTCTTCCTGCTCCTGATATCACTTCCAGTGATAAACTTCAACAAGCTCCTCATTTGATCTCTTTTTTAAAGGTAATAATTTTCTCTTAGAATTTGACCTTGGAAGAACCTTTCAGCTTGATGCAGAAAAGCATTTCTTCACCTGCCTAAAGGAAAGTTGTTGCACTGTCTATATTCTTGCTTCAACTGAACACATTAAATGTTAATTTTTTATTTTTATTTTTTTTTAAATTTATAACTATTTGAAACAATTATAAGTCTATCCTATAGTTAAACAGTTAGATGTTATTTATATCAGAAATATTTTCATAAATCATGATGTGCCGAAGGTTAGCACAATGTTACCAAAATTATTTTAGAGTACTCAGTCTGATACATTTATTAAAACTAAATCAGACCATGCTGTTCAATTTAAATTATGCATAGATTTTCCTCTCCACTGTTCAGCTACAGACCTGTAGTTCATCAGAATTTTTTTCCGGCTTGCTTTCTACCCTCCAATATTTAACATAATCTTTTCATTTTTAACTGTGCTTTTTAATAGCATGTGAATACTTGTATCAGAAGATACATGATTAGATTAATGCATATACACACAGTTCCCTAAAAATAACATCATTTTTTCACTTGTTGTTAGTCATACTGTCCTAAATATTTCTTGAGAATACTGATTTTTATGCCAATATTTTTTCAAAAGTTAGCTGATTTTAATATTTGGACACTATTTTTCTTGTAAAAAGTGTCTAATTACTATTTTTCTAAGATAATAAGACTTTTTTATTATTCTTGAAAATGCTTTGCCATGATTATCTTGTATTGTACAAAACAAGAATATGCTATAGAGGATTTTAGCGTGTATGTTTCATCATCTTATTTATCACAATAACTTGAGTATTAGAACAATAAAGCAGTAATACTTCTGAGATTCCTCTGAGGTTTTAAATTGTTAGTGCTATAGAAACAGTGCTGTGAGCTGATGCCAACATATGTTCCTGGAAACATTTATAGTAATATAGCTTCAGCAGAGACAGTAATGGTATAAACAGGGCAAAGGAAATACCAGAAATGCAGCAGATGCTATTGATTATATGCCTTGGAGAATATTTCACTTATGTATTTTAAGTCCTGTCAATGTAAATCAAAAGGAGGTGATGTTGTCAGGAAGATATATCACAGTCAAAATAATGTGCAGTGACAGCAGTTTCACCATGCCGATGGTGCAGATCATGATTTTGAAAATGGAGAAGACATCCATAGCCCATCTGAGGTATTATAAACCAGAGGAAAATAATCTGATTTAAACATCTGAATCATTGTGAGCTGTGATCAAATTTATGCTGAAAGTTCCTATGGCTGATAGGGCCATATCAACTTTATGTTAAGCTGATAGGGTTGCTTTATGCGGAGTTGACTAGTTTGTTTGAACTTGATCTACATCTTATTCCTGCCCTAAAGGTTTGCAGCTTTCATTATTTCTCAGGCTTGTAAATCTGGAAGCCATAGCACTATTTTTTAGGAACTGGAATGGATACCCAGCAAAGACTAACATAAAAGTCTTGATTTAGAAGACTGGCATAGACCTAAAGAAAAGCTTTTCTTGTTTTTGTGAAGTCACATCTACAAAGACCTACATTACCAATTTTGGAATTAACATTTTAAACAAACAGGTAAAATACTGCCTGCTTTTAAAAGCTTTCTCAATCTTTGTTATGAATAAATCTAGTATTGTGTTGTATGAAATTCTGCGCTAAGAATGGGGGCCAAGTTTGAAGCAAGCATTTGCCTTTTGTAATACAGAAATTCTAGCACTATATTTTCATCCCCATTTCTTTGAAATTATATATGATATGGACATTTATACCAAATGGTTTTTGCTTTGAATAAATAGCAAGAAAATTAAATTATTTGTAATTTGTCAAACAATGCTGCCACATAATCTTCTGCAAAATAGATTTATTTTTAACTTGACTAGTGGATATCGAGAAGGCTTAATTCCCATTTGTTACCTTTTTTTTTTTTTTTTTTAACTAGCAGCGTCTTAAAAACAGCATCAAGGGACAGATCACATTCTGATACTGTGCAATTAAATCGAAGCTCTACTGCTTGTAATTGCACTCTGAAAACTTAATGGTTAATAAGAAAATCTGCTTGTGTCCAGGTATCAGTGGAAATGGGTGTGCAATCTTATTTGTCACCTAGTGGAAAAGACCATAGCTCCTTGGGTTTTAAGTGAGCTGTGTAGCTTTGAGTAGCTGACATGACACTAATGTGTAGATGAGTAATTAATAGACAGTTTTTAGAACTCATCTACAGTGACTTATTCAGTGACTTTCCTTTAGGTAATGCTTTTAAAAGGTTATGCTGAATGGAATGTAAAAGAACATGAACACAACAGGAAATGCCATTTTCAAAAATCGTAAGAAGAATGTGCACTTTCCGATTCAGAAGGAAATCTTTCTTGGAAAATAAGGAAAGAAGCAAAAAAGAAGTGTTAGGAGGTAGATAACTTTCCCATCTCAGCGTGCATATTTTCTGAGTCTGTAGGCAAATTCTGATGTCAATTATATAAAAATGAGCTACTATCTATCAACACACCATGCCACATAATTTCATTTTCCCCTTAACAGACTGTAGGATACTTGTAGCACTTATTGCAGCATACACAAAAGGTTGATTTATACAGATTTTTCAGGATTTTTACCCAGTCATCCCTCCTTCTTTTCCCATGAAATTGCTTACACTCTGTGAAGAGTGCTGAAGGAACATCCCAATAATATCATACATTTGGTACCGGGAATGGAATTAAGACAGATTCACATAATTTACAAAGGAGAAAGCCAGTTCTGTTTTCATAGGTTTTCTGTAGTGATTTAATTTCAATATGAAAACTAATCTCACTTAAAAAAAAATCTTGATTTTATTATTGAATCATGAGATTGAGCTCCAATGATTTACAAGTCTCTCAGCTAACCCATGTCCAAATGACCTTTCATACCTTTATTTTATTCCCCCTGCACACCTTGGAATGCAATTCCCAGGTATATTCTCATGATGGAATACTTCATCGGGTTTCAGGGTGAAGTCATACTCCAGGTGTTGATATACATGGAGTCGCTTTAAGTTGCTTCAGCATTTGCAAAGTAACCATATGCAATAATTTCATACTGTATAACAAATTCAGCATGGTGGGTTGTTTTCATATCAGTACTAGATGTGGCTCCAGTGATGCAGCTAGCAGAGTTCCCTCTATTACTGCATATTTTTCTTTAATGGATAGCTGATGCATATTAATTTCTTGCTTAGCAGTGACACTGATCAGAAAGGGCTGCAGCAATCGATTTATCCATTTCGCTTCTGCTGAACTCAGCTAATAAGACACTCAGGTCTTCCTGCTGCTGCCAGTCATTTCTATCTGGTAATTTTATGGACACATTACTCTCTCCGCAGAGGAAATGCCATTGTGGCTCATATTTAGAAATATAAGATTTAATTCTAATTTTTTTCTGACCTTCTGAAAATTCCAAGTTATGAAAGTAATGTTTTAGAATGAAGGGGTTTTTTTAGTATGGATTAGACTGTTAGCCTGTAGTGATAAACAAACTCAAGTAGTCTTTATCTTTCTAAATCTTAGAATGATGCTTTCTTTTAAGAATGTAAGATCTCATAGCTATCATCGACTTACCATGGAGTCATTTTTGCCACTCTATCATCGTTAAACCATATCATGCTACCTAAGGATTTATCTACTTTTATGTTATACACTAGATAAGGACTCTGTTTTAGGTGTGAAATCTGTTTATTGTTCTCACACTCCTACCAAGGAAACTAGAGGACACGAACTGGGTTTCCTTTTGATGACATTACACTGGAAGATGTGTTCCAGGTGTGCGCTATTTCAGCAGCTATGAGACCATCCCCAATCTCACAAAGTAAACCCCCTGAAATACTTACAAATGTCATTATTAAATATTTCAACATACAGTTCCCTTCCTATTGAACTGCTTCTTGTTAATTTTAGTATAGTCTAATTCCCTGATCCTTCAGTGGATGAGATGATGGACAGATGTGAAATCTGCTTTTAGCTATAAAGTATCAGCTTGAGTCTGGAAGAAAAATGTTCACTAGCCCTTTCACACTATTACCTCCTTGCTAATTATGACGGCTTTGGGAACTGATATTCATATAAAATCAGTGGGAGTCCATTTTTCTTATACAAGAACAAAATTTGCCATTTTTCCATCTCTAAGTTGGGGCTTGTCTTTTCCAACGTCATAAATCTCTAGGAATTAATCAAACACATTTTTAATATGCTTTGAAGTATAGACTTCAGTTCTAGGCTCTCATTTTTTAAATATATGGCACTGTAGCTTATGCATGCCATTTGAATTTGTAGCATTCAAAGATGTCTGTGAGCCATTTGGACAGTTTCTGGTCCTGGGATCACTTTGCAGTGATCCAGCTTCTCTGCAGAAGTTACAACCAGCCTAATCCCAGAGTTGGTGAGATGCGCATCCCTTCTCCATGACACTGAGTGAAAAGGTATGAGCTGGAATCATGTGCCGTCACGCTGTGGTGGAGTCATGATTCTACGGCTGGCTCAGTGGACCTGGGGGTAGCTAGCTATGTGTTAGTGCAGCAATGAAATATTGCCTAACCAGAAACATCATTATTCTTCTCTTTCTTAAAAGCAAAGACTTTTGATGAGAGCTACATGTCTATTTGCTAATAAGGACATATAGTTACATAAGGTATATTCCAGATTCTTGTACATAACTGATCTGTCTATATGGACAGCTTTTTGAATTATGATATGAAATTAAGGTTATTTCTACTAGTAGTAATATTACAGAATTACAGCAGAAAATGTAGGTAAGTTCATCACACATGGAAAACCATCAATGTAGGGTGCAAAAAAAAAGGTTTAGTTGTGATTGCCAGTAGCACACCTACTCTTCATTAATTAAAAAAGGTGCAGAAAGAGAACTGCATATTGCATTTGAATCTTGATAAACAGGAAAAGCTGAAAGACCAATTAAAACCCTGTGCATATTTATAAAAAGTACACATTTGAATGCATCAAGGTCTGAAAATGTGATGCATAATGTCTGCTAGTTCTCACACTTCTCTTTTCTTGGCCCTGTGCTTTCTTCAAACAACATGTCCAAATCAAGGGAGAATTTGATCCTCTGAATTACAGTAAATATCACAGAAGCCAAACAGAATTTTGTGGTAAGGGTATTTAACACAGATTTTTAAATACCTGCATAGGAATTTTCTTCCAAGACCTTTTAAAATTGATAATGTGTTTCTTGCTCATATTACAAATAAAACATTCTTTGGTTACTTAATTTTAAGTTATATAAATTACAAAATATTAAAGACATGAAATGAATCCCCAAATGCTGTTAGATTATTTAAACTGTAAAAATTCAAATTATTGATACTACCTTTTCCTAAATATTGGTAAACACATGATGTAAATTATCATATTAGTGCTGAGAGCTAAAAATTATTGTAATTTCTCAAACCATTATAATACCACCATCTATCCATCCAAATGCCTGTAAAAGATTAAAGACTGACAGAAACTAAGTATCTTCTATACACAAAGCAAAGTGCTGTTAATGTGTCCCACATGGAGAATATTTAATCTTTTGCTGACCTGAAAAGATCATGTTCAGGATTTTGAAAGGTTACTATTTACTTTGGTTTTCCTTCATGAGAGTTCTTTGAGTAGTTGGAGTTTCAAGACATGCTGGAAACCAAACTACTGAAAAACAACTCAGTTAAGAGTCTCAGAATTGGATATTCCAAGAAAAGTGATACGTTCTCACAGATTCTTGTCGCTGTGAATTTGTTCTCAGCCAAACGTTAGAACTAACAGAGGTGAAGGATTATCCTGTTATCAGTCTTCTAAGCCGAACAAATTAGGATGTTTTTCAAAAGTTGAATCCACCAGCTTCACGTTATACACCGAAGACTGTCATTGCATGGAAGATATATCAGCTGCTGGCTCTGGCAAGATTAAATAAATAATAGCTCTGCAAGGCTGAACTCTTTAAATTATAAGTGCTTCTGGAAAGGACGATTCCTGGCATCTTGTGCGTGACAAAGAGAATTAAAGATCCAAGTAAGAGCCTTGTGAAGGAAATTAAAATATTTTATTATGTGTCGAAAAGTTTGAATTGCACATTATGAGGGACAACCTATTGCTGAAAAGTTAAAGACCAGTTAGGTAATCTCCCTCAGAACAAATCTTAACTCTTACCATCACTATTTATAATGGCTGTAAGAGACCCGGGTTAGGAATTTCTGGTCCACCATTAAAGGGCTAAGGCAAATGTTAATTTTAAAACTATATCTATGTTTTACAACAGTACTATATTTAGTACTATATCTAGTATATAGTATATAGATATACTAATATAGATAGTATATAGTATATAGATAGTACTACTATCTAGTACTATATCTATGGCATCATGAAATGCAACTTTGAGTGGTTTAAGACATTCAGTTGTGCTATTTATTTTTTCATATTTCCATAGTTCTTAACAGCAGTAATGACATCAGAATCAGGCATTTCCCAGCAGGCATGTCAGACTAAGAAACTCAGATCTTCCACGTGGCTGTTAACTGCTGGAAATGCCTTATGTCTCTGCCATTACTGTTTTGTGTCCAGTTAACAAGGGACAATAAATTAATAAGGAATTGGGTTTCCTACTCATAACATGTGAAGATTTAGAACTGTAACTACCAGAAATTTTGAAAAAATCCAAAGATGTATGAGAAGGTTATAAGCTGTGAACTCCAGACAGCTAAGGGAAGTCCTGAAGTTCTATACAATCCTTATTCTGAAAGTCTGGTGAGACTTATCATTCACTAGGAAAAAAAAAATAAAATAACTGTTGAGTGGAAAAGTCTTCCAGTCTTGTGCAGAAACAAAGTAAGTTGATAGGCTGACAATAGTATATATTCATTAGGACTGTCTATTGTAAAAGACTAAGGAATCTATTTCTCTAGACAAATACAAGACAAAAATGTGGTATCTGTGGGACTATATTCAAGAATTTCTTGAGAACAAGTTTTCCTGGTTTGTTGAAGGTTTACACAAATTTTGGACTACAGGAGAATTTATAATATAAAATATAAAATAAGCTGTTAATCATTCCTATGTTCATGCACAATTGTAGAACAAACACTTGGAGCAATTATGAGTAGCTGTATTCATTTGGAAAACTAAAAATTAATGTAGGTAATTATTGAATCTGATTTCTGAAGTGTTGCCTGTAATATGTAAAGGCAAATACGTTATGAACATGCTGTCTGCAATGGAAGTATTTATGAAAATGACTAAATAAGGACGTTTCTTTGGGGTTGTGACACCAGAAGGGAGTTCTGTAAAAATTTGATAGCTTATTGGAAACAAGGATTTACCACTGGCTTACATTTTATTACACGCTTTCTGGGAACGCGTGTGGAATTCCAGATGCATATGTAGAATGTGTGAGATGTTTTGGAAATGCTACTGATTTACAGGAATTTCAGTGCAATGTCTGATATTTGAAAAGCACATTTTCAAGAGTAAATTAGGTATTTATTGACACAGGCAACAACTGAAAAAGAGGACTGAAATTTACCTGCTTTGCAGTCTTTCTGCTCTGATTCCTCTGTGTTTTACTTTAAGAAACTGATTAGCTAGTAAGTAACTTTTATTTCTTTGTCTTTTCCTTTTTTTTTTTTTTTTTTCACCAAAAAGCTTAGCCAGAAATGTTTCATAGAAATAAAACCCAAGTTGTCGGACTATATTCTCAATAATTACAATTTTTTTCCTCATTGTTTGGGTCATCAACCTTATTCCCATACATATCTTTGACACATTATCAGATTCCATCTCTGTGTGCTTCTCCACTATTATAATTGAACAACCAATTCACTATCCTGACCTTTATTCCACTTCTTGGATACAACTGTTACTTGAATTTCTTATCCTTATAATTAGAAAGCATACACCTATTTTAAATTAACAACAGCAAAACAGATTACTCAATTTACTCATTGGCTGATGCGTTCTGGCTGGTTTGCTCTAGAACCAAATGACTGGTTGTCTCTGCTTTGTACTTTGTGTAAAGTTGATGGAAAGCTTTTGAGTTGTTCAAAGCTTTCGCTTCTCAGACCTGACTTTGAGTTTCTTTTAACTTTACTCCAGCTAGGAAATTAGGGAAATTTCTAGGGAAAAAATAGGGAAATTTCTTATTCCATTTGTCTGGTAAGGATGAATTTCTGAAGAAAAAAAAAGACAATGTGAGCTAATGTTTTACACCTTTATTGCAGGATAAGTGGAAAGAAAGAAAAGAAAGAAAACTCAGCACCAGGATCATAAGAGACTGGGACTGATGCAGTGCCATTGCAATGAATGGTCACTTGTCCAGTTGGTTTCTTAGATGCTGAAGCCCAGGCAAAACCACAAGTCAGTGTTTTTAGCACAACATTGCTGGTGAATCATCAGAACAGAATAGAATAGACTATTTCAGTTGGAAGGCACCTACAACAATCATGTAGTCCAACTGCCTGACCAAATCAGGGCTGACCAAAAGTTACAGCACATTATTAAGGGCATTGTCCAAATGCCTCTTAAAGACTAACAGTCTTGGGGCATCAACCATCTCTCTAGGAAGCCTGTTCCAGTAAGTGACCACCCTCTTGGTAAAGAAATGCTTCCTAACGTCCAGTCTAAACCTCCCTGGCGCAGCTTTGAACCACTCCCATGCATCCCATCCCTAGATACCATGGAGAAGAGCTCAGCACCTCCCTTTCCACTTCTTCTCCTCAGGAAGCTGCAGAGAGCAATGAGGTCGCCCCTCAGTGTCTTCTCCAAACTAGACAAGCACAAAGTCCTTAGCTGCTCCTCACAGGACATTCCTTCCAGCCCTGTCACTGGATGCATTCAAGGACCTTCCCATCCTTCTTAAATTGCAGGGCTGAGAACAGCACACAGTACTCCAGGTGAGGCCACACCAAGGCCAAATACAGCAGGATAATCCCTTCTTTTGACACGCTGGTTACGCTGTGTTTGATGCACCCCGGGATGGGGTTTGCCCTCTGGGTGCCAAGGCACACCGCTGAACACCTCCAAGGATTAAATTAGTACTTTCTAGTACCTCTTAATCCTCTGAAAATTGTGATAGACTTTCTTACCTTTAAGACAGTGTGGAGATAATACCTTTTAGGGTCTTTTTTCTGAAAAAAGGACATTTTTGACAATTGGAAAAATAAAAGGAGGAAAATGATGAATATAATAAATGGATATTTTGATAAATTGAAAAATTAGAATAAACAACATGGGTTTATAACTAATCTTATTTTAAAGTTGGATGATGCAACTGAAAGATCAAAGTTCAAATACTAATTTTCTCTCTTCTACAGAAAGCTGTGTTACAGGTTGAAACGAAAACCATCTGTAGTTTTTAACTACACTAGGCAGTAAAAAATAGAAAATAAGGGCTAAATAATCTCAGACAGGGTGGGTGGTGGTGGTGGGTTTTATTTTTTTATTTTATTTTTTTTTTTATTTTTACTTCCTTAAATGCAAACTTTACAAATAACCTGTAATTAAAATCTCATAAATCTTCAGGCTGTAATTCAGTCTGAAACACTAATTAAAAAAGTTCTGAGACACTATCAGCCTGATGGAAGATAAACATAACCAGGTCCATTTTTTTTTCTGTAATAATGCTTGCATCTAGGCTAAAGTAAACAAAAAAGGATATGGTAAAATAGCATCTTTTGGTTATAGATTGAGACTTGATCAATCACTTTCACTTTGTGCAGCCATATGTATACCAAGTATGCCAAATGTTAAACATCTATGGAAAATTGATTTTCAAGTATTTTTTACCCCCTAGAACATTAGACTCACTGAGTGTTTGTGCGATTTAGATATAAAAATATGAAAAGCCTTTTCCTTCAGAATTCATAGGAGATTAGTAAAGTGTTTCAATATCTTTGAATTTGAAGTCAGAACAAACTGATTTTGGCTTTGCGTGGACATAGTTTAACACAGAGTTAAAGTGGACCTTGTTTTTGTCATATGCCATTCTCTGGTCCTTTATTACTTCCAGAGAAAGAGCCATTCTCCACTAGGGAATCTTTGGGTGTTAGCATTTCCCAGGCACTCCTATTTGTTCTCTTGGACTTCTCCAAGAGAGGCCTGTGCCCTGTTTCTGCCGTTGGGAAAATCCTTCACTGCCTGAAAGTTGCAAATGTTTGGTATTTTTCTGCTACTGCCTCAATTTCCCTTAGCTCTGCACTGGTTTTATGTGTTAAAATACATGTGAGTGGTCCTATGAGTGGAACTTCTTTCATATGAGGTGATGCTGAGAGAGATGGGACTGTTCTGCATGGAGAAGAGAAGGCTCAGAGAGATCTCATGAATGTCTATAAATACCTGATGAAGTGACTGAAGAAGAGTGAGCCAAACTCTTTTCAGTAGTGCCCACTGATAGGACAAGAGGCAATGGGCAAAAATGGGCATACAGGAGGTTCCATTTAAACATATAAAATATTTCCTGTGAGGGCAGTCAAACAGGTTGTGCAGAGGGCTTGTGAAGTCTCCATCTGCGGAGTTATTCAAAACTCAACTCACCATGGCCCTAAGCAACCTGCTCCAGCTGAGGGCTTGGATTAGATCCGTGATTCTGTGGTTCTGTTCTGGAGAAAATTCGAGGGCTACCTTTTTACAATAAAGACTCTCTGATTCCTAAGTAAGGGGTGTAGGGGTCCGTGTGTAAGGCTCAGGCTTCATTTAAGGATGGAGTTAGGTTGAGGGAAAATGGAAGGCCAGAGCTGCGGGTGGAGTGGGGCTGGAACGGCACTGTCAAAGCAAAGAATAGATGGAAAGACAATGTTGCTGTCAGCAAAATTTCATCTGGGCGATGGCTGTGAGGTAGTGCATAAGGCTTGATCTTCAGTTATGTTTTGAATTACCTTCATGATTTCTGATATATATTCTATAATTTCCTTTTAAAGAAGAGTTATTTAAATAGTCCGGCAAATGCCTAAAGTTACTGTTGCTTCAAATAGGTCAGTGAGTAGCATTGAAATGAAAATGTAACGCCAGTCTTTCTTTTCATAAATAAACACTTAGATACATCCTAATTTCTCATGTTTCAATATATATGTCCAAAATATAATTCTTTACCTAATACAGGTTTTTCACTGGGGTTTGTACTTTTTCCTAAAAGGTAGTATATGTTTTAGTGAAGCAAAAATCCCGTGACTTGCTTTCTTGGTAGGGAACTCTGAAGTGCCAAATGGAGTATACCAGACTTGAAGTCAAGTTTTCATCAGCTGTTTTTGTACTGTTGTATCATCTCCAGCATGTTAGCTTGAAACAGTTACTGAAAATAAGTGCTGCAAATGCTACTTTTGTAAACTAAATACAGATATTCTGACGTTATCTAAATAAAGGCTATGCAAATTACACAAAGACTTGACAGGGATCAGGAGGACAATCACAAACAGGAGATTACTATGGGATGTTTAGGAGACATTTTGAAGGCAGAGAAAAGGAGGCATCGAGTAAGATTGAGGTGGGACAAGTATGGGAAAATAGAAGGAGAGATAACAGAAGTGCATGGCCACATGCAAGTAGGTGCTGGCTGTTCGGTACGTGTGTCTGTCTGAGTCCTGGGCTTCATCACCACAATATGTTCTATATTCTTATTAAATCCTATTTTTAACCGTCTTGTGTGTAATGATGGTTCACAGGTAGCTCACAATCACTGTTGATTCCAGCATGTATGTAGCAAATGTTTCACTCCATTGTGTTTTGATTTGTCTTTTTTAATTGATGTGCTATTCAGGGATAGTCTATTCCCTATGGTGACAACATGCAGATCTGGCCTTAAAGCAGATTTTTGACTATAACAGAATACAAACAGAAACACAGTTCTGTGACACAGTTTCTGTTCTAGAAATTACTGTTAAATAAATGTTGTGATTAAAAAAAATAAAAATAAAAACCCAGAAAGGAGTTAGTTTATACTTTAGTGAAATTTGAGATTGTTGCCTTCTTAGTATTATGATGTAAAAGAAATAGTAATTAGGATAGGATTGTTTGCATATATATTGCTAAAGCTAAGAAAAATACACAAAAGAAATGTGGTTAACTTTGTATTCTCTGAATTCTCTCTTTCATTGTCATGCCTGACTTCTTCACCTACCCCCAGGTGGAATTCCATAAATGTCTTGCTTCACATGGGAGTACTGGGACTGATAGAACAGTGTAAATCAATGGCTGATACTTGTGAGACTCATCTGGATTTAGTTATGTAGACCTCTTCCCTTTCATAACTGCGACACACAGCTATTTGTAACAAAAACTGCCTACTTAAAATAAAAGTAACTTCTGTACAGCAGTAGGAACAACACTTTCAGACTAAGAATTTGTGAAAGAATAGTTGACATGCACTGAGCAATGGCCTCAAAATTCAGAATTTCATATCCACTGACTTTGCTCACTTGAATCAGGTCATGCCTTGGCCATTTCATCCTGGTAACTTTGGTATTGTCTGGCAATGTACATAAATCCTACCAGATGTTTTTTGTTTGTTTCTGTGACTTAACTATTCCTTATTAGAGTAACATGATCATCATTTGGCATGATTTGTTAATGGCTCTTGTCAGCAAATGGATATTTATGGTAAACCATCTTTCCCCTGCCCCCTGCTTTATTTCTTTCTCATCCATTACAGATTAACGCCACTGAGTCAAAGCACTACAACCATCCAGAATATGTTGCTGCAAAGAAATAGTAAGTTGTTATGATTTAATCCCAAATATATCAGAAACATATATGAGAATATAGATGTCTAGCATCTTGGCGTTGTGTAAATAGGTATAACTCTTTTAAAATCCATGAAACTATGCTTATTTATACCTGCTTCAGATCTGTTACAAGCAGTCAAACTGTAATCAAATTTATCCTTCTATATATTCATTGCTAGTTGCATTAGTTTTTTCTTTGGGTTTTCCTAAACATAATGGAAATAAAAATTAGTTTGATGATATAAAAAAAGCAAGCCCATAGTTTGTGGCCACAAACTCTTGCAAGTAACTAAATCCAGCCTAGATATACACACACACACAGACATAAATGTTTTCCCATATTTTAATATATTTTCCATTTCAAATTAAACCTGACAACAGAATTTTGTCAAAAATCTTCAAAGTATGGAAAGAGGCTCAGAATAAGTGAGTCTTTTAAGAAATGCCACTAGATGGACAAGTTATTTGGACTGTCAATATAAAGTAGGTGCTTACCTTAATATTGATATGTCAAGAAGAATGAGACACTCGATTACCCTGAACTTAAAGAGAAGAGGCAAAATGACATTTTTAAAATTTAGTTTCTCCAGAACTGAAGAATGTTACCCCCGCAGTGAACTGAAGGCTTATCTCATATCCCCCTATTCAAAGCTACAAGAATGTTTTAGCAGCATCTATAGGTGTATAAATGCCCATGCAGTAGAAGAGTCAGGGGAACTGTATTTTGGAGTAACATTTTGAAAGACCTTGGTTGTCTTTCACAGGATAGATATCTGCTAGCAACAGCTATGGATAAATTCCACTTAAGTAATTCAGAATTTAAACTCTTTTTGTAACTTTATACTAAAGCAATATCCAGTCTCACAAATATGTACCCTTCCATTGAAGTTTTGGGTGACACTTGGTACAAAGGGAACAGTTAAATAAAAATTAGAAAATCTCTTTCAGAAATGTTAAAAGATGTGTTCTTATTTTCTTAGCTTTCAATTTTATTTCCACAGTGAATGTATCTCTCACTCAAGGCCGAAGAACTTTGGCATAAAGAAAATATATTTGATCTTTTTACTTGGCCTGTATTCAGTCCAAAGAGAATCCATTTAGCTGACTTGCCGGAGCTGAATGGAGGCTGTGCCCTTCAGTGCACACAGAGAGCCATACAGGTCCAAACTGTCCACCCTAAATTCATGCTCAGCAGCTGCTTGTTCTCAGTCAGAGACCAATTAATTTCTAAGAGACCATCTGCCTTTATAGTAATGTGCACAATGTCTAGTTAGGCATTCGCATTCAGTTTTCTTATCCTGCTTTATTCCTGCTTGTGTCAAGAGTCCAGAGAGCAAAATAGAGAAGACAGCGATATCAGGAGAAGTAGTACACATAATCCTATGCTTGGCATGGACTTGAGGGTAGTGTAGAATCATTGAATCATAGAATAATTTAAGTTGGAAAAGACCCTTAATATCATTGAGTCCAGCTGTTAACTGAACACTACCAAGCCCACCACTAAACCGTGTCCCTAAGCACCACATCTACACATCTTTTAAAGACCTCCAGGGATGGTGACTCAACCACTTCCCTGGACAGCCTGTTCCAGTGCCTGACAACCCTTTTGGTGAAGAAATTTTTCCCCATACACAATCTAAACGTCTCCTGGTGCAACCTGAGGCTGTTTTCTCTTGTCCTATCACTTGTTATTAGGGAAAAGAGATGGGCACTCACCTGGCTACAACCTCCTTNTCTTCCCAAACTTTTACCAAGAAAGATTTTCTTCCTCAGCACAGAATCTGCTCTACACAGTGACATAAATTTTTTGCATAACTCCACTTCCTTCTGATCTATGCAAATGGTATTGAGTTGGATCCTGGACTCTGAGAGAAGTCTGCATTGTCTGCTACCTATTACATATATTTTAGTGCCATTCCACTTTATACCAGCTGAGACTCTAGCTAACATAGCAAGAACATTTACTGAAACAACATAAATCTGTACTAATTTTCAGTTTTATCTCACTTCCCCTGGACCTATAAGTTAAAAACAGCTAATAGCTTTCTTTTTAATGAGAGTTTGCTGAGGAAAAAGCCATTTTACATCTGGATCTAGAGTTGTCATGGTTACACAGTTGGCAGATGGTATCTGTTTTTTATCTGTTTAGGGTATTTCTTGAATACATTTACAAAATTCAGAAAAGAAATCACTAATTTACATGATTTGCTGAAGAGAGTTTAGGGAAATAAGGAAGGACTTTTTCAAATTATAAATATAATTTGAGGCTTGTTTTGCATCTTCCATAATTGCCATTTAACATTATGTTTAATTAGGCCACATTTTAGCAAAATCACATTATTTAAATTTATTTTCTCCAGAGCTGAAGGATTTTACTCTCACAGTTTGCTGAAGGACTTAGTTGGGAACACTCAGTAGCAACTGCTCCTATTAATACTTGCAGGGGTGAGTGTAGTGAATGCTGACGCTCCGTGTTCTTCAAGAGGCAACCTTAAAATCATATTTACTTTTCAGGGCATTTTAATCTTATAGAAGCAAGACAGTTGCTATAAACTGATGAAAGAAATATTCATGGTGAAGGTATTTCTGGAAATACTTACAACTACATAAGTTTAACAGCTTTTACAGATGTAAAACTGATATTGAATACTGATCATGTTAGCAACCTTCTAACTTATTACATTGCTGAGAGAAAACACTGCTTATAGCTGTATTTCTTATTTATTTGCTTTCTGAATTGCATAGTTATGCACTCCATTGAACGCCATTGCAAGGCTCCTTTGAAGAGTGAAGAACCTGGTCATTCTGTGTATGTTATGAATTTTCAATGAGTCAATAATCCCTATGGATCCTGGAATTCCTGTTTCAGATTACCTCATTGCCAAGTATTCTTGCTATTACCAAGGGAAAAAGCAAGATGTTAAAAAATTGGACCACCATTAACCATCACTGTTATGGCTGAGATACATATCTTTAGGTGAAAAAAAGAGAAGACAGCCTTTTTTTTTGAATGGTCATTGTTTGCAAATGGGTTTACACAACAAGATGAGGGCATAGTTTCTCTTTCTTCTTGCTGTTCCTGTTTTTATTTTCAGATCTTTTAATCTAGGAATTTGAGACTTGATGCAGAATAATGAATCTCAATGAACTTGGACTACATAACTTGGCAAAATGCTGCAGGACCACACTGACATGACCAGAGGAAAAAATGTGTATATATTTTCTATGTTCTAATGTGAATCATTTATACTGTCTTAAGGATCAAATCTACCCTCCAGACTTTTTCACAAGCAAGCATTTGCTCCTACTAGCTGCTTATAGAAAAGGCACAGTGTAATTCAATAGTCTACATGTGTAAGCAGCTTTGGTTGGAGGAGAGTGCTGACCTTAATTTTATAGGGAGAAGCCGCAATTCGGTCCTATGCCAAAGTAGCATATACTGCCCTAGCACGTTATGACAGGGATGGTGAAAACTTCATTAGCTTGCTTTAAAATCCCATGCTTAGTCGGCACTACAATTTTAATATTGGATTTCTTGAACTTGTTTTAGCAGGAGGACATACTTCTGAGAGCTCTCACAGCTGAGTGGTATGCACTCCCAACCTTTTCCTTGTATATGGTCACTAAAATTTCTGTATATTTTTTGCATACATTTGCTATTCTGTGTTGTCTATTTCTGCCCAGAAACTTTGGAAACTTTTGACCTCAGAATCTGTGGCATAATTGTAAAAGGAATTGTTCAAATCCCACATCTAACAAGGGCAGAAGTTCTAAAGAGAAAGAAAACATACACAAATTACAAGAAAAATAAATTCACAATCAATGTTTTTGCCACATTTACTTACAAAATTCCTTAAGGGTTCATTTCCATGGAATAATATAGAAAAAACATCCCACGGAGAAATGTGAATGCCTTGACATGAAGTTTTTGTATTGTAATTAGTCTAAGAATATTTTAATTGTTAAATAATTTTAAAAGTTGTATATAATCTATGTTTACTATATGCATCAACATTTTGTACATGTATATATTTATCAATCAAAGCCAAATTTTTGGAAAATTAGACACATACGTACATTTTGCAGATAATTATATTAGTTATAAGTCAAGACTGAAATAACTTCTCCTCCTTGAATTGTCATGTGGCATGTTTAGAATGTAAATTAAAACCAGCCAATTGTGTCTTTCCCTTAGGTTCACAAGAAGGTTAGAAAAGGAACTGTGTCTAAACAGACATGGAGTAAGACTGTTAAACCAGATGGCTCTGTTAGTGACCATGGAAAAAAATCTGTTACTGGCAAGACATTAACGTGCAGACATTTGCAGTGCTTGAGCAAAATTGGCTGTTACATTATTCCAAAGCAGATCTTTTCTGAATTACATTTTACGTCTATTTTTAGTTGGAAATGACAAGGGGTTGCCTACATTTATTTGGAGGTAGGAACCTCCTGATACTCTCTGCATGTACTTGGAGGAAGAAAATAATTCTGCTTCCATTAGCATTGTTTGGTAGAGAGGATGATCTGCCTCCTCCAGTAGCGGAGACCCTGCACTCCTCCACTCTTGTCCCTGACATTGAAGCTGTGACTGTTTCCAAGCCTGCCTCAGCTTTTCTGTCCTAGATTCAGGCAGATATTTGTCACTTCTTGGCTGTGGGCTAGAGCTCAGATTAATAGGGGTTTGATACAACAAAGACCAAAGCTGGTCTTGGTGGAACAGAGCAAGGAGTCACAGGGAGACCCAAGGAGTTTATGGGAAGGTGTAAAGAGTGAAAATATCCACCTCTTCGCAGTACCTGTTTTATTCTGCTATTCTAAAGCATTCTTTATTCTGTTTGTTATTTTAATTTAATTTTGCTTGTTTACAAACATTATAAAAAAATGCTTTGAAAAAGCACCCAAAGTCCTGAAGAAGAGAAACAGTTTATATCCTGGGCTCCTGAGATGAATCAGAAACCAGGGCAGGGGAGAAGTTCCTTGTCATATTAGGGGTCAGCAAACTTTCAGAAAACCCTAGAGAGAATGAAAGAAATAAAATCAGTGGAGTAATGTTGAGAATAACAGAGCAGGAGGTGAAAAACCAACCAAAACCCAAACTAAAACAAAAAAAGGAAATGCTTTCCAGGGCCTTTGACATGCATGAAATTGTTAAGTGGAAACTACTTCCCTTTCTGAAAGCCTGAAATGAGAGTAAGGTACTTCAGAGGGACTTTTTCTTTGCTTAGTAACTGTGATGCAATGTTTCCTTCTGAATATGATAAGAAAAATTAAGATTAATGGAGAATTGTAAAGGTTGTTCCCAGTGTGGTTAGAATGCGATCCTCAGGGACTGCTTCTCTCTGCAGGGATGGCAGACACTCTTAAATGACTCTCTTTGAAAGAAAAACTTTATCTTTTCCCACTGCCCATAATAGGAGAAACTACTAGGGAAGAATTTCATCCATCCATCCATCCATCCATCCATCCATCCATCCATTCATGTGCCTATCTCTCTGTTTGTCTATCTGTACATATCTTGTATATACCAAGTGTGTACAGACTTTTGTACCTATCAATCTATCTGTAGTCAGTCTGCGTGCACAGGATATATACATATACATGTACACATACACATCACACACAAATAATTATATAGATCATTTGCTGTACCCAGTGCCTTGAATGTGAAAACACTTTCAATCATTTTATTAAAATTTTATTTAAAATGCTTTAAAGATACAGAGTTGATGGATCAGCACTAGAAAACTGAAATTTAACTGTCTATATGTGAACTATCACCTAGTAGTTTCAGAGAAATAAAAACCTCTCCATTACAGATATTTATACATCATTTCAGGTATCTATTTTACCAAAGTATTAAGCCTAGATTGTCAAGCTGTTTAAATAACTATGTCTTACTTGTGAGAATATGGGACCTATGCTAATTTCCTTGTACAGAGACTGAGATAAAAGTTCTAAACTATATGTGCACGTGTAAGAGACAGTACATGGTGTAGGTGGCAACTATTAAAGCTGGGTTAGAAATGTTGTATTACTTTATTATAATACAGTTTAGAATTCAAAATAAGAGGTAGGCTGGAAAACCTTGTGGAAGTTTTCACTTAAGTAATTAGCTGTCATGCAAAAATAAATTCTGCAGGTTTTTTTGTTTTCCTCTTTATTTCCATTCTCCTGTATATATGCAAGATCTAAGTGTCTTGAGTCTCCTACTGCATTTGTCTCAACTTCCTACCCAACCACAGATACAGGCTAGAGAAAGCTCCCAGGAAGGAACATGTAAGTATACAGGTAGATAAAAAGAGGATGAAGGTGAATGGCTGTTAAAGGATAGGGAATGTTTAATGTTACATTTTAAATTTATTATATCCCCATTAAGAAATTACCTTGCTATATTCACAGAAAAAAACTGTGTTTCTCATAACTTATCTTGAGATGCAGCAACATCTTAATTTTCTGGGCTGCAAGCAAGGCTTGGACAACTTACCCTATCATCAGGTCCACAAGAGCAAGCTCCTGCACTTTTAACATTGATGGTATTTTGCATGGGTAAAGTTTGTTGCTGGACCAGGGCCCAATCATCAATATATGAGACTTTATTAATATTTTTTTCATGCTTGATATATGAGCATATTTTAGACAACACAATGAGTTTAGGGTTCTTAAACCATTGTCCTTCAGCTTAAAATGACAGGAACACAAATAAACAAATTTCAGACATAACATTCTCTTTACTCTTTCTCAAAATCACTACTTAATTAGAAATTCCATGTGGGACAAATTTTTTCCATGAAACATGCTATGTGGATCTAAAATGCTGAAGAAGAATAGCTTCTCATCTCAATTTCAGTACAGGGTTCACCATTTTCAGAGAAGTTATTAGCTGGCTGTATTTATATCAAAAGTACTGCATGTAAAGCTCAGAATGTGCAGTGGTGGGTGAAACCATGTGTCACAATTTAAAACTCCTTTGTACAAAACCCATCTAAGGCAAGCACTTTATAAGATGTCAGAATATTTTTTAAATTATATTTTTCCAAATTTTGAAAAAATTATCTCCTATCATCCAAAAATGCCATTTAGCAGTTATCTGAGAAAACCATGATCCAAAATGAGAAGAACAGCTATTGGCCTGAAATAGTGTTAACCAACTTGATTTTATAAATCACACAATAAATAAAATATTCACTTTAGTGTCGATGGACAATCCAGCCATCATCGCCAAAAATATTATATCAAGTCTGAGATTTTCAGTCTTGCATCACAAAATCAAACTGAGAAAACTGATCTCCAGAACTAAGAAAACTCTCTATTAGCAGATGCTTTTTCTTCCTAAAGTCAATGATTTCAGCTTGATTGCTTTTGATCACTGTCACTGAGTGATATTATATAGGGGGCAGATGCTACGAAAACAAGGCAAGTCCAGGGTATCAAATTCTGCTTTCCCTCCCTCTGCTCTTTGAGGATTTACCCATTTAGAAATACGAGATATTCATAAGCAACACTTGCAACCCAAGTTATTGAGAGTTTAATTTCTCACTGAAAATTACTCTCAGGAATGCATAAGAAAGACATTAACTGAAAATTACCTATTCACTGCATTTAATTTTAAACTTCATAGAAGTCCCTATGTCAGGGATTTGGTCCACCTTTGTTATCAATGGGAAATGCAGTGTTCTTCCAGAAGGCGATTGTTGGCTCCAAAGTGAAAGAGGATTCGAAGAAAATTCTTTTGAAGTAGAATCTATTAACAAGTTTCTAATATTTTCATCCTAAAGGATTCCTTTTTCCTGGTTTCTTTATCAGTGTAGGGTGTCCCTTTTATATCCAAATTAAACCATATCAAACCTTATATTTTTCTTCAATGTTGACCTGGGTATGACTGTGTCTGTAACACCCACAGAAAAAACGAATGACCTTAATGTTCTTCAGGGTGCTGTTGTATCACGTTCTGCTGTAGATTATGATCCATTCAATATATGATTCTGGTACTATGAGTTGATGAAGTAGCATTAACCAATATGTGTGAATGAAAGAATGCTGTGTCCTTCTACATCTGGTGCATATTAGGTTAGATAGTCTATGTTTGGGGAATTTTATCTGAACTGGGTTTAAGAATGGGTCAATGTACTGTTAACATATACATCTCTCTGACATTTAAACAATTCCTTAATCTTTTAAGGTTTTTTGCTTTGATATTTTAGGTTTGGTTGTTTTTTTTGTTTGTTTTTTTTTTTTTATCCTCTATCTGTGATTGTTTCATCCATGTTATTAGATGATATTTGTTATCAAATGTAGATGATGCACGAGCTGAGGAAAGATATGAGTCAGACCCTATTAGGGCAAACACAGTTTTATGGGAAGGTAAGAAAAAAATATTCCCCGATAGTAGCACAGCTTGCTAGACTAATTATTGCTAGAATTATTATTCTGAATTGCTCTTTACCTTTCTTGCCCCTGTGATGCAAAGATGGGTTTCAGTTTTGCAATTATAGCAATCACAGATAACTTTAATAAGTTGAGATCATCTTAGCAAGTTGAAAGACATCTTAAGCCCAGAGGAATATGTATTTTGTGGGATTGCAGAGAAGAACTCTGATGATGTTCTTACTTTGTGTGTTTGGAGAAGGAATAAGTCAAATCACTAATGGCTAGGAAGAGCAGCAAAAGACACAAGCTTTTGTAAATTTGCTAAGCCCACAAAAATGATCTGAGAAGGGAAGCAAGTTGCTCCAAACCTAGAACAGTACCACAGAAATCAAAAGGAGATCTTCAGGGCTGATGATGTGGAAAAGAGGAGATTTACTTAAAGTTCTTTCTGACATATGGAAGTGTAGGACTGGAGAAGGTTCTCAGCACGGCCCCAGCCAACAGCTGTGTCGAGCAATCTCATTCATACATTTAACAAGCTCTACTTTTGGACAACTGAGCCTTGTCACGCTTAGCCTTTTTGTAGTGGAAAACTTCTTCAGGTAGCTAAAGTGATCCTACATTCTTAAGACAGAATAAGTCCATGGTAGCACTTTCCATCCTCTTTGCTACTTTTAAGATAAATGTAGAGAGGGTCACAAGGCAGGATGTGCTCCCCTGGTATGACGGGTTGAGCTTATTAAGAGAATCAAGGGCAAGAAAGTGAAATATTTGAGTGTATTCTTGATACAAGGGTCACTTAAAGCTTGGCATTGAAAATATGATAGTCATATATGTATGTTTAATTTAGCTAAAACAATTCATTTAGCAGTTTGTTAGGACAACCTGTCTGTGGAAATTACAAAGCCTAATACTACTTTATAAAAAAAAAAAGTAAACTTTACTAGTTCTATTTATTTATGTAATGCTTAGGGATTAAATGGAAACTAAGGTAGCTGTAGCTGTTTAAGAAAAAGTGAAAAAATTTACAGTTGATCAAATTTGAAAGTCTCTCAAAATATCTTAGCAAAATAATCTCAATTATTTCTGAAAAGGGAGTGCTAGACAAATAATGTGAAAGAAAAAGCAGCCTATGACAGAACTACATTTCTAAGATGATTGCTTCTCTGTTCTCTGCTATAATGAAAAAGAATTTCAGTTCTGCAAAATAAAAATGAATACATTTATCCAAAGATAATGCCAATATGTTCTTCAGTTCAGTAAAAGGGAGGACCAAAGATACTCTAGAAATGCATAAATGTGCATAATTTTAGTACATGAATTTTTACATAAGTAATTGTCATTGTTACAAAAACAGCGTACATTAGTGATGAAAATTGTTATAACAGGGTGGAAGTAGTGATAGTTCACAACATAATCTCTGCTAAAAACAAGTCATTTTAATATTCTGTTGGAAATTCTTGTGCTAAGAAGATCTAATAATTCATAATCTAATTCATGGCAGAGAAAGACCTGGGGGTACTGGTTGACAGCCGGCTGAATATGAGCCAGCAGTGTGCCCAGGTGGCCAAGAAGGCCAATGGCATCCTGGCTTGTATCAGGAATAGTGTGGCCAGCAGGAGTAGGGAAGTGATTGTGCCCCTGTACTCGGCGCTGGTGAGGCCGCACCTCGAATACTGTGTTCAATTTTGGGCCCCTCACTACAGGAAGGATGTTGCACTGCTGGAACATGTCCAGAGGAGAGCAACAAAGCTGGTGAGGGGTCTGGAGCACAAGTCTTACGAGGAGCGTCTGAGGGAACTGGGGTTGTTTAGCCTGGAGAAGAGGAGGCTGAGGGGAGACCTTATCGCCCTCTACAACTACCTGAAAGGAGGTTGTAGTGAGGTGGGGGTCGGCCTCTTCTCCCTGGTAACAAGCGATAGGACCAGGGAGAATGGTCTAAAGTTGCGCCAGGGCAGGTTTAGGTTAGACATTAGGAAAAACTTCTTCACAGAAAGGGTTGTCAGGCTCTGGAATGGGCTGCCCAGGGAGGTGGTTGAGTCCCCATCCCTGGAGGTATTTAAAAGAAGGATAGATGAGGTGCTCAAGGACATGGTTTAGTGGTGGGATGGCAAGGTTAGGTTAGCGGTTGGACTTGATGATCTTAAAGGTCTTTTCCAACCTAGATGATTCTATGATTCTATGATAATAGCTTCTAATTAATAATGTGTATTACCAGCCTAAGTTTTATCATGGTGAACAAGCTGCACTCATAGTCAGAGAGGATTCTGGTATCTAAAGTGATTGCAGAGGAATTACACAGATATAAATTTTGAAATTTATATGAATGTTGTTTGTATCCCACAGAGTGTAAAATATAAATACTAAAAAATAATATTTTTTTTGTAGGATTCAACAGTTAATGTTGATCAATAGCTAAGTAAAGGTTGGGGGTGTTTTATGTGATGGTAAATTAATTGTAAAGTATATTCTTTGCTAAACTCAGAGAAGAGCAGAGATGTCTCTAAAAAGAAAATAAATAATACAAACATGGATTCAGGTTCACTTGAAGTGCTGCACAGAGGAACCTTTTTTACTCCAGCTGACAGACCAACCCAAGGGAGTGGCTACTGAGGATGGTTGGGTTTTTTAACTGGGATTTTCTGTTGTTCATCTTAGAAATTTTGTTAAATAAATTCTTTACATAAATATTACCATACCATGACAAATTATTTCATGGTGACCTTTTCCAAGTCAAAGGAAGTTCTAGCATGGATGCAGGTGGGTGAAAGGATGACAGGATGCACTCATCCAAGTTTTTATTTTTCCTCTCCATCTACATTGAGTGCTTACTTATATTTGGGTACCTGAAGTAGAACTAATAATACCATTTTCTCTTTTCATATTAACTTGGGTGTCTTCCAGTTCTGAATGCTTGAATGATGGTAGGTGGCTAAACTGGGGATTTGAGTGCCTAATTATTGATTCCTTACGTGAAATTTTTCTCTCTCTTACTGGCCAAAATCCTATGTAACATGGTTCTAATCTGAAGACATAGATCATCAGGTATCAGAATAAAAATAAACACAACAAACCAACCCCAAGCCCTAGACCCTATGTTTTATTCTCCCCAGTCATTCTCTGAAGATTTGCAGTGTTTTATTTCATATTGTCATGTCTTGTCTTTATGCAACACTCAATTTATGCAACACTCAATTTATGCAACACTCAATTTATGCAACTTACAATTATCCATAGCACAGCTTGGCCACAGATGGAATTGCTTCCAGTATAGCTCCTGTCATACAGAACAGTCTATCTGTGCCTATGTTCTTTATTTTTTTTAGCTTGTATATCTCTTAGAAAAAAAAAAAAAAAATCCATTTACTGATACTACCTAATTTCTCTCTCTCTCAGTTTCTGTATTATTTATCATTCAGATCTGTTACTGTATTATTTAACAGTATGAAGTGCCTTTGAATACAATTTTTATGAAAGGTGAAGTACTAAATAAAGTTCCATTGTTTATCAGAATTAATGTCTCCTATTTTTATGAACAATAGGTCTAAATGACAACTTCATTAAAATATTAAAGTCATTAAAGCCACTTTATTTTATCTTTGGGAACATTTTGCTTCAGTTCCTCATACTTTGTCTGTGCCAATGAATTGAGGTCAAGGAAAATGCAAATCTTTCCTCACTCATAGGATATCTCTTCCTGATTTCATGCTGCCAGTGGAATTTGCTCTTCATCTTTCATGTTCCTAGTAGATACTACAATTTGTGTCTTTGAATTATTTCCTTCATTTTCTTTTTTTTTTTTTTTTTT
>VXBL01005968.1:981363-1042698 GCA_013400195.1 Aramus guarauna
ACCCCCTTCCCCATTTCTGGTACCTCATACTTATATTAAAGAAAAGCTGTATGGGCAGTAGCTATATAACATGTGCCAGTATTAGAAAGACTAATAATGAAATGCTTGTATTAACAGGTACCTCTGTCAATAGACCTATGAGTTCTGAGCAACAATAGTGAAACCACAGTTTAATTAAAAACCCCCAATATATCCCAATAGATCAAAACAGAAAACAGTTGAGTAGTAAGAATGAAAGCACAATAAGCAAACACAGAAAGTCTAGTAAATAAAGTATTCCATTAACCACTCAGAGGGAGACTAGTGAGAATACTACTTCACATCTGGACTAGAAAGCTCCCAAAAAGATTCATGCACAGAGACCATTATTCAAGCACCTCTGCTGAGATGGTTTCAGCCATCAGGCTTCAGTTGGAGTTGCTCTTCTGGGTCTTAACATAGACTAAAGGGGAACGTTCATAAAATTTAAGTTGCAACAATATTTGAAACTTTCTGGGTTGAAGCTTAGTCTCATGCAGATGACATTAAGAGACCTCATGACACCAGAGTTTTTCTTTACAAGGGAAGGATCATGAGGGCACATTGGGACTTCTCAGAATAAATTGTCAAAGGAGTAATTTTAGAACAAATTGATAAAATGTATTATAGCAAATGTTCGAGTCCAGATGGTATCTATCTAGGTTTCATTGATGGCTGTTTAAAAAGTTTAGTAGACAAAGCACTAGTTCAGGACAACTCTAAAGTAAAGGTGGAAGCTGGGAAGATGTCCTGAAAAACTATGTAGAGGTCATAATTGTTGTCTATATATCCTGATCTAAACTCCTTCCTGTGGTATCCCTTAATAGTTACTTTGAAAGGACAGACACAGGTCTATATGGACCTGCGATCTTATGCACTACACTTGTGTTTCAGCAATGTAATATTTTCATACCTCTACTGATCCTTCCATAATTGTATCTATAACTTATAAATAATCATTTATTTAAAAAAAATAGGATGGCTGATTTGTAATATTCTTGAATCTCTATCCTGTGTGCTTGATAATTAGATCCTAAATTAATTCATCAGTAGGTTATTAAATCAAGCTGCTTGAAATTTATGTGCTCTCTTCCTCTGTCTGCACTTCTCCCTCTACATTTTCCATGCCTTGCTGCACAGTGTCTTAGCTCAAACAAGAGACCTGGGAAGAGTGTTATGTCATGTCCTACATAGCCTTGTGTTTCATCTGTTCATTTAGATATTTTCTTGAAAGGCTGATGCAGTAGGTAAAAAGACCACAAAACCCAACAAAATCTCATGAAGTATTCTAAGTACTTAATAGACATTTTTGATGTCAAGAACTTCAGAAACTGGAGGATGGCTTTCAAAATGTCAAGTTTTCCACTGTATTATTAATATGTTATATGTGGTCTCCATGATGAGAAGAAAGTGAGCTTCTATGATCAATTAAATGAGGTATGTATGCTACAGATGCAGTCTCATACTCTTATCCTGTATGTCATGTATTACATGAAGCAGGAGGCAGATAAATTGTGAGTCATCATAGCCTAAGGCAGTATAAAAAGAAAAGTTGTACTTTCAATGAAATAACTTTTCAAAAAAGTGTACAAAGGAGATTGTATTTGAACACAATGACAGAGAAGATACTGACTGACAGAAAGAAAGGCAAAGTGAGATTGCTGAATTATCCCACTCCCTCTGTGTCAAAGGATGAACTTAATTTTTAGTAGTATTTGTAATAATGCTTTAGTGGTATACGTGCTTTTCAACCACTCACTTATTTTCCTATTGTCAGAATTATACCTTTTCTTTCTCTGAAATAAAAAGAAAAAGAAGATGATATCTTTAAGTGTAATTGTTTTTTGAAGTGAACTCTGGCGATCTTAAATCTGCAATGGATTTATTTCCTTGGATATAATAAGTTAAGAAATGTAAGACAACTAATCTTCTGGATGCCTGTAATTTGAAATGTTTTTGCCTGTAAAAGAAATAAGTTATCCTGAAAGTAAGTATTGTCATATGCTTGTATAAGTGGTAAAGTCTTCAGTGATTTAGCACCTCCTTGATCAACAAATAAGCCCTGGAGTGACAACCCATAACTTCATATAATCATCTATTGTCATGGCCATCAACACATTTTTGAATAAATGTTCTTCTGCTCAGTACTGTTCATATTTTTTAGAGATACGCAAAATACGTCAAAGGGTTTATGATCTTCAAGGCACTTACATGCAAGAACGCCTTATTGCTGAATCTCCAACAGGCCTGAGTATGAGACAGATATGGTGCTGCTATGCTCAGCCAAGACAGGAGCAGGTCTTGAAAGACCTAGTCACAAAATTTCAGTTTCTTAAATATGTTTAATTTTGAAATTTAGATCCCATGGTATTGTGAAATGCCTTCTTAGACTTTTATTACTAAATTAATCCTAAACCATTTTTTGAATCCTTAAATTTCCTATCCACACACATTTTCACTTGGTCAATGGTGCCTTAGGATAAGCAATGAGCTTGATGCTTTTTTTGGTGTGTTTTTGGTATAATGCTAAATGTTGGCTCTGCTTGGGTCTCATCTTTGAGCACTATGAGTAGTTCTGGAGGGGGGAATCTGTGGACCCACAGGTATCATTTTGACCTCTTTATGTACAAGCAAATATAAGTGAGTCATTTGCTGGAAATCAGTCTGAAAATTATTTGTAGAACCAAGTATATAATTGATGAATCTTCGTTCTTGAGTGTTAACCTGTATCATACTGACATTTAAATGTGATACAAGTCTGATCACATATCAAAAATATTTGGCATTAGCTGCTGAAATTTTTGAGTCAGCTGTAGATATTTTGAAGAAAATGACAGAGGACTTTATTAAAAATTTAGATGGATTTGATAGATAAGGATTATTGTTTGGCCTTTTCATTACGTTCCTCAAAGTTCTCTTTGAAGCAACTGTTTCCTGTCTGTCTGCCAGACATATCCTGTGAAACGAAAATAAGTATGACAAGTGAGAAACCTCACACAGTCCTGCCATAAGTCTGGAAGACAGTTATCCTGAAGTTTCTTTCTTTTAATTCTTTCTTTCAACCTTCAAAGGTTTATATAGCAGTCCTAAACACTTCAGACGGAAATAGGATGGCTACTATGCATTTAATAGTTTCCATTTCTTGTGGATCACCTCAGGGTGATCCAAGTATTCTGCCATCTCAAGTCATAAAATACAGCTTTCTCTTCTTTTACACATGGATCACAAATGTGACCACTAGAAAACCAGATATAATACCTTACATATGTATTGGATCTTTCACCCAAGGTTCCGTTACACTCTGAAGTAATCTGGCAATGGCATACTCGGATTACTAATCTACCATTTTACACAGTGTTGAAAAAGCTTATGTATTTTCTATTCTCTCATATATTTGTAATTTGTATAGTTAATCAGCTGAATATGTTTCCAAGTCCCTCAGTTAATTCTTGTAAATGAACTCCTCTATTAGCAGCTGAGTGTAATTTTGCACAATTTTTTTATGTAGCTAAATCAGTTGCTTGTCAGCTGTCAAACACAGGTGGCATGTACAGAGAAACATCTTTCTTACCTTGACAAGTTAGATTGCCTATGCAACGCCAAATGTGTACAGCAGATAATATGCTTCCAGGTTAGTGATGATTCAGTATGAAAATGCTAGCTTATTGCAAATAGTTATTCAAAGAAATAAATTAAAGGTTTCCTAATTATTATATTTTACAAAGTGGTTATACCTTACAATTACTTTATTTTTTTTTTCTTTTGAACTGCTAAAAAAAGGCAGCTAGCATTTTGTAAGTGTCTTGGAGGTCAAAGGAGCTGTACAATTTTAGTATGAACAGGAATCCATTGAATAATGTCTGAGTCCACTAACAAAAGATTATGAACATTATTATTTCTAAGTGCAACCACATGTTTGAAATCAGTGCTTAGTGTGTTTTAAATATGAAGATCTCCTTTAGTTTTGCAATATCTCAAGCATAAAAACATCTAGAGGCACTGTTTGAAAGGGGATTTGAAAACTTCTGGTACTCAGTCAATGACACAACAGTAACTCTTTTCATTTTGCCAGAAAACCCCCTTCTGATTTCAAAGTTTCTGCCCTTCTTGTGCATGCTGAAAATGATGGTGGCATAAGCAAATATATTAGGATTTTTAATTTCATGTTCATGTTTGTGAAAGGTGTTGCAGCATATGTCCATTCCCACTATACTGTTAAAACTTGTTTGTGTGGATAAAAATTAGGTAGACACTTAGGCAGAGAGTATAATTCAAGTATCTGACTTAAAATATTTTCAAATTTTAGACTGATTCTCAAAGTAACTTTGCAGTCTATGAAATGAATGAGAGTGAGATATTGCTATTAAAATAGGCTCGGAATCATACTAACTTTTGATCTTTTTTTTTTTTTTTTTTACTTCCTGCTTATGTGATAAGAAGGAGGTCTGGCAGGTAAGCTCTTCTGTCTAGGTGCAGTAAATACCTTTGAAAAAAATTTATAAAAAATATTGTTTACACTTCCATTTTAAACTCTATTTAAAAAAAAAAAAGTCACAACTGTTTCAATATGCAGTTGGACAGTCATGTTACCGTCACAGAAATATTAAAACAGTTTGTAAAGGAGACCTTCTGGATCCTTGTAAACCTAAGGCAGAGCACTGAAAGAATGTGAGAAAACATTATTGAATCTCATGCTGCCAGTAAAAGATTTTCCTTAAAATATTATTATTTTATTATGAACATTTCTACTAAGTTTCCATAGTATTGGATGCCCTGTTCAACTCAGGTGCTTTGATTCACATCTGGTTGTAAAGAACATGCAATTACTTTCTGGCCAAAATTGATTATGACTTGATCTAACCCCTCACCAAGAGGAACAGAGCTAAGTAATGTTAAGTCTACACGAACACCTGAATTCTCCCTTAAACTCTCCGAAGTCCATTAATTTGACTTACATTCATGTACAAAGTCTCCAACTCATGTAGAAATTGAACTCCATAATTGAAAATCTGCCATATAGATGTAGTAAGTAGCCACGACACTAGTCAAGAGCCACAGTGCTCCCTTTTCTTATTGTGTGCATGTGAAAGTCAGTATTGGAATCCAAACTTTTGGATAAGCAAAATCACATATTCTGCCTACTCTAACTTTCCTCACCACCTTTGTAAAGCATCCAAGGAAAGGCTGCATACTTCAGTGTAGTCACAGTGCCTTTAGGCTGAGGAAGGAAGTAATACTCTTACTCTGCTGCTCTGACCAGCTTCCTACTTACCTGCCACTATCCCCTCCCTTCACTCGGTCTAAGCAATTATAAAGCTACATAACAGACAAGATTTGGTGGAATAACCTGAATTAACACTATCTTGATGAATAAAAAATAACAATTAAAAAAAAAAACAACTTTCAGAAAGGGTATTTGTGCTAGCACACAGAAGGCAGGAGTGAGAATTAGAGAGGTTGTTTGACCTTAATGCTGACTTATGCCACCTTAAAGAAATGGGAAAGGCATCCTTTAAATGCAGGTTTTTTAAGTGGCAAGAAAATTAAAGGTGTCATTAGAGTAGGTATTAATTTCCTGTATTATAGATGAGACAACACTCCTGACTCAAGATCATGATGCATAACAACAATGTGAAAAATTAGTGTAAGTACTACAAAACCACCTGCCATTTGGACAGGCCAAATATGAGGAAAAAAACCACAACCCAAACCATTATTTTTCACCCTAATTGATTCAAGCTGCAGGTCTGCATCATGAAGCAGCACAAATGAGCTGATGAACTATGGCAAGGGTAATAACCACTTATATTGAATCCACTGCCCGGAGAGACGGAGTAGGTGAAGCAGTCCAAGCCTTTGGACACCAAAAAAAAGAAAGATTTGTAAAGATTTGTAAAGAATTTCTTCAGATCAGACTTTTCAGTTTCAAGAAAAAGGTTAATTTCAAAATAATAGGCATTATTTATCTTCACTGGCAGCTATGTGTTTCTGTGGCTTAACAGTCCAAATCCCAAGCTCCACTGCCTTTAGGCTTTCTCCTCAGGTAGTGCAACATATACTTTGCCTTTTTCTTAGGATTTTTAACCTATTATTGCTAAGTACAAATATCAGAAAGCACAGCTCTGTTGTCATGTAAAAATAGAAATTATAGACCTTTTTGAAATAATTTAGGTCAGGATCTCTGTGGCAGGTACACTGTGCTAATCTTTTTATTCTGTGGCAAACTTTGTAGCTGGGTCTGAAGATACCTTAATGGGCCTGAAAGAAGGTGCATATGAACCTTGCTTGCCTAAGGGAAGCAGCTGTAATGTCACCAATACTTCCAAAGACTATATTTTTGCGTCACTTCACTGAAGACCAATTTTAACATTTAAGATGTCCCTAGCAGCATTCCACAGCTGTGCTAATATCAAAGTTGGAAGGCTTGAATTAAGTTGTCATCACTACTGCTTCTTCTGAGAGTTGGCTTAGCCAAGTACGGCATCTATGCTATTATACCTTCAGGAATATTTTACCACAGCCTAATGAGACACATCATTGCCGTAAGAATATATCATTTTTTCTGGGATGGAAGATAGGTACAGAAGACCCTGGTGTCGTTATTACCAACATATGTATGTCAATGTAATCTTTTATTTGGATCCATCTTGAAAACATTATCCTGCACAAGAAAGTATACAGATGCTGAGGAAACAGTAGTGCTGGGCCTACCTGGAGATATTTATTGGATCATACATTGCTGTATGACTTTAACAGCTTGATTCTGTTCCTCAGATCCCACTCTGCCTTTTTAGGGTCTAACCCAAAGCCCACTGAAGCCTCTAGAAATAGGTGTCATTAATCAAAAGCATACTGTGGATCAAGTTCTTACTTGTAATTTGTGCAAGATTCAGGTTTTTACTCATATGAAACACATAGCTGATTAGCATGCATTTTTATCCTACTTTTCATAACTTACGCAGCAAGTAATGCAAAGCATAGTAAAAACCCTACTACGTTTCAGTTTTCAGATGTTCATGATGCTGGGGGTAAACATCACTCAGATAAATTACTGCTAAGTTCTTCCTTTGCAGCTCAGTTAAAAAAATAAATATTATGTGTCACTGACAGGAGATAACAGCAATTGTCAGTTATTTTTCTTGATTAATTTTACCAGCTTGTGTTATACTGTCCTCTTTATCTATTACTTACATACTATATATTGCCTGACACATATTTAACCATATAGCTACAAATCACAACACATTTGTATAAACAACACAGTATGAAAATGCAAAAGAGCATTTATAAGCAACAAGCCTGGAATAAGTACACGACGGCTGCACAAGTTTTCTCTGAAGCCTACCAGTAACAAAAATACTTTCTCAACAACACGCAAAATAATCTGTCTTGGTCAATAAAAAAAGTCAATAAAATAAAATTACATCCTGTTGTACCCCATCTAATCTCAAAATATGTCTCCTGGAGTTTCACAAAAGAGAAAAAATTCTCCAGAGGAGCAGACTAAGTAATCTGGCAGCATTTTCAAACATCACCAAGCATATCTTAGTGAATGAATGAGAAACTTCCTGGTGTGTTACTATTTGACATATGGATAGTATAGTGCCTTATGGATAGTCCAAGAGGCAGAGTAACAAATTTCAGGTATGCCACATGGACTTTGCTTCTTAGAAATTCTTGATGGAGGAGAATGAAATACTTACAATTTGTCTGCAAAAATTACAGGTTCAAGTCAACATTTTACCATATTTTCTTGATTATTTCAATAATAACAAAAAACTTTTGAAGAAATTTCAAAATAATTTGTACTATTTCCTTCAATAACTTTTTAATTTAAAGTTACCTTATAATTTAAATTTCCTTTCAGCTTTATATATATATAAATATATGTAATACATATAATATATATTTTATATATATCATGGTGTAGTTTTTTAGGCTCATTGTTTTCCATTTAGTTGATCTTTAATGAAAGTGAGACACCAGTTATGGATACAGATGTAATTCAAGCATATGATCTATAATCAGTAAAAACTCATTTAAAACTTCCTTTGTAGGAGTATGGACAACTATGCGCTCCTTTTTGTGTGCTTTAAATGTAAGGGGGAGGTGGGATGAAAGAAGTGTGATGGTTCTGTTTTCTGTTCACCCATTTCCATAGGTAAGTGGTATCTGAAGCCTGAAAATATGAAATAAGGAACTTCTAATACATGGCTCCCCAGAAAGCTTCTATTGTTTGTAGGAAAGGTAGTCTGGGAACTGGTTTATAATCAGGCATCAAATGTGGACCATACGTGATAGTACAGGCCATTGTCATCTTTCTTGACATTTGAAAAGTACAGCATTTGTTCTCTCCACCTCTTTCCCCCCTTTCTAAATTAATTTGCTCTCATGAATTCTTGTTAGATTGCACCATAACCCAAACACTACTTCAGAACCCAGAAGTTTAGATTTTTCTAAGTAGACAGAAAGCACTCAAGACTACAGAATTTTCCACTTTTCTTGAAAAAAAGTGAAAAAAATCAGAATTTATGAAGTAATAGTTCAATCGTGACAACTGTATCTGTATTATAAACTTAGAATATCTGCCTTACCTACTGTTTCACTTGCTTCCTTTTAACAAATATTGAGACCTGACAAATGTCTAACAGATTCAGAGCTTGGTTGGTATGACATGTCAGCTGCCATTTTTGAAAACAAGGGTTTTTAATTTTTTTTTTTTTTTTTTTTTTTTTGTAACAAACTGACTTACAGCATATGTTAAATGGTTTCTTTCTGTAGCCATTTTCTGGTTTTCAATGTTACTCATGCTTTTTAAAGCAAATGTTGTAGGAAAATATGTGAGAGAGGTAGCTGGGCAGTGTTCATTGTATTGGAGTAAAATTTATGTTTTAGTTTTTGGTACAAATGACAAGATAGAGATCATTTACTTATTTGAAAAGGAAAGTCTTTCAAGCAGTGTAGGAGGAATTATTCCTACACTATTCCTTGCTTTTTCATTGTTTAATTTTAATATCACTGCAACAAATTGAGCTGAGTATGTTGACGTGTAAAGAAAAATGAATTTTCTCCAGAGTTTCAGGTTTGTTTTGAGCACATATACCCTGGAGGCTTTTCCCAGTCTCAGAGGGCTTTAGTGAATCAGAATGAATACAAGAGGATCTAGGAAGAAATGTGTTTAATGAACTGTATCACAAAAAGAAAAACAGAAGATAAAATGCTATAATGTAATGTCCACAAAACCACTGGCATAAAATGCATGATAGAGATTATCCCTACAATATATTGGAACTTTTCCCATAGTAATTGAAGCAATATTTGTGGAGCTAGCCATGGGACTCTATTAATCTGGAGAGAAGCCCCAAACATAAAACAATTTGAAGCATGTTAAAGTAGAAGTGCTATCTGTTGTATCTTAAGATTTAATTTTCTGCATGCAGGTGGGTGTTTTGCATGATTATGCAAATGTGTGCCTGATACGTGCACTGCTAGGTAGGTGTGCCTGAATCATAGGTGAGTGCATATCTGTAGCAATGCACGAGTTTCTCCAAGTGCGTGAGAACACCTTCAGGAGTTACAGTTGTTCATCTGTAATTTGAGATTGCACAGAGTCTTCTGTGCTGAGAGGGACTTTGAACTTAATGACTCCTGAATTCATATGCTGGGATGTTCGTAGCCTGTGGACTTGAATGGTGTTATTTTTTTGTTAGGTGGGATGAATGCTTGCAGTATCAAGAAGTCTTCTGATTTTGTCTTTCAGAATCGCAGAATGATTGATGTTGGAAGAGACCTCTGGATGTGATCTGGGTCCAGCTTCCTGCTTAAGCAGTCACCTAGAGCCAGTCGCCTAGGACCATGGTCAGAGAGTTTTTGAATATCTCCAAGGGGTGAGACTCCACAGCCACTCTGGGCAAGCTGTGTCAGTACTCAGCCACTCTCACAGTAAAAAAAAAAAAAGTTTCCTGATGTTCAGAAGGAACCATCTGCATTTCAGTTTGCACCTGTTACCTCTTGTTCTGTCAATAAGCACTGCAAAAAACAGCCTGGCTGTCTTTTTTTTATACCATCCTTTCAGAAATTTCTTCACATAAAAGAGATTCCTCCCTGAGCCTTCTCTTTTCTAGGCTGAATAGTCTGAGTTCTCTCAGCCTTAGGAAAGATACTCCAGTCCCCAAATCATCTTTGTGCCCCTTTGTTGGATTCTCTCCGTCTGTCTTGCACTGAGGAACCTGGAACTGGACACAGTATACTCCAGATGTAGTTTCAGCAGTACTGAGTAGAGAGAAAGATCATCTCCCTTGACCTGTTGGCAACACTCCTCCCAGTGGAGCTGAGGATACCACTAGCCACCTTTGCCACAAGAGCACATTGCTGGCTCATGCTCAACTTGGGGACCACCATGACCCCGAGATCCTTTTTAGCAAGGCTTTAGAAAAAGTTGGCCCCCAACATATATTGGTGCATGGGCTGTTCCTTCCCAGGTGCAGGACTTTGGACTTCTTCTTATTGAACTTCATGAGGTTCCAGTCAGCCCGTTTCTCGAGCCTGTCAAGGTCTCTCTGGATGGCAGCACAACCCTCTGGGATATCAGTCACTTCTCCCAGTTTGGTATCATCAGCAAACTTGCTGAGGGTATACTCTGCCCATCATGTAGATCATTCATGATGGTGTCATGCAGGATTGGACTCAGTACTGACCCCTGTGTTACACCCCTAGCTACTAGCCTCCAGCTAGACTTTGTGACACTGATTACCACCCTCTGGGCCTGGCCATTTGGGCAGTTTTCAATCTACCTCACTGTCTGCTCATCCAGCCCATACATCAACAGTGTCTCTATGAGGATTTTGTGGGACACAGTACGAAATCCTTACTGAAGGTAGACAACAACCATTACTCTTCCCTCATTTACCAAGCCACTCCTTTCAGCATAGAAGGTTCTCAAGTTGGTTAAGTATGACTTGTATTTTATGGATCCATGCTGACCACTCCTTATGACCTTCTTGTCCTCCATGTGCCTAGAAATGGAATCCAGAATTAATTGTTCCATCATCTTCCCAGGGACTGAGGCGAGGCTGACTGGTCCGTAGTTCCTTAGCTCCTTCCTTCTGCCTTTTTTCTGAAGGTAGAAGTGACCATTGCTTTCAATTTGTTTGAAGAGCAATTTGGTCGAAAAGGGAAGAAATAATGGAGTCATATGAGTGACAACAATGTCCATCAGCTGCTCAAAAAACACAGCTAAGAGGTGTGAACACAGGATTCAGATGCTTAAACTTAGTCATCTAGTGTTATTTTAGATGTGCTAGGGCCTGATATTCAGCTGCTTCTTCAAAGGTTCTGTATCTCTTGTGGGTTATAAGTCAGATAAGCGAGTCTGATGCAATTATTCTAGGGTCAAAAATGGCATGAAATCCCTACAGTTAGGCATTTGAAATGCTCTCCAGGCATCTACCAAGTTATTATCTTCCTGAGTTCCCCAGAAGATATGAAGGTTCACTACAGACTGAACTACATACGCAGCTCATAAAAATGAACATATGATATGATACCCTCTTCTATGATTTTTCTTCTCTGAAACTGCTTTTCTATGTCAGCCACCTAGGAGTATTTTATCTGAATGATATGTAATGTTTCTATTATTATCAGAAGATTTACAAATCTCTACAGTTTCTAAGAGTTATTGTGCATCAAGTATTCTACCTTCAAGGCATATTTTCACTTTTCCAATATTGTACAATGTTACAAAATGTATATATTAATATCAGTGGTATTTCATTTGGATAATCCTATCTGTCTCACCTTGCCCATTATTATATTTGAATTTCTCCAGCAATTTGTACTGCCAATTTTACTGACTAATAAATATGTGAATTTGCCATGAGTCATCATGCTCTTGCTATTATAGATAGCAATTTCATACACATTGCATAATGCTATTAAAATCTTCACATGGATAGTTCTTCATTGATGTTCACTATAAATTAGGCTTAAAATGATAATATACTGCCATTCTAGGCTTTAAAATTTAAATGGACTTACTAATTGTATTGTGTGTTGAATTTATATCAATTTATTTCAATTTAGGATATTGCTTAATCAAAAAAAATTAAAATCAGCATGCAGAAAAGAAGAAATATATCTGTCGTGGTTTTACCGCAGCTGGCAGCTGAGCACCACACAGCTGCTCACTCACTCCCCCCATTGGGATGGGGAGAGAATTGGAAAAGATAAAGTGAGAAAACTCATGAGTTGAGATAAAGACAGTTTAATAGGTAAAGCAAAAGCCACATGCACAGGCAAAGCAAAGCAAGGAAATGGCTCACCACTTCCCATGGGCAGGCAGGTGTTCAGCCATCCCCAGGGAAGCAGGGCTCCGTCATGTGTAATGGGTACTTGGGAAGACAAATGCCATCACTCCAAACACCACTCCCCACGCCGTGTCCCGTCCCCCCCCCACATCCTCTTCCCCCAAGCTCCTTATAAAATGAGCATGATGTCAAATGGTATGGAATATTCCTTTGGGCGGTTTGGGTCACCTGTCCTGTCTGTGTCCCCTTCCAACTTTTTGTGCACCCCCAGCCATCCCGCTGGCAGGGCAGTGCGAGAAGCAGAAAAGGCCTTGGCTCTGCGTAGGCACTGCTCAGCAATAGGTCCATATAACAAAAACATCTCTATATTATCAATGCTGTTTTCAACACAAATCCAAAACATAGCCTCATGCTAGCTACTATGAAGAAAATTAACCCTCTCACCTGAAACCATGACAATATCCTAGCTAAATTCAAGTTACAATTCTGCAAGTATGCCAGATTCATCTGAAATTTCTTCATGTGGTTTCTTAGCTTTTACTTTATACCTCTCTTGTGCTTGTATAAAGAGCAGGGTGGAGAAGCAGCATCAAGAATGTTAAATGGAGAAAATCAGTAATGCAAAAATGACCATTAATTTGTAATCAACAGATTAGAGCTTGGCACATAGTGAAAGTGACAGAGAGAAGCAGGCAGTGCCGAAACGTCCACATCGAGGTTATTCTCTGACAGCTCTGACAAGTGGCAGCAGCCAAGACTCACATCAATCAGATATTCTCAGCAGAAGCTGCAAACACTGAATTCATTTTGTGAAGTGATCACTATTCACTAATCAGCAGAATGAAACTGTCTGATTTGGTTTTAGACATCACTTAACCTGATCTTTGAACCTAAAGCCGCTGGTGTGGTTAATAACCTCCGTTATTCTACTCTGATATCACCTAATGGTAGCAGACCCATTTGTAGACAATGCTCTGCAAATACCCTGCTGGAAACGACCCTTGCCCAAAATAGCCTGCAGCCTAATTTGAAATTAATTCAATCAGTGCATATGAGAAATGAAGGAGGAAGAGTTATCTTGAATCTTACTGTGAAGTAGTACATTATTCAAAGCAGGTGAAATGTAAAAGAAAAGTCACTTTAATCTATACACTTCTTTTGAATAATGGTTATTGAAAGAAAACATGTAATGGGGTCAGAAAAGTTATGCAAGTTAAGCTCATAATGAACTGAAAAAAAAAAGCTTCTGATTAGAAGCTTTCAGGGAGCTTGGCAAGGTTGCAGAAATCACCATAAACTCAGAGTAAATGTTTTTAAGATGAGAAAAAAATGTCTGTATAATGAACCATCCGTGACTAGATTTGATACCTTTGTGGACATTGCTTCTCTGGAAAGCATTTTGTTCAGTCTTTGCTTTTGCTCTTCTTCCTAAAATACTTCTACGTAGGCATTTAAATTGCCTTGGAAGCTGAGGAGCTGTAGTTCAATGGTTAGGTCTGTACTGTGTAAGAGTTGCAATGTTCTGATACTGAGGGTAAGCACTATGTTTTCATGTCTGCTTTTTTTAACGTTCAGTGTAGCTCAGCTCTGACCAGATAGACTGAATAGAACATTTTTCACCGTAATGATATAGAGTATGTACCCCACTTTAACCACTAGCTGTTGGATTGGCATTATTACAATGCTGTTTTGTTATTACAATAAGGGGTGGAATCTACCTGGAGATATCAATTTCTTGGTTGTCTTCAATCTGCTTTAGTTTGCCAGAGCAAATCAATCTTTAAGCAGCATCCAGACTGAATGTGAAGACCATTGTCACAGTAATATAACAAGTTTCCCAAAATCTATGGTGGCTACTTGAGTTTTTTTCTTGGAGTTGACAGAAAAAATGAGAAGCATGATGAATATGACTTCCTGCCTTTCATTTTTCTGAAATCACTGTCCTACCTTTACATGGCAAGATGTGCTGTAGTCATTACTAGGTAGATCAGCTGCATCTTAAATATTTGGGCATACGCAGAAGTTAAGGGGTGTCTTTGGCAGGATTAGCACCCAGTAGAATATCTAACTGGAGATCTGAGGATGCTGATGCAGTTACACAATAGTTGCATTTTTCTTCTATTTCAGTGCCACAGTTGGGATCCAACAAATATGGTTCTCATCTGTTAGTGTGTTCAGACAGGAAGCAATTTCATTATGTTTTTTGTGGGTTTTGTTTGGGTTTTTTTGGTTGGTTTGTTGTTGTTGTTGGTTGTTGTTGTTGTTGTTGTTGTTGTTGTTTTTAAAGTTTATATGAACAGAATAGATTCTTATTTAGCTATAGAGACACCAAAATAACTGGCTATTTTTTTTACCCATGTATATATTTATCATAAGTTGGTAATAAATAGAAAGTATGGACTAATCTTTTTTTTTAAATTTTACAAACTATGCAGAAGATTCCACTCTTCACAGAATATACAGGGTTTGTATACATCTGTTATGCCTGGAACAAGGCCTCTTTCTCCATCTCTAAGTCATGCGTGGATGATGGAAGACTTTGTATGTTCGCCCATGATTTCTTGGCATCTTTATTGCTTTGACTAAGCTGTGTAATATCTAGAAAGCCTGGAATTATCCACTTCTGAGTGTTACAGCTGAGTCTTAATAGGTTTATGGATCCAGGATGTGCTGAACCTATTGCACATACATGTCATTAACTGAAATCCTGAAATGAAGTTTAGAAAAATCCGGAGTTCTTCAAGAACAGCAGAGCCATCAGAATTGATCTGTATCAGAAGATACTGTGGACGGAGCATCGTGGGGACCACAGTGTTGTAAAATTGTTATTCCTGATTAATCAAGGAAGATAAAGAATGGGGACAGTTAAAGTGAAAATGCAGAAAGGGTTGATGCTGCCCTGCTGTTGCAACACAGTAGAAGCCTTGAAATCCTGACAATCTGAAGTGCCAAACATGAGTGAAGCAGCTCTTCTGTGCTCCTCCTCTTCACGCTAAGATCATACTGGGGAATTTCCTTTCTCGTTTGGCATTGGTATAGAGAACCTGTGTGTAATGGAGGCAGTTTTCTCTTCCTGCAAGTCACCAGCTAAACAAAATGCTTATGTATCCACTCTCATGACAGTTGAACTGCAGCAAACAAGCTCTCAAATTAAGCGGACACTCCTACCCTCCTGCAAACTCAAGCTCATGCTGCAGTATACCATGGTGACATGGAGAGCTGCATCTGGGATGATGATATTAGAAGCGTTTTTTTTGGTTTGGGGGCATTTGGCTCTGCCACTGGTAAATTGGGTATCCTTAAACAAGACAATTTTTCTGAAGCTTCCTCATCCATATGACACCTCTTTAAAATACTTTGAAATATACTAACAAAAAGTCATATTCATATGAATGTGTGTGTGTGGGTATAAACTAATTAAAAAAGCTAGATAATAGTAATGACATAAATGAATAATTTGTACATGCCCTGCAAATATTAGGGATATTATTTAACTAGATATAGAACTATTCCTGTGTTTTGTATGAAAAAAATAACTTCCTCTTACTGTGTTATGCAAATTTCTTTGACTATGTTTAGCAAATTGATATAGCCATAATCCTTTTTCTATGTTGGGTCTCCCAAAGACACTTAGGTATCTGAAGTTTGATTTCTGACACCAGATGAGAGGTAACAACATAATAGGAATATGTATGTATGCTTGTGTATGTAAGTATATATATTAATATGAAGAATAATGGCATTTTAAAAGATGTTTCTATAGGTCTGGCATCTCCTGCTAACATGAAATTAAAAAGTAAGCCAGAATTACTTCTTGCAGATTCCTCCAAATTCTTTCTTCTTTCTACTATCTACCTTTAAATTTCCTGTAAAATTTAGTTCAAATTAGAGCATTTCAGTTCTCCTCAGGCTAGGCTGTCTTCCCAGCTCTTCAGTAAATAACTTCATAGGAGTGGATAGCAGCTGGAAGAGTGGTTAGGAGTTGTCTTAATCACCAGACAAAAATCCATCTCTTCCAGCTTTGATGCCTGTGGGTAACTGGGAGCTATTTTATTTGCATTAAATTTGCATGACTTCCTACTGCCTTCTGCAAGCCCTTTCCTCTTGCATCCTGTGCTTCTGCTTTCCTCCCAAATTTCATGTATGTTGCCAAGGTATGACCCTAAGCTTTTGACTGTATTAATTGTATTCTTGTTACTTATGAGTTCAGACATATGCGGATAGTGCAGAGAAACTTAAAATATCAGAATATTACTAATGGTAGGCAGCAGCAGTATAAAGTTTTTTGTAAGCTGAGTTAAGAGCAAAATGGAAACTAACAGCCTACAAAACATAGTTGAAGAAAATTAATGAGAGTTTTCCTAAGGAAAGATCTTAGACCTGTTTCCTTCATCTCAGTCCTTCCTTCTCACTGCTTGTAGAAAGGCCAAGGGAGGGCACAGAGATCCTTATTCAGACTGACAGCAGATGCAGGAAGTCGTAGAGTTGTTAAGACACCATTGTCTTACCACAAGTTGAAAAATCAGTCTGGTATTTGGTGCAATAATTCATTCTACAAACACTGAGGTGGACAGACGGCCATAGAGGTAAGCCAGTCCATAGTCAGAGCTTGGCAGGGCATCACGGTACAGGAATTGGCACTCTGAGTATTTGCTTTGGCTAAGACATGCACCCCTAGATGGATGAAGGAGGAAGGATTTCTCCTCTCCCCCCTGCCCCAGGATGTCTTACACACTATTGTTCCTTTCAAGACTCATATGTACTAAAGACATGCTCCTGGTAATTTTTCAAATACCCTGTTGGTAAATGAACTTTGCAGTATGGCACATATCCCACTCTTCTGATGCCTATTTCCTAACTAAATTGTTTTGTTCTGTACAACCTATTGTTTCCTTCTTTTCATTTCTCTTCAAAACAAATAATACTGCATTTAGAAAAGTTGTATTTTTGAACTGAAAAACAATTAACCTCATATGTGCTTTAGGGCTTACAGGATAGCATACATCCTGCTGTATGCCTACAGATGGCTCTCATTTAGATTCGCATAGAGCATACTGGATTTGAACATCCTGCACTCTCTGTTACTGGCTCAGTAAAATTAAAAAACTTGTCTTTTGTGCTGGCACTGGATACAACATTTATGACGGTCAATGTCTTGAAAAGATTCATGAGAAAGGAGCAGAATAAATTTACCAAAAATTGTATGAGCAAAGATTGTAGCTAGATTGTCCTGGATTCCCTCTGCAGGGCAAAAGAAGGGGCCAAGACATCTTCTTGCATGTGTGTGTGATCTGTACACAGAGACAGCCACAAGGAATTCAGGATGACTGCTCAGAATTGATGCCATCTCTACGTACAAAAGCTGTGAAGATGCCACAACAACTAAGACTACCTCACTCTTGTGCAGGAAAGGACTGCACATCGGACCTCTTCAGAAGATGGCAAACCTTCCATTCTAATTTACATTTCTGCCTTATTCACTTTTCTGCTATAGCATAGTCCCCTCTTATCATTACACAGTGAAAGCCAAGGCTAGAAGTGACAACCGTGAATATTGGCATGCCTCAGAGAGGGGGAGTGAAGCATGAAAGACAATCAAAATAACTCTTGCATTTAGAGTGGAACAATTTTTATGTGGCACAGAGTTCACTTGGCGGAAAATGCTGTAACTGGAGACTGAAATCAGGCATCGATTCGGCATCTGTGCTGGTGTGTTTGTTTTAAATCAGCAGAAACAATATAACAGAAATTTTCCTAAAGAACAAAACATTTATTTTTTAACATTAAAATATTTCATTTTGGAGGTATAGAAGCATTTAAACAACATTCAAAAATTGAAATCCTTGGTATTTGAATTTTGAATGACATCTTATATATTTCAGATTTACACATGCAAATTAGAAAACAGGACAACAGTTTTAAAGATCTCTAAAATAATCCAAGGACACTCTGAAAATTAATTTCTAGTGTTTTTTGCATTTTTTTTTTTGTCAACACACTGAAAAATGTCCTTTTCAGTCTCATCATACCCCCCTGCCCCGCAGATTTCTTGGTTTCACTCAAATACTACTAATAGCTTTGCTCCTTTGGTACTGGGACTGAAATAGCAGCAGCGTTATAAAGAATGAATCTAGTACATTAACACAGCAAAATATCTTTCATCAGCAAACTGCCAAATGCTTCATTCACTTTTACGTAACAATGTTCAGAGCAGAAGTTTATCTTCACCCTCTTTGACTCAAACACAGTGGGAAACTGTTACTGCCAAGCCCATCTGAACAGAGCACCTGATGACACTAGTCACTAGTTCACAGCAAGGGCAGTAACGCCGTGCTCCTCAGCAGTCCTGTCCTGAGATGTACCTCAGCCTTCCCATCCTGCTGATTTCATCCTATGCCTGTGATAAATTTATCTCTTGCAATCATGCAAATCCATCCTCTTTTTTAAAAAAAGTCATAGCGAACAATATCTGCTTACAGTGCCATTGAGCTATTAGGAGTATGCAATTAGTTATGACTGACATCAAAACCAGAATATGATCAGGTATTTGCAGTACAAGATAAGCTAGCTGCTCCATATGTGTAAAAGAATCCTAGAAGTTCACAAAGATCATATATTTTTTAAATTTGTCAAAGTTACACCATGATAAATAAACTTTTTTATGGATGAAGTAGTCCTCGGATGGACAAAAGTTCAGTGTGGTAAAATATGTGTTTAGAATACTTCCCTAGAGAAATCTTTATGTTTTCTCAAGAGCACAGTGAAACATCAATAATTGAATAATGTGATTTTTTCCCCTCCTCTGTTTTCAATGTAGATGTTCTTCTCAGTGATATGCTGTTGCTTGCATATGAAAGGTCCTTTCTCCATATCAAAGGTCTACTGTTTTTCATTCCTGAGGTAATCCCACAAAGATCACATACCTCCAACATCTACCATCCTGTTAGAAATCCAGGAGAAGCCTTTATTCCCCTTCTCCACAACCCCACCTTGCCACTGGTCAAGTACATACCCTTCAGAGGTATCTGTCTGTCGGGGAAATCTCTTTTAGCTTCTTAGTTAGACCAGACACTAAAATGCCTGTCCCTACCTCCTCCCTCCATATCAACATGAAGGCAAAACTGCAGTTGAGGCTTGTCCAGTCCTACCTTTCAAGCAGCTGTGATTAAGTTTGGAACAAACAGACCTATTTTCTATTCACCCAGCAATTGCACACAGCAGTCAGAGAAAAAGGGTTCAAACTATTAGATCAATTGCCTGCAGCTAATCACTTGGTCAGAGCTGAAATCAGCACAGCTGTCTCAAAAGCACCCTAAGGAAATTCTGCTTGTCTCTTTTTCTGATAAGCAACTCTTCTCCCCCCATTTTTTTCCTCATGATGGGGCACTCGAATGATTCATTTTATTCTATCTTTTACTCTGGCTTGGCAAACTTAGTCTGCAGTCTTTCTGGAAACATGTAGGTCAGACCACTGAGGAACTGGAACTCGATATTCTCATTTAGCTATTGGTTTCCTACTTGCTCTCCCTGACACGTTCTAGCATACTTTAGTTTATGCACTCAGGCACAATATTATACAGCAGATAAATTGAGGCATGTACATAGACCATGCACAAGGTAATGCTCTGTCTCTCCTATCATCTCATCTTCACTTTTTCCTGTATATATGCCCACGCAAAAAGCTTTCTCCATTTAGGTTCAGCAAGATCCCTGTAAAACTGCATGCGCCATTCCTTCATCCTCTTGAACCTTGGAGGTTGTTTTGGTACACTGGTGTTATTAAAAGCAGAACTTTTAAACAATTGTAAGATTTTAGTTAAACACAAAAGTCTTCTCCAAATTATGTGCTATTTCAGTCTTTTGAAAATCCCTTTGTTTATCCACAGAATTCTGGGTATTTCTCAGCACTTAATTTGTGTTTTACTGTAAAATTAATGGTAAAGTTTATTTACAAAATATATATTCATGCTGTTTATTGAATTTTCTATCACAAAAAAGTTTTTATAACAAGTTTTTATAAAGTTATTTTCAGTTTTTATTCCTATACAATAGTGCTTCTTTTTAGTATTCTCCTAAACCAAATGGATTATAGAGTAATAGCTTATTCCATATTCCTCCTTGCAACTTAATACAAAATGCAAAATGAAATATACTAAAAGAATCCCACTTTACTTTAAATCATATCTCTGCAGATTTGTGACGTCCATTCCCTTTGTTTTTTCTGTGGTGTGTTGATTGAGAAAGAGTATTTCCCAGTGTGTGTGACGTCTCCTATTCATATCCTACGAGCCAGACTAAAATGTAAGTGAAGTGCTTTGCTTAATAGCAATATACTCTCCACACAAGTTAGATGCAAACTCAGAGGCATCTTTGAAGACAGAGGTAACGCCTAGATAAACTTGAGACATTTGCCTCTTCGATACTGACAAAAAATGGATGTGGCACCCTAAAAACCCTGCAGAGTTTTTCTGATCTGAAAGCAGATGTGTTCAGATCCTTGCCACGTGCAGGTCCTCACCTGAACTAGCTACAGCTCGGTCTGGAGGTGAATAGGAGCTGCCTCTGTGTGCAGCTCTCCAGCCCTTGGCTGAAACAGCATCTTGATTCGTACTTTCCCAGCACAATCATTTGATTATTTTCTTGCGCATAACTTGGTCTAATACTACATGGAAGATGCGATGCCCTCCAATTTTATACAAATATGGTGTGTTTCCTCAAAAGTGAATTGATTTACATCTTTGTAAAAGTGACTCATTAGGAAGTGTTTCAGTTCCAAAGCCAAGATGATTGTCATTGTGAAATAAGACCTTTTGGACTTTTGCCATTACTGGTACTGTTTTATTCCTTCCTTTACACTCAGTGGACTAATGGAATTCACCTGTGTCATATTTCGTTCCAAAATTCTAAGTTTTTGTTCAATAAAAATGTGGTTCTAGCACTTCCCTTTATACAAACCTTACAAACACCAGGAATTTTAAGGACTTATATTTTCTCAGAATCTGCAACAATCTAAAACAATATTTTTGATAAGTGTGAACAATCTTCATGGGAGTTACTAATCCTATGGATGTTAATCTTGCCTTAAAAAGAAGCAGCTAGGTATCATTATTGCCTGAAGTTTTTGTGTAACAAGTGGATGATGTAATATGGCCTTGTCAGTACAAAACTATATAACTACATGGAGGCCAAAAAGATACACTGCTATTGCTGCAATGTATTTTATTAGAAAAATAGATAATAGAGGAACCATTAGCATTAGTCATTGCTAGTCTTCAACTAGATGAAAAAAAAAAAAATCCAACATTTTCACTGTGCCACTAGTATTAAAAAAAATGCATTGACACTGACACTTCCCATATGTGTTTAACTTCCGTTTGCTTCAGTTTACAGAATTTCTGAAGGTAGTATAGCAGCGGAATGTGACAGCTATAGCTGAATGTGAAAGTTATAGTTCATAGTCAGCTTTTGCACCTTGTTTTATTTTTTATTTAAAGCGAAGACCCTAACACTATAAAAATCTCTCTTGGGGACAGAAAGAGAGAGAGAGATATTTGATGATTCCTTTCCTTATGCTATGGTCTTCATAGTTTTTGCTCGTACTGTAGTTCCCTTTTGCATCTTCTCAGACAAAATTATATTCAAATGTGCATCAGCTCCAGAAATCCTGGTTCAATTTCAGTCTTAAATCTGCATTTCATGGTCTCTTCTTTTTCCTGTAGAATAACAGTAACATTACACCAAATTATTTTCTTTGTTTGTGGGAGACTTGGGATCTCTGTCTCACAAAGAACAGGGGATGAGGGAATGCTGACTTTACATCATGTTTTTTCTTTGTGAAACAGCTGGACCGATGTTAGCATCACTCCTGCTGGGACCTTTACAGGTTTAATTACCATAATAGTTGAAGTGGATCTGCTTATAAAAAACCTTGTCTGTATCAGTACTCCCAGACAGGCAACTGGATGCATCTTTCCTTAAGGGCCTGCCTCAGATATTTTGAACGATTTTAAAGTGCAGATTTTGCTCTCATTATAAAATGTCTGAATTCAATGGAACTTCATGGGTATAAGTGATTCATGACTTTGACCCTTAAGTCCTTTTGGACATTATGGCTTTCTGCTATGTCTGTATTTTTATGAAAAATATACCACGGTTCCTACCATTCCTTTTGTAAGGTTTCTACATGTAAATATAACATTTTAAAGAAAACTAAACTGTAGATTTATGGTGCTTATTATCTGAAAAACTTCTGTATTTATTTATATTTTATTAGTTTTGATTGATATGAAGGAAAATGGGTTTTAATCTTACTTTGCATATTTAAGAAAACAAACACAGATCACAGATGTATTTATTGGAATTTGTTAAAAGGTGCATATTTTTACCTCAAATGCTACAAAACATTGGGAAATTATAACAAGTTTCTGGCACAATCTCATCTTTATGGTAGAAAACATATTTTCATACAAACAACAGATTCTTCAGATGATACGCTTTTTTTGTGTGTGTGTTTCTAGCTGATGTAGGCTTCTTCGTGGTTGGTTGCAGCTTTCACAGATAAACAAATCATAAAAAAATGTTAACTAGTACTTTGAGTTTCCTTTTTTGAATTCCATCAATTGTGTGGTAAGACTATGTCCCAAATGGAAAGACAGGCAGGCACACTCAGGGCCTTGCTTTCTTTTCATACTTTAAAAGAGATGCTCTGTCTTGCCTAAAATGGTGGGGACACAGAGGGCTATAGAGATTTGTAACATGTCAATACCTCTTTCATGTAGCTACAATAAGTTTTTCATTCTGTTTCTGTTTCCAGACTAATCAAGTTGAAACCAATTTTATACCTTTTGTTGTAGTGTATATCAGGTACATACAAGGTTGTTCATAACTACAAAGATAGATAGGACTCTGTCAGAAAATGCTCCATGCTCTGAGGTAGTGATTGCTCTCAATATCTTCTGCTTGAAGGACATAAACCCCAAAAGTTCTTTCTATCCAAACTTGAATTCTCATAATACTTGGAAAACACATGTCCTCTTTGCTGAAATATCCCTTAACACAGAATCATAGAATCATAGAATGGCCTGTGTTAGAAGGGACCTTAAAGAGCATAAGGTTCCAACCCTTCTGCCATGGGCAGGGACACTAGACCAGGTTGCCCAAAGCCTCATCCAACTTGGCCCTTCCAGGGAGGGGGCATCCACAACTTCTCTGGGCAACCTGTTCCAGTGCCTCGCCACCCTCACAGTGAAGAATTTCTTCCTAATATCTGATCTAAATCTGTACTCCTTCAGCTTAAAGCTATTACCCCTTGTCCTATCACTACATGCCCTTGTAAACCGTCCGTCTCCAAATATTTTGTAGACCCCCTTCAGGTACTGGAAGGCTGCTCTAAGGTCTCCCTGGAGCCTTCTCCTCTCCAGGCTGAACAACCCCAACTCTCTCAGCCTGTCCTCATAGCAGAGGTGCTCCAGCTCTCTGATGATATTTGTGGCCCTCCTCTGGACTCTCTTCAATTAAGTGAATCTGTAGCTGAAAAATAAAGTAAAAACAATGAAGAGAGAAACCTTATACAACTGCCTGAGCAAAGTAAGGAGTGTGAGGAGGAGGAGTTTGTTTATAAATCTACCTGCATAAATAACATAACCAAATGTTTATTTGGATGTTGGAAATGGTATATATAAATAGTTGAATTAGAGGAATGAACAGCAAGTCTGGATAAACGAGGAACTGCAAATGTCCTCAAAAAATAGCAGAGGAGAATCCTGGGGTGGTTCTTCTGCCCGTCACCTCTGTGAACAGCTTGCTGCTGCTCTGGATGCTCCTGATGGACCACCACAGAGCTGTCCAGGGAGCCATACCATGATGATTAGAAGTTGTATCTCCTTCCTTTCTTCTTTGCCCCTGTGCCAACAGGTGCTGCAGGGTGATGTTTTCTTCCCCTCACTAAAACATGGAGGTGTGGAAATTATGGGGTTTTTTCAACTATGTTACTGTGGAGACAGTGACCTCCTGCAGAAGGGGGAATGGACAGCAGGGAGTGGTAATGTTTTTAATTAGTAGATAGAGATTAGCTTGAGTTTATCATTTAGCACTCAGAGAGTTCAGAAAGGAGAGAAGAAAACAGTGCTAAAACCTACAGTCTTCTCATTACTTTTGATATCCAGCTCTATATAAATTGGAGGCTATATATGAATTGGTGAAGGTATGTGAATTAATTTTTAATGATTTTAAAGTATAGTCTCCTTTTAAAAAAATCATTAAAGAAAATAAATACCTTTTGAACCAGGAAGCTTGTTTTTGACAATTTGCATTGGCAATGTGAGGCAAAAAAATCCCTATGTTCAAAACCAGACTGAACAAAACCAATGATGTTAATTGCATGTGTTCAGCAAGTAGATATAGTTTCTGCTAAAATAACAATAATGCACAGGAATATGGTATGTCAAACTGAAAGAGAAATAAGTAGAAACCTACACAGAACATTCAGAAAAAAAAGCAGAAAAAAAACTTTACAAGCAGTCTGGTAACCTACTTGCCAGATTACCTGCTTTTATATGAATAAAAAGTAAACTGGACGTGAAATGTAAAGACAGGACTTTGGAGACACAGTTCATGTCTTTAAATAATGGTGCAGAAAACTGCCAGCGGTTGTTCAAGACTGGCTCAAGTACAATTCTCAAGTATGAATATATTAAGTAATCAGTCACAAGGACCTGTGTGACTAATATTGTCTCCTATAAAACTTAGGAACACAAACCTGACCTGTAATGAAATGTGATGAAGTGGGGATTTCTTGGAACTTCATTTTGCCCCTGGATAGATCAGTAGAAGACAGGAAATTAGATGTCTCTGAAATAAAAAAGAAAACCAACTTGATGATCATAACCACAAAAATCCCTGTCATATCTGTTCTGTGAATATTAAAGAGACTTCTGACAAAAAAAGAAAAAAAAAACAAGTTTGCTAATAGGATTTCTAAATAGTAACCTGCAAAACAGAGTTAGAGGGAACACTGACTAGGAAAGATTAAAGACCAAATGATTACCAGAAGTATCCTGGGGCCTTTGCCCATGACTATGACAGATCACCTCAGATTTCTACTACTAAACCCAACAGACACCTAAGAGACTTCTCGTCTTAATTTCAATAAATTACCTTTTGAGCTGACGAGTGTTTTTTATTATGTCCTTAATTTTAGTTTTTGTTAGATATGCAAATATACCCTCACTTTCAAATGAGTTGAAACTTAAAAATGATGATTCTGATCTTTGATTTCTTACTAAAAGTAATATTAATTATACCATCTTAATTAAGCCTTTTGACTTTGAAATTGAGGTATCTAATGGGTATTTAAACTACTACTTCTTGTAGAAGCAGAATAGTGATTGTTTTCTAGTCCTGGAAACTGAGCTTGCTTCCAGGCAAGGACACCTAAGTGAAATTACATCTCTTCTTTTAGAATTTGTCTAACATTTAAAAGGCAAACCAAACCAAACCAAACCTGAAGTTGTACGGAAGAGCTTTCACAGGGAAGGAGGGGGAATGGGTTGGAAAAATTGGCTCATGGTAGCCAGAGCTTCTGGAGTATCGTAGTTACCTCTACACACCAGAAGGGCTGCTGCACTTCATCACACCTAAGTTTGGGTGAATAGTACTTTTATAGTGTTTTAGGATCCAATAAGTAAAAGCAATATATAATTACTTTGCATTCAGTTCAATCTACGGAAAAATAATGAGCAGAGTAAATAGCAGATAAGAATCCCCCAACCCCACATTCCCACTCCTCCTGGCTTTTATTAAAATAAATGTTAGTTTAATTAATTTATTTTGAGCATTTACTCACTTTTACAGAAAGATACTGGTTCCAGAACTTTTCAGTAGGTGTCCAGTCTGACATTTCTGTATAGTGTCTCCCAGGAATAATAAAATCTCTTCCATGCCTGCAGGCTCCATTATCTGCCTTACTTTTTTCCCCCATTTGGAATCATTACCTTGACTGACTCACAAGGTCTTAATAACACTGAAAGGTAAGAGAGCCTGTATTAAAATGTAGTGACCCTCAACTTCTCCACTTGGCTAAGGGACAGGAATAATAGTTGGTTACATGGAAAGCATTATTACTGATTTGCATCTCCTGCTAGCTCAGATTTGATTTCAGAAAGCCTGAAATGCTTAGAGCAAATCCCTTCCTTGGCTCAAATCCTCTTTTGACACAGTGCTTTGCTTGAAGACGAAGAGGAGTTCTGTTCAAATCAGAGCCAAATTCAGTGGGACTTTACAGCAAATGTTGAGCAGCCTCCTAGGTCTTCAGTAGGGAAAGACACCCAGTCAAAGGAGGATTGCACCAGAGCAGGTGCTGGGTGGCAGCATGCAAATTGGCAAGGGAGCAAATATCACACTGATGTGGTAGGTGCCTCCTGAAAACATCAGCAGTGAGGGATAGACACAGCTTGCTGATATGCAACAGGCTGGCATGGATGCACCTTACTGGGCAACACTAACACAGCTCCCTGCATCCCTGAGTTTGGAAACCTATTTATGCCAGGTGTCCAATTTCTTGTCTCCTTACCTCGTCTTGAGTGTCAGAGAGAACAGAAGTGCTAACTTCAGATGGATGGAGATACACTGAAGTTATCTCTACTACCAGATTAATGATTTTCCTCATGCCATTAAGAAGATTTAATACAATATGCATATATTGTACTGCATATATTTTTAAATTATAATAAACACAGTATTAATGTTTTTTTGATTGCCAGTTTTCTCTGAGACAAGTATTTTATTCAAATGCATTACAGGTTTAACACTGTGCAGACTCCTTAAATTACAAGCATTTATATTGTTTATAGTGACAATTAGCTACATTCTAAAATACCTTGATATTGTGGAAATTAGGTTTCTGAGACCAGAGAAAAGGACTACATGCAAAGAAGATTTTTCTCGGGTAGATCATTAGTATAGCATTGTTCTGCAAGGTACAGCCTATAATAATAACCAATCTCCAGAGCTTTATCTTATTTAAATTGGTCACCTACTAAAGGGCCTGAGCTGGATTTGCAGAGCATATTAGGTGAATAACACAGCATTGTTTTATGGCAAATGCATTTTTTAGCTGCTATGGGTTATATTGCATATAACTCTTTGGTGCTGACTTACGGGGCTTGACAACACACATCAGGCTGTTTAAATCATTAGACTGTTATTTTTCTTCCCCTGAGGAATCATAAAGGGAAGTCCTGCTAACCTGTTGGCTCCCCTCTGCCCTCTTTTTCCCCTTTGTTGTACCAAACCTTAAAGATGTAGATGGGATTCATGGAGCTTGGCTGGATTCAGAACAGCCTGGGGACTGATTTGGTTGAGCTGCCCAAAGCCCATAAATTCAGGACAATTGGATGGAAACAGGAGGCCAAGTTCAAGGGTAGAAAGCTGGGTGAAAAAGCCTGATGATTTGAGTATCCAAGGCTTCCAGGAGGAACGTTTTCCCTCTCAGTCATAAAAAGCAAGGGAAGGCATGACACCTCAATGATATGGCTACTAAAACAAAAGGAGAAAAGAGTAACTCAAGTTTGGGAATAAAATGTGGATTAAATTGTGTACTGTTTCAGTGGAGGTTGAATTTTGGGATCCTTCCAGGGGATGGGGCAATGTTTTTGCATCACTGTTCTGCTATTCATAACTGTAAGAGTAAGCCCTATCCTTACATTAAGACTAGGAAGACTGAAGAAAACTGTGGACAATGGCAGCTTCAGAAGGCAGTGAGACAAGAAAAGAAAAATCAAGAGTCACATAAAATGAAGTAAGATACAGAGCTTTCCTGGAAAATAGTAGAAACACCAGTAAACATACAGAATCAAAAGTATTGGAGAAGAAAATCCCAGAGACAATAAAAATGGCCCCAAATCCCCAAACTTATTACTTGTACTATAAAAACAGCACAAAAATATTGAATATTGCTGCTTCTATAAATTATGAGTTTGAGTATGTTGGCAAATTTTATCTGAGGAGCTCACATTGGATGCTTTAATTTTCTCTGCATTTTCAATCTATTATCACTATTGAAGCATATGAGAACTTCAATCAAAGGCTCATTGTAGTGGCCATCAGATGAACAAGACAGAGAAAAGACAACTGCTCTCCAGAGACATCTCTTTAATCTGATGCACTTCAGATTATTTTTCACTCTGTCTAGAGTAGGTTAAAATAGAAAAAGACTTAAACCCCTTGAACAGTTTTATATTTTTAATGTTGTGTCTTGTTCCTCAGGGTTTAAATTAAAGAGTTATGAATTTTTCTTGTCATCATTTAAAAAATAATATGGAAGATGCATATTTTGTGTTTGCTTCTTTGATTTTCCTTTAGGCCACTGAGAGTGGTATTCTAAATGCTTTCTAAATTGCTTTTTCCTTTTGTGTTCTTTTTTTTCTTTTTCTCCTTCCTTTTTTACATGTACTGCTCTGTAACTTTTGCTAAATATTATCAGCTTCTGAAAGATTCCTGAGAGACAGACTTATATGCAATTTTTGCCAAATTTTCCTAAGGAGGGGCAAAATAATAAAATTCAGTGACTCGAGATGTCTGTGATTTTTCAGGTAGGAGAAGTCCTCATTTCCTCATGCGACAGACTCGGACCAGTGCTCTGTAAAGGGAAACCTCCTGTCCAGAGGTTCTCTAGTGTTTGAATGGTCTGATTTGCCTCATGATGAAACTGTGAATTGCAGTTGTTGTCTTGGACTGTACATCTGATGGGTAGCCTAGTTATCCTTGAATGCTGAAGATAAGAAGTATGTTGTGCTTTCCTTGGGACTGTAAGAAGTGTCAAGTTTGAGTTTCATAGACAGTATTCATCACTTCAGCAGCCTATGTTGCTGAAGAGACATGTAATTTTGTGGCTTTATGTGGATTATTTTAAAGCATGTTATCAAGTGAATGTTTATTAAATAAATTTAAAAGGAACTTAAATGTCAGGGAAAGATGAATCAATTTTTTGCAATGCTACTTGAGGACTTCAAATGCAGTTCTGATTTGAAAGGACCTGAATGGATGTTTTCAAAATTTCCTGACTTTCCTCAGCACGGAAGCCTTTGGGACATCTAGGAAGCAATAAAATTCTCAAAAAAACATGAAATTAACAAGAAAACAGCTGTTGAAGACAATTTTATGATATAATTTTATTTTTTCTTATTTAATTTACAATGTATACACAACTTAGATTACTTCTCCAATGCTTTCCCTTGGTCTTTATATTCACACACTGAATCTTATTTTTTTGTTTCATGGAAATCAAACACACCATGTCTGACAAAACTGGTTTAAATGAAATCACTCCCTTACATAAACATTTCTACCAATACTAAAGCTAGACGTTTTCTGGTTCTGATATGTATAATTTCTCTTTCTTACCTAGCATGTCCAATTTATCATTTTTGCATATTTCTGCAATTCTGGGAACCAGCCAAAATTTGAATTGTACTGTGCATTTTTCTGTCATATTGTGCTGACTCTGCAGCTTTGTATGATCTTGGGATAAACATTCATATTTTAGGGGTTTAATCATGCTAAGCCTGACCTTCCAATCTTTTGACAGCTATTAGTTATTCTGTTGTACAGTAAGAAACATTACTTCTTACAAGTAAGATGCCAATAGGTTGTTACTGCTGAAGTTTCTGTGACAATAGATGCTGGTCAATATACTCATAATATCACCAAAGTTTCCAGGGTGTTTTACTTAGCTTTTTCTATCAAAGGTGTTGACTGAAATCAATACTTCCATATCCATTTGTACAGGCAGGTGAGTTGTACTAATTAATGACACATTTTTCAATGATCTTTTTTATAACTATGTAGACAGAGAGTCTCAGGAATGAAAGAAGTGAGAAATGATTGGGAAAAGAAAAAAAGCCGTGTTTGCCATCATCATCTTCCTGGAAGGCTGATATTTATGGATTTCCTGAGGATAAAACTAAGTGCCTCTCAGTTTCTAAAGTGTATCCCCCTTCTAAGGATTTGGCTGCCGATGCCTGAGACAAGGTTTGATATGGTGCAGCTGTGTAACCTTGGATCTGACCGCTGGGAAAACACAGAGGTAGGGAGAAGAGACGACATGAGCCTCCCCTTGCTTGGATGATGATTTACACCCTTGGTCCCTACTCGAGCTATGTCACAGCTGTGCCTGTGCCTTTCATCTCCCCGGCCCTGACCTGTCCTTGCCGAACTGGATCCCTGGCTTGACCTGGGACCTGCATCCTCGCAACGGACCTGCCTGGCTGGCTGGGCTGTGGCCAACCCTGGTCACCATCACCAGCCCTACTCTGCTCTGCTTGTTTGGGTATGGTGGGAATGATGGGGAGGGCAATGCCTTGCGTGGCTGTCACTCCTGGATCCCAGCTTGCCTTCCCTTACAGACCAGCCCTCTCTTGCTCCTGCGAGTGCATGTCTTGAAAGCTACCAGGCTTTCCTACAGAAAGTTTAAAATTAGGAGGGTTTTTTTACATTCTGAGGGTATATGGGGACTGTGTTTTGGGTAAGAATTTATGTGAATACCATAGTAGATGGATAATATTACAGAGTTTTGGTAAAAACTAATGAACCTGGAACCTAGTCTTCTTTGTTGTAGAGTCCACACTGACTACATTCTCCACCAATTTGTTACATTAAATTTCAACAGCCTAAGCTGCTCAGAAGTAAGATATTTTAAGTGAGATAGTGCGATAAAAACATGTTCTGGCTTTCTGTGATTGCTGTAGGCTGCTACCCCCAAAAAGCATTCCCAGAAGGGCCCCACACACAATTGCCATGTGAGAAAGTAAAGGAAGGTTGGCTGCATTCTCCACCAATTTGTTGTGTTTGAATTACAAAGTTAAGACAAGCCCTAGCCCTGAGGTCTTGCACAGCTAGTACAAAGCCTGTGGCCTGTTGCTAGCAATGACAATAATGTATTTACTGGTTTAGAGGACTGTATAGTCTTAAATCTAAGCAAACAGTTTACATTAATATCCAAGTATCTAAGGAAAGCAGCTTTATCTACAGGGAAATCTCCTTCATCCAGATTTACTCTTATCTCCTGCATACACTTCTCAAGAGGAAATCTGTTGTTGGTTCCACACAGCTAGGTAATTTCTTTCTGACCATTTAGGTACTTCTAGAAATTTGTGGAGATTCAGGCTATTTGGTAGCCATCTGTGAAAAGCTGATGGAAGACTGAAAAATTATTTATGTGCTGGTTCTGGACCAGCTGATTCCTCTAACATCCAGCATGAATAATGAGGATCATCCCCATGAGAAGGCAAGACTCCAGTGCCTGAGAAGGAGCCATGATGTGTCAGCTTGGCTGTTTCTTCCTGGAGAAAGCAATGAGTTCTGCAAAGGAGGAGATAGTGATAACATCTGATAAATGTTTATGCTATATCAAAGGCAGAAAAAAAAGCCTTTTGTTAAGCTACTTCTGACTGTCATTTTTGTATTCTTGTTTTTCCTTTTCAAAGCACAACTAGGCTTGGGCTATAAAGAGGAAGAAAAGGAACGAAAACCCCTGCTGGAGAAATCCTCACAAGATGGCCCTTTTCACTTTCGCACTTACTTTCTGTAAAATACCACTTGATTTTGTTTTGAAAAATGGATGTCAAAGGCCAGAAGCTCAATTCATAAATCTCATAAATGTTTCAGCAAATGTATGCAAGTTGGCAATAGTGAAACTTTTCTGAGACTTTTTTATAAGTCAAAAGAGTAAAAAAACCACACCCCAACAAAAACCGCCAACCCTCTGATATTTTTACTGACTACACTTGCCAATAACCTTTGTCTACTTTTGTCCTTCTTTTCCATTTCAGTCCAAGTTCACAACAAAAAAAGCTGTGGTCATTGGGTTGATGATGGGGCTGTGGAGATGGGAGAATTCCAATAAGTGACAGAATATCATGTAAGCAGCCGTGAAGCTGTCACTGTAGCTTTCAACCTCCCCACATGTTGATATGTTGGGAATTTGGCCCGCTAATCACTGGAGTGGTAACACTCTACCATGGAACTATTCTAACTCATGTGCCTTTTGTGATAAAACAACTCTTTGTATTAACTTCTTGAATCCTATTACCACCTTTCCAGAGTAAGCACATCAATTTTTCTAGCTATTGTGCCTACAAGGTCATAAAACAAGAGGAGAAGAGGTGCAGTCATTTCAGCTAACACATAATAACACACAACTGCAATAACTTAGCTTCCCTTCTGAGTATGTCAGTGGCGACCGGTTGTGGTGGAATAACCCATTTGCAGCACCAGAATCCTCACAAATGGTAATCAGATGTTTAAAGTGACTCAGTGAACAAATATATTATGGAAGAGGGAAGAATGGGGAAAGTGAAGAAGCCTAGCAGCTGTGATTAAAACTTCTGGCAAGCAAGGTATGTGCTACATTCAGAATTTCAAGCCTGTCTGGCAGACTTGATGGTGGAATTGTCTCAGGAGCTGCAGAATGGTGAGGTGCTACATGGAAATCCTGGCGTCGGGGGGGAAACCTTTATGCTCTTGCTTTTTCAGGAATCTCACAAGCTGGAGGCTAAAAGTAGCTTAAGCCCAAGATGTGAAAACCTAATTCCTGATACCTTTATGCATGTGAAGATGTGATTTATCCTTTAATAGCCCATTTTAATGTGGTACAATTATTCAGCTTTGCAGATGGTTGTTTTAGTAAAGCTAATGTGCAAGAGATCTTGCTTGTTAACCAAAGTAAGGGATAAAAAAAGCAGAATGAAAAAGAAAAAAGGTAAATGAGAGAGAAATTAATAAAAAAGTATATTTATCTTTTCAATGATTGCTGTTTTGGATCATTCCTGTTGTGTGGTGTTCTTTTCTTTTCTCTTTTCTTTTCTTTTCTTTTCTTTTCTTTTCTTTTCTTTTCTTTAGTCTTCTCTCTCTATTTCCTTGGCTTTCTATTTTTTCATTATATGTACACAGTATGGATGTTGGGTAGAATAATTGAAGCAAAATACATGAAAACTACTTATCACCTATCCTGGGGCTATTAAAGACTTTCTTTTAGCTCAAAGATAGGTCCTCTGTTGTTTTGTTCACTAAATGTTGACAGGAGAGGAATAATCTTGAGGCAAATGGAACATTTCAACAAGAAAATAGCACAAGAGCCATAGAAACCCTCAAAATACACATTGTCTAGCTTGCAGTGTGCAGTGCTAAGCCATAGCTCTTCAACTGAATATCCTTCACAGCAAACAAAGTAGAATCTGAGTTTAGTGACATCTAAAAAATTGTGCACCACCCTGTGTTGGCAGGAATCTGGATATATCAAGCTGGGAAACAAAAAGGAGAAGAAGAAGGAAGGACCTCACCGTAATCATTCCCCACCAAATGCCACCTCCCTCTCTTCCTTTTTCCTTTCTGTCCTTCACCCTTCATTCCTTCTCAGTGAAACAGCTGTGGATCTTTCCCATATCAGAAATTATTAATGATCTTTTCTTTATTTAAATAATTTTTCTAGTTTGCAGCAGAGTTTCAGCTGTTAGGTTGCCAGATTAGGTGTTATTAAAACAACATTTGCTCTCTCATTGCAACTGGATGCAAAGTCTTCTACTGGCAGCCTGTGATTTCTCTTCTAAAAGTGCTTAGATCTAAAATACACTGGACCAGATGCAATACATATTAGATTTAACACAGATTGAGTCTGACATCCCAAAATCAAACAGAGGAGAAGTTATTCAGGGCTGCACTGTACTGAAACCTCAGTTATCAGGGGTAAAGATTTCAACCGCCAAGGCCCAAATGGTCATATGTCTCTCAAACGCCTGTGGTGATAAGGGCACGTGGGGATTTCTTGCTGTTGTGAGGGACGTTTCCAGATCCATTCCTCTAAGAAGACCCCCCCTCCCCTCCATCTCCAGGCACTATTTCTGCTGGCAAAGAACAGATTCTTACTCTTTTAGCATCAGTCCATTGTGCAAGCATTTATACATAGTTTAACCTCATAAACCACTGGGACCTGATCCGCTTTTGAGACTTTGCCCCAAATGCTGTTGACAGCACTGTGGGTTGGAGATGAAGCTGCTAATACAGCAGCATTCCTGTTCACCCATCCTGCTATAGGGGCTTGGCAGAGGTATGTGGGGCTTTAACTGTGCCCACTCAGCAAACGAAGAGGTACTCTTTGTAGAGACTGCCCACGTTGTTCAGGTGGTCACTTCTCTTCTGTGGAAAAAGTAACAGAGTGAATGGAAGCTTTCCCACAGGACCACCTAGTCTTAAGCGTGGATTTCAAAATACATGTCATAACATTTTAAAAATAACATCTGACTATTCCAAGAAATGGTATGCAAGATGTACAGAAATATATAAAGATACTGAACTTGGCATGAGATTTTGCTGAAATACTTTAGCTGAAAATAGACTTTGCAATATACAGACGTGATATATATGCTTTTTCAGCTAAAGAGGGAAGATGATGGCTATGCTAGTGGCTTTGCTTTGTGGGATGTGTAAGGAAATCCATGATTTCAATCTCCCAGTTGCACAGATAAGTGGAAAGTTTTAAGTAAGACAAATAAAATGAAACCATTTCATTCCATTCTGGATACCACATTAAAGTACAGTAGCTTCAAATAATGGGTTCATAAAAAAACATTGGCTGTCTCTCATGCAGTTCAAACATCTCATTACTGTGGGGTTATAAATCTGCAGACAGTGGAGGTTCCTTTTATGCAGCGGTCTTTCAGCTAAAATAGTCATGAACAGATCAATACATTTGTTGTGAATAATCTCTTTTAGAACTTGTGAAATGTGACTTAGCAGTTTTGACAGAAATGGAGCCAAGTGGTGCTTTATAGATTTCAACAGCCTTGCAGTTGGTTCAATGAGGTGAAATCTGTAACTGACCTGTTGAGTAGTAAGAGCAATAACAGAAGGAAATAAAGAAAAAAATGGTACAGTGTAGCTTGGACTTTTAGCTGATTTTTGTATTGGATGTGTTTCTAGTATAAGAAAGATGTGGTGGAAGCAACATAGCATTTTGTTAACTGGTAGCTTTTCTTACCAGAAAAGCTACGATGAAGCTACAAAAAATTTATTATAGTCCATCATTGTGCCAGAACTATTGTGTACTAGTGGTTAGATTTGTTCCATCTTTGACCTTTAAAATGCAGGCTGCTTCCCAAATGCCTGAAAGGTGACTGAAGAAATTGAGTACAGTTTCTGAAGGAATAGGAATTCAATGCCTCATCTGGTACATGGCTGAGTTCCTGCACCCCTCACTGAAGTCAGAAGGAGCCAAGGATACAAACATCTTTCAGCAATTAATGGCTTATGCACCATTGTCAGAGAGATGCTGAACTGTGGAGAGCTTGAATGTTCTGCTATTATTATTTCAGGTTTCTTTGTTGTCTAGTAGGAGTCCCTGTCTTAAATGAGGTCCTCTTCATCACTGCACAGTGCACAGGAGGTATTAGGTATGCAAGACAAAAATTCAAAAGAACAAGGTGTTCAATGAAGAAAATGCATGAGATAGAATGAGAATAAAGGAGAAAAAGCATTAAAGTTAGGTATTTTGACCAACACAAGAGAGAGAAACAGTATGCAGAAAAGTAGCACACATCAGAATAGTAAATAAAATAGATCTCTTGTTTTGCCTGTAGGTAATTCTGATTCAAGATCATGTTATTCCCTATTTGCATTGATAAATCACCAATGTCTCAGATATTTTTGTGAGTATCTCAACTTTTTCTGCTGGCACTGTTTTTAGAGCTGCACAAGTAATTAAATAATGTTTAGGCCAAAGGGAGTGAATCTATAGCTCAAAGCTCTGGAATCTGAGACTCAAATACTTCTTGCAGTACACATGAAATTATTTCTGCAGGTTGGGACACTTCCAGTAGAGAAACCCACCTGAGAACAGCCAACAAGATGAGCTGAGGAAGAGCTGCATTCAGGTATCACCTCCAAGTCAGGGACGTTTGCAGACATCAGTCTGCAGTCAGCAGCCAACAGCCAGCAGATGTTTCCATGTAAGTCTCCTGCATTTCACCTGGATAGGCTAACTGGAGTATTCTTGGAGGCATATAGCCATCTCTGCTTATTTGGCTGATTCATTTGGCTGTCTTATTCCAGAAGTCTGGCCTGTTGGTGCCTTGAATCTCCGTACAAACAGACACCGTGCATGCCAGGAGTGATCCTATGAGTCATCCTTGGTGAGTGGCACGTCCAATTAGCTCTTGGACCTCCTGTTATTAGCAGACATCTGTTCCTGTTCTGGCAGCAGACCAAGTCCTGTGATATAAGCAGTGGGATGTACTGAGATTGACCTTCCTGCTTCACAGAATTGAAGATGTAGTGGAGTTGTAGGTGACTTACGCAGCTTCGCCATTTTCGGTATAAATGAATGGGGACAATACATTTTCTGAAAATGTGACAGGTCTCATACTAAAATGTGTAACATTCTTGAGAAAGTGTGACATTATTTAATATGGAAAAGCTGAAAAAAATGTAGGGTGCATAGGCTTGCAAGCCCTACCAAGCACTCTCCAGTGCGAGGAAGAAAGCAATGCAAGTCTAAGTGTTCTGCAGATACTGGAGACTAAGCCACACACTGAGCTGTAGGTAATGATTAATTTCTGAATTCCACTGTCTTAATGAATGAAAACTGAGGAAGAAGGTCAGAGCTTGGCTTGTGGTGATGTTTCACTCTCATTTATTCCAGCCTTCTTTATGCTCAGATTTCCAATGATTGATGAATGTTCGTAGACAATCATGTATTAAAACTGTCTCTTCCAAGCTGAAGTCTTTATCATCAAGCAGCAGTAAAGACACAGTAATAGTATAGAAATTTATTTATATAAAACCAATGTAAGAACCAGTGGTTTGCTGTGTTTATAATAAGTTATCAATATAGCTTGTGTTCTGCTTTGCTGTGAGAGAGAATTTAATTCTGACCAAATGTTATAAAATAAAGAAAGATATGATTATTTAGGCTTGAATTCTATTGATTTTGGGTGGATGTTTTGGGTAGTATACAAATTTCTTTTAGGCTGTGCTAATGAAGACTGGGATATGATCCCTTATGATCCACATGGAACAGAATATTCTCTGAGGTCTCACCATGAATACAGAGTTTTGTGTTTAAGTTTTTTTTGTTCTGGAATTAGTATAAAATATTTTCAGTGAAGATTTCGTAAATGACATAGGTTTAGAGACCTGCGCTATTGCAATTACTGAATTTTATGAATTATATGAATATGATACTGTTATATAAAGAAAAAAACCTGTTGCCAAAATTACTAAGCACCTAAAATTTCAGTGTAAAAAATATGTCTCCCTAAAAAATATGCCGAGTAATAATCTATCATTTTGTCATTGATGGATATTTTGATTGGCAAAGAAATACAATACCTTTTATCAGAATCACAGAACGGCAGAGGTTGGAAGGCACCTCTGGAGATCACCTAGTCCAGCCCCCCTGCTAAATCAGGATCACCTAGAGCAGGTTGCACAGGATGGCGTCCAGGTGGGTTTTGAATATCTCCAGGGAAGGAGACTCCACAGCCTCTCTGGGCAGCCTGTTCCAGTGCTCGATCACCCTGAAAATGAAGAAGTTTTTTCTCATATGCAGATGGAATTTCCTGTGTTCCAGTTTGTGCCCATTGCCCCTTGTCTTGTCACTGGGCACCACAGAGAAGCAGAAGGCTCCTTCCCCTAGACATCCACCCTTCAGATATTTATAAGCATTAATAAGATTCCCCTCTCAGTCTTCTCTTCTCCAGGCTAAACAGACCCAGCTCTCAGCCTTTCCTCATGAGAGAGGTGCTCCAGACCCATAACCATCTTCGCTAAAAAAGTCAGCCCTGAAACTGCAAGATAATTTACAAAAGTGCAACCTTAAAGATGGACCTTCAAACCTAACTGCCCCCTTTAAAAGAGTCAGTGAAAAGGTGAAATTATGCAAGAACAAAACTAATGGGGTTATTTTGTAGATTTAGAGTTAGATTTGGACTTAAATTTCCATGGTGTTTTTTATTGTATGAACGGATATAATGCACATGCCAAAAACTCTGAAGAGTCTGTTCATTTTCTTCTCAAGATTTTCAACTAAGGTGATTTTTAATTTTTTATTTTAGGGACAGGTGCAAATGATCTCAGATGGAATTTTACTGGAGTAGTAGCTTCAACATTTCCATTGCAGGCAGACCATTTCAGTTCTTTAAGCATGTCTTTCAGAAGAAGAGTAGGAAAAAGTGGTAGGTATGAATTTACTAATGATAAAATTGTTAGTTTTATAATAAAATGACCTTTACTCACTGAAATACTGCAAAATATATTTTGCTACATACTTTATAGATGTGTGGGAGCATGTTTGTGTAATTTAAAAAAAGATTAATTTTGCTCTTTAAATGAGTCAGAGGAACATGATGTTTTTAAAAACAAATATTTTATTTCCTTTTGATGATTGCTTAATGTTTATATTAAAGCACTAGGCAGACTTACAAAACTGAAGGCTACGGAGTCTAGACTTATTCCTATATATATTTAAATAAATAGAATTTAAATAAGATAGCATTTTTCCTCTGTTAGAAATATACTTGCTGTTATGTAAGCTGCTTAAATTAGTAAAGATATGAATAATATTTCATTATTTATAAGTATGTATATAGTGCTTAATAGTTATTAATAAGGACTGAATTCTAGATTGTTCCATATAAGACAGTAAAGAAAAGTAAAACCTCTTCTGAGCAAGGATTGCCTTAATCTGTGATCCAAGTATATGGGATAAGGAACATTTTGCCTGTTTTTCTGCCTTTCAGGACAAAGATTAGGGACTGTGGGAACTGTTTCTGTACGGCTGATTCAGTGTCCAGTTGAATTAGGCTCGCACATTGCCAAAAGCCATTTACTAAAGGTAAGTATTACTCCTGCGTGTTGTATGTTCTACTAGAAACTAGCTTGCATGGAGAGGGACTAACTTTCATACGATGAAAGTGGTTGATTCTGTCTTCTGATTTCTCAGCTTCCTCTGAGGAAAAGAACTGTTTGCACTAATGATCACTTGTTTTCTGAGGCTGTTTTATGTGGTTGTCTTTCACAGGAGACTGTGAAAGAATTATTATTAAAAGGAAGTCAGATAGAAAAAAAAGAGTATGTTTAAAATCAATTGACAGAATTATAAACCAACAGAGAAATTCCTTCAGTTTTAAGATTCATAGGACAGGAGACCTGTTTCAACATTAAACTTGTCCATTCCAATTGTTTACGTGGTGTTGTCCTCAATAAGCACATGACCTATTTTGTAAATGGTTATGTCTCACATCCATAAACCTGCAGTACACAGAAATTATCCTTTATGTCCAATAAAATATTGACCTGTGTCTTCTCTCTCTCTCAATGCAGTTTTGTATTTGCTAACCTGAAAAGTACAATCTTGACCAGATAGTAAGCCTTCTGGATCTGGAAAAGAAAAATAAATAACTCTTGTCCCTTCCCTGAGGCCCTGATGAACCCAAACTAGGAAATATATCTATGTGATTCAGAACTTTTGAACATACTGAAATTCCATCTACTCCCAGAAAATAAAATTTGTCTCTTGAAATATGCCACATTACAACATCGTGAGAGGAGCACATGTGATTGTCTCTAATAAACAAGTGATTGCCTTATTAACCCCGCATTTAAGAGTGCACATGCACAGGGCAACTCATTACTGTCAAGAGATGTCCAGAGCAAGCAAAGGAAGTGTTATTATCCCAGGGGTCACTGAGAATAGCAGAAAATAGGATTCTTGCTCAGAGCAGGATGAACAGAAGGCTAGATGAATGTAATTTCAATGAGAATTGATTTGTGGAGAATTGATTTAATGACATTTAAAAGGGCACCCACTGTATTAATCTCTGAGGCTATCCTGTGTTCTTACTAAAATATAAGGCTAAGCTTTTGTCTTTCATTTTCTTCCCTGAGTGCAATGTTTCAAGGCACCTGGGGATATTAGGACCTCAAGAGAACCGTAGCCAAGTCCTCCCTGGATGGACACTTTTGAGACTACTGTGATTGTTCTCAAATGAAGTTTCCTTTTCTCAGAGACAGAAGGCACATACTTGGAGACAACTTGCCTGAGAGCTGACAACCCATGACCCAGCTACTGACTCCTGGGACTGTTGATACCCCCTGGAGTTTCTGAACCCCTTGACTCTAAATTTTGGCTTGTATGGGTTAACTTTTCAGAAGTAAATATTAAACACTAAACACAAAGCATGTGCTGGTATGTCATAGGATTTCAGTTACTTTTTAATAGTATTATATATAGATAAACAAATCCAGAGACAAACTGGTCTAGGCAAAATGCACTTTCATTTTTTCTCACTACGCTGCAGTTCGATCCATGCTCCTTCAATCTTTCAGCTACAGTTCATGTCTTGCTTCTGCATACTGTGGAGCCCTCTTTCCATGTTCACTGTCAGCATTCACCCTCACACGGTGGCTAATTCTCTCGCCTCCCCCTGCTCCCTCTGGGAGCAAGATATTTGTGGTCTGCCTCTGTGGCTCTAGGACTCTTCCTCTGATTCATTTATTTGTCAAGGTTACAAATATTTTGTTCTTTAACTACAGTTCTGTATTTTCCAACCACATATTCCCTGATCTTTGAGGGAATCATTGTCCAAGGTATTTTCATCAAATAAGTTGCTATTGACATATCTTTTTCTTGGCCTGGAAAGAATGTGACATATTTTATTTCAGCATCTGCTGTAAATGGAGCCTTCAGCTGGGCTCAAAAATCTGACTTGCAGTGTGTGTTTGACCAAGAAAGGATGATTGGCAGCCTGGGAAATCTAAAAATACTCTGTAGGTAAGTAACGCAATTTCCTTAAAGCTCATTTTTAACATGTTTTCTGGTAGACTATGTTATATATGCTACTGAAATATCTGATCACCCTCAGAATGTGGACACAGTCTGAAAACCTGCAAATGAAAGAAGAGATGTTCCTTCTCCTTTCTTTCTGTGGACGGGGACCACACAATGAGCAATCCTGAAAGTGCTCCATGATTAACTATGCTATGTACTAAAGTTAATGGATTTTATGAGCATGACAACTTCATATTTATTTGAGCACATTCAATGAACAAGTTAATTCTTAACTCATTTGTCAGCTATCTAATTTCTGGCAATCTCCTGAGCAAGCTACTTTAGTGGCTTTAATACATTTATAAAATTAATCAATCATAGATTGGGCATAGAAATTTGAATACATTTATAATGACATGTGGCCATTAAAGATGGCCTACGCACTGATTCTGTGGTAATGCCTGCTAAATCTATAGACCTTGTTAATGTTTGACAAGTTGCTTTATGTTCCTATGGTTTAGTGTTTAATGATGATTAATCCCATAGTGAAAGAGTAGTCTCAGCTTTTGATGGTTATTGCAGAACATGTGGAAAATAAAATGTGTCAATTAAGTAAAATGCTCACATCCTAAAACACACTTTATTTTACCCATAAGCAAAGGCATTAAAATTATACTACAGCCAGAGGAAGAAGATTCACAGCATTTACAATCAGTCAGCACCTTTGTTTATATTTTTGACTAGTATTAGTCTACAGCAATTTGAAGTATCCTAAAAATTGAAAGTCAATTCCTTTAAGAAGATGGTTTTCATGATAGCTTATAGAGTGTTTGGTTTGGGTAGTAATGTTAGATAAAGCAAGGCAGATTATACTTTCTAAGATTGGGCTTAGATGTGCCAGATACCAAGAGACCACCCTTGAGTAATGTTAAAGGCAGGTGACACCTAAGCCTGGCAATGTTTCCTTAGGAACCAGCATGAAGTGGAATCTACAGAGCTAGGACGGGAGTTGAAAATGCAGGGTAGTGCACTATGCACTTGATCTAACATCCCCTGACAAACTTTGTAGCGCTCAGTCAGAAAGAAAAATGAAGGGTTCAGATTCTTTTCTTAATGTGTGTGGCAAACCCCCCTTCTCTATGCTTTGAAAAAGACAGTAGGTCTCCCCTCTGTGTAATGAGAAATCTCTTTTTAGCAAAAGTACACTGTGATTATTTGTTTATGTCTGAGATTTGATTGCAGTTGTGGATCCTGAAAATAGAAAGAAACAAGCGATGTGAATAAATGCAGTCTGGAGCAGACTCTAATCAAGGGACAATCAGTCACTGACTTTACAGTATCTCCTTATGATTCTCACTGCTGTGCCTTATTGTAAATGCTACCTCTGTTGAGAAAAAGAAAAAGAAAAAGAAAAAGAAAAAGAAAAAGAAAAAGAAAAAGAAAAAGAAAAAGAAAAAGAAAAAGAAAAAGAAAAAGAAAAAGAAAAAGAAAAAGAAAAAGAAAAAGAAAAAGAAAAAGAAAAAGAAAAAGAAAAAGAAAAAGAAAAAGAAAAAGAAAAGGAAAAAGAAAAAGAAAAAGAAAGGACTATAAGTTTCAAACTGGAGTACTGTGTGGTCAGACAGTATGGCCCAAATTTACCAGTTTAAATAAAATGCGATTTACATCTGTAAAAACAGAAGAGGAATCAAACACGTTCAGTGTGCATTTCGAAGAATCTCCTTTAGCCATATGGTTTATTTTTGAAGCTTAAGAAATTTTCTGACTCAAACATTTGTCCTTAATAGGAGTTTCTCACAGGGTGAACTAAAATACTCTATTTATTTTAACGAGTCTTTTCTCATAATTGAATAAATCCTTCAGAATATGAAAGTTTTTAACTGTTCAATATGGTAAGTATTGAAGACACATTGTCATTTTCCATTGTTTTGTTTTTATGCAAGAAAATTGACCCAGTACATGGGTTTGTTAAACACTTACCCTTTTGGGTAGTAACTGAATGCCCTGTTGTGATGATATGGAAGTTCTCTTGAAATTTAATTTAGTTTATTGAGTTGACTTTATTTTATTTTTTTTCACTTTTGGTTGTACATCGCCTTACCACCAAGGACCAGCTTCTAACCTTGTTGATTTCCCTTTCGCACTGCAAAGTTATATGAAGAGCCCGCAGAGAAACAAATAGAAAAACAAGCAGCGATTCTCTCGGCACAAGGAAATCTTGGGTTGCTCCAAGTCCATGTGGATGAGTCAGTGTCAGCTTGTCCGGTTGACTTCATTGTCTGTGATAGGTAGAGATGGAGGGCCTGTGAATGGAACGTATTGCAATTAGATGCTGTCTTGCCGTCATATAATTTATTAATAATAACAACATTTTTTTTCCATTTGAATATATGCACAATGAAATTTACATCCAGAAAAAAGCAATGACACAATACTATTAAAAAAATTGTTTTCCTGCTGTGTATTCCTCAGTTTAAAATTGGAAAATTACCTGTAATTTTGCAAACAAATCAGTTCTCCTGAGCTGAAAAACTGGTCGGGATATACCAATTAAGGTTTCAAGTTTGAAAGTGTTTAAACCCATTAACAATGCCCCAAACCCGTTGTAAATTGCCCCAACATTTGTAATTACTGAAATAGTACATAGATGGTTCTTCCATCAATGATAATGATATAGGTTGGCAAAACATTGTCAGCTATCATCTTCATGCAGTGGGACAGCCTGACCTCATATCTCTTCAGCTAGGGCAACGGCAGAGTAGTCTTACAAGAGTCAGGTAAATCAGTCCCTGGGTTGTTTAAGCATCTGCACAATACTCCAAAAACAAAGAGCAGCTGTTTCACTGAGATTATAGGGAAAAGAAATCTTTGCGCGCCTTATGGCTGATGTCTTCTTTTCTGCTCCCAGTGGATGTATAAGTACAACATCTTATCTGACATAAATTCAATTATGGGTAGGTCTGCCACAGAAGAATAACTCCTGAGTGTATACTAATTGACTGAATAGGAACTGGAGCATATAATGGGGCTTTTCCACTCCCCAACCTGAGGTACATTAAGGGAATGCCTCATAAGAGAAAGGGGACTTTTAGAATTAAAGAGCTTAAATACCTATGGATACCCCATAAAATACTAGATGGCTTTAATTTTTTGTTATGGAATAACTATACGGATTATATACATGCAAGGAAAAAGTGATATTGCCAAGACTACTAAAACCAAGCATGTATTTATGTAGCTACTAGACTTTTCACATCAGTATGATCAAGTTAGCAAAGGAGATTAAATTTCTCATCATCTTGACTCTGCAAAATTCTAGATCTGCTGTATACACAAAATGTCAGTTCTCATTAGTCTGATATTGCTTACAGATTATACTTTGTGTGTCTGTACTCTCAGACAAGAGGCTGTTTGGGAATTATTAAAGGTGGCAAATAGTGTAGCCTTTTATTAAAGAACCACAACCCAAAGTACTTGGACAATCCCTTTTTCCTCCTTAAAAACAATAAAAATTAATTACTTCTTGTAATGGTTTAACCCCAGCCTGTAACTAAGCACCATGCAGTCACTCACTTACCCCTCCCCCCTCTAGGGAGGCAAATGGGAAAAAAATAATTGTGGGTTGAGATAAAGATAATTTAATAAGATAACAAAGGAAAATAATAATTAATAATAATAATAATAACAATAATAATAATAAATAATCACAAGTGATACACAAATGAAATTGCTCAATACACACAAAAAACCCCCAATGTCCAGCATGTTTCTGAGCGGTGGTACTGCCTGCTGGCTCGCTTCCCCAGTTATATGCTGAGCATGACATCATATGGTATGGAATATCCCTTTGGCGAGTCTGGGTCAGCTGTCCTGGCTGTGCTCTCCCAGCTTCTTCTGCACCTGGCAGGGCACAGTGAGAAGCTGAATAGTCCTTGACGTAGTGTAGACACTACAACTACCCAGCAACAACTGAAAATATCAGTGTGTTATCAACATTATTCTCATACTAAATCCAAAACACAGCACTATACGAGTTTCTAGAAAGAAAATTAACTCTATCTCAGCCCAAACCAGGACACTTCTATATACTGTTTTTCTATAATGTAGATAAAACTGAAACTTCACTAAAACTATTCTTAATGTTGATTAATCCTTTTAATATTTGATCCAAGTTTAAAACATAAAAAAAACATGTTTTCTAACAGTGAGACTGCATGCTAAATTCATACACCAGTACTCCTCCAGCAATAATTCCTAGTTATGCAATGTCAACAGGATGCTTGCGCAAGGTAGATATTGCAGGAGCTCTCTTTATCATAGACATGGCTTTTGGACATGCTAGAGTGAAAACTGACTACCACAGAAGATGGAGAATTGCATTCAGATATCTTTATATTCAAGAAAACAACAAGGCATTGCTGTCATTAGTTTCTATGAATATATATATATATGGTACAAATTTCTCAGATATAGAGAATTTGCGTGGGATCTAGAGTGTCATTTCTTTCTTTGATATGCATTCCTTAATAATACAGTTATATCCGCAAAACTGAAATTTTTATTGTTAAAAATTCCACAACAGGGTTAGAATTTATAAAGATATGATTTGCAATCTTCTTGTGACAAAGAGAACGGAGTGAAAAGGATCTATTGCAAACACATCCACCTTCAGTAAAAAATGAATATGGAAAGACTATTAATGTAGACTTCGGTTCCCACAAGCTATGTAACGTGGGTTGTCAGACTGAAACATCACGAAAGGCAATGAATACCTGGGGGGAACAGGCAGACAACATTGAGCCACTAGAGCAGTGGGAGTTTGCAGAAACTCGCCCTTGCAGACCTGTTCATTTTTATTTTTTTTTAATTAGATTTCTTTTTCCTGCCACTCCCTCCAAGAAATTTTAAAGCAGGAGGTACCTAGCAGCTTTCTCTTAGCTTTAACTCCTTTTCTCAGCAGAGGAGGTAAAAATATATTTCAGAGGAACTACCTGTCGCATTTTTTTTTCTTCAGCCTTCATGCTCACAATCTGTTTCCACTGCCCCTCCCCTTTATACTTTCTTTTATTTATTTCTACATTTTATCCAGAGCTTCCTAATACCCTCAGTCATGTTTTGTTCTCACTTTCTCTGTCACCAATATATGAGAGTCTTTTTTGTGTCCTGAGAATTTGGACTGGTTCACTTAGACCACTGCAGAAAATAAAATGCATTTTCTCTTTCAGAAAGAAAACCCAAACTTTTTTTTTTTTTTTAAGTAAAATTAGAAGATAAACAGAGGATGTTTTATTTTGCCTAATAGGTAAGACTGCCATCAAAATACTTTTTTTTTTCTCAAACATATATATGTAGTTCAGTTGAAGGAGTTGAATTCAGAAGTGATACAGAAGGTAAAAGTGAGGAGCAATGCAGATAGCACGTTTTATAGTCAACTCCGTTATCTTTCCTCAGAAGATGAGATACTGAAAATAATGGAAACAATCCAGACAGTTCAATAGTTTTTCAATACAATCTCCCTTCTTTGAGTCAGCATGAGGCAGCAGCTGTCTCATTTGTATTATTTCCCACAAAAAGTGGTTCTTAGACGGCTTGATTCTGCTGACTGAGGGGCATAATGTCTTCATAAATACATGGAGCCAGGCAGATCTGTAATTAACATACCTAAACTGCCTTTGAGCTGAACTAGCCCATACAGAGCCTGTACTTTTGCATGGTTTATCTATGAACTTGCCCATGCACCCACAACTAACAGAAAATTACCTTAGACTTGTGTCTACTACCTTACTCTCTACCTCAGACCTCCTGTACTTAAAGTTAACTCACATAATAAACAGCGGTGAGAAGGCATAATTTATGGAAGGAGATGCTTTAGCTTACCCAAGTCCTTTGAACTACTTTGTATGAGAGTTATATTGTGTTACATTGCCTTTCACATTATGAAGAGCAGAGTATGAAATAGTGAGGGAATTCAAGTGAATATTATGCGATCTATCTTACAGCACCTTACATATCACTTCTGAATTTGGCTCACAGGCCCACTGGCTGAGAAGAAAGAACAAAGCATCCACAACAGCCAGCAAAGGAAACAATAGTTTAACATCAGGGGAAAATATTAAGGCAGACAGTGTTGTAATGTGAATAAGTATAGAATAGTAACTTGATAGGAAACGGAAAAATAGTCTCAGACTTAAGTGAGATAGCAGATATGTAAATACGACATGCAGCTAAGGTTGATCTTTAATCTCAAACTTTAAGGTAAGGGCATATTCAGTTATCACTGCTCTAAATGACTTGTTTGGGGAAATCATATTTGCAGCACTCAGTTCTCTTTCTCCAAATCCGGGGCGCATGGAGGTGTTGGGGGCGAAGCTCCCCCAAAGCCGTCAGATGCTCTGAGACAGGCTGCCCTCAGCCAGCCCGGAGAGCAACAACCACGACGCTCACCTGCTTGTACCAGGACCAGCTTTGGAGGGCCCACGCTGTTCAGATGGTTGTCAGGCTTGCATGGTTTGCATGACTGTTTGGAATACTCAGAAATAACCTGACATGAATACCTAGAGTTATCACTTCCACTCATCATTACAGCTTGAAGAATTAAGCTGGTATGAAGAGGAATATGTATGCTGGAAAAATATGCCACGACATTCGGTGATCTGCAGAGAGTCATGTGAATCTAGTGCAAGAGACATCACTAAATAGTTCAGCTGCATACACGAGCAAACAGAAATTAAATTTATAATGGTAAAAAGGTTTAATTAATACAATGTTTTTGTTACTGAAAGTAATTTCATTCTACAGAAATTTGCATATAAATACCTGCCTAAAGTGGGTTTTTTAAAAATTATAATAAATCTACCTATGTTGAGGTGATTCAAAGAGTCTTTTTCTGAAAATCTAATTTGCCATTCAACTCAAAACATTTTCTATATAAACAGTGAAAAAAAAAAGAGTTGGAAAGCATGCATCATACATAATCATTTATACGTCAAGGATTCCATACCTATTTGGAGTGCTCAAACCTAAAGGTTAAGGAAAAATATGAATTACCAGGAAATTTAATAAGTGTACTACTAATACTTATTCTAGGTTAATGGTACTAGGCTTGACTTTTAGCAAAGCCAAAGAAAAAGACTGTCAGGAAATTTGCCATTTGACACCTCTTGCTAAGTTTATAAAACTAATGAATACAGGTTACTAAGAAATGTATACCAGTATAATAAAATAATGCAGCTTGCTGCCAAAAGTTTCTTGCAAGTTACTGCAGCAATACGTAACAGTAAGCAACTGTGGTTACTCTTATCTACTAATGCTTTTAAAATTCTGACAGCTATACTGCAGATACTTGCCAGCCCAAATTGTCATTGCAAGTTAGAGACAGAATCTAAGTAGCAGCCGGGCAGCAGCTTACTAAGAGAGCTCGCACTTACTGACTTTTCTTTGTGTTATTCTATTATTATGGCTTGTTTCATATAGCAAATCAATCAGTTTGTGTTACCTTGATTTATCTAAAAATGTAAGTAACAGGGGTTTTTTTTTCTGTTTTTCCTCTTTTACTTTTGCTGTTAAAACTTTTTAATGTTCCTGGTAGCCTACTTTTTCTTGTTTATACTCCCTAAAACTCTGTTTGCAATGTTTTCTCATTATGTCTGAAATATCAGCTCTGGACATTGGATGTCTAAAAAAGAAGCTGCACAAGTACTTCTAATCACTGGGCAATGTAGTGAGTCATAAATGTTATTTAAGTATCAGGGAATTCATTGAGTATGGTTAGTTCAGGGTTAATGAGGCAGACCATATTTGGATTGATTTCATTACTGAGTCTTTTTTTTTTCTTTTAAAAAATTCAAAATTCATTTTTTTCATCTATTTCTACTCAAATTTTTTTTTGTTCTTTACTGGTTTGATTCTTTGGGAACTGTACACAAACCCAACACTCATCCTCCAAACCCATAGTATGCATGGAAATTATTAAAACTGAGATGATGCAATTTGGAAAATAGAGTGTCTGCAGTAACCAAAATTTTAAGTAGAGAAATTTGAATGACTAGTCAAGCAATCTAAGATAAATATTTTTACATTATAAGTACTTTTTTCCACTGCAGGTAAGTTATAAATAAGGTGAACTAGAAAACTCATGAGAGGAAGAGACATAAAGAAGACACAGATGCCAAAAGTCTTGAGAACTTAGGTCCTGAAGTCTAGGATGTTTTATGGTCATATCTATTTATATAAGTATATCATTAGGAACTAATTCGGTGTGGGAGGATCATCTGATGCAAGCAGCAGTGCTCAAACAGACTTTACACTGAGATAATGAGCTTAGGCTGAGATAAGTTTTAATCTTGAATGGTATATCTCCAACTACTTAATGTCTCTACATGTGCTGTTTAAAGCTGTTCAAAGAACCTGTTTTTGGCTTGGACTCTTATGTACCCACCACAGGTTCGAGCATGATTGGTGTACCTCTGTATTGGAACTTCTGCTTGATTTTTCCCTGGTAGGAATACAGCTCATGAATACCAAAACTACTCTGTGAACTTGAGCAACCTACAGTAAGAGTGGATGATTTGCCTCAAAAACACATTATTGCATCAACTCAAAATGCTAAAGTAGATGCAGTCGGTATGGAGTATGTAATAGCTACAGTTTGTCAGAGGATTGTACCTTGGTACCTTGTCCAGGTTGCAATGGATGGATTATCAAGTGAATGGCAAAGGAATATCCCTCAACTTGTTTTGATACGCCTGTTGAAATTTGAATCCATGCTCTTGCTCTGCAGCATGGATTTGTTAAACTTTTAAAGAAAAATTGTACAACAGAAAGCAGTTCAGCCTGAATGATTCATATCTGGAATAGTTTTAAATGTGTAAACAAGCAAAATCTCTTTTAAAAAGAGATGTCAACAGCAGTCAGGGAAACTTATCCATAGATATAATTTTTATGTACATAATTTTATACGTATGCAATATGTATGCTTATAATACTTTCTTGCTAAGAAATGTAAAGGTCTTAGAAACATTAGCTAATTAACTTCACAGGAAAATCCTAAATAACAGCAACTGAAAAGACACCATTCTGATAATTAGCCATACCATTGTCTGATTGTCTCAGTCTAGCACCCAGGTGTAGGATATATATTAACTCTAGCATCAACTCTGTGTAAAAACAGTGCCAGCAATCCATTTAATTTACAGAAACTGAAAAGCAGGGAAATTGAACTAGCCACTCATTTTTAGATGCCATTTATTCTGTTTGTAAGGCCACATAAGAATTATTCGCATTGCTGCCACATCCTGCATGGTACTTATTCAGAGTCACATACCTTTTGCCTATTCCTGCAGCTGGATCTGTGGTCATCACTGCAGCAGCAGGACTTGGCCCTCTGCAGACAGGATGTGCAAGAAGACAAAAGATTTCAGATTATTGTTTTGGTGCACAGCAGCAGGTGAGCTGGGAGATACAATACAGCTACTGTGATTCTGAGCAGAGCAACAACAACAACAACAACAGACTGCAGTGTGTGAGTGTGTTGATCTGAACATGAACGAGTTGATTTCTCTTGCAAATGCATCACAGAGAAAAAGTCAGAACATTTATTCTGAAGTGCTTTAGAATATCATTAATCAAAGAAGTAATTTCTTGATAATGGAGTTGTAATAATAATATATAATATTAATGCAAATAACTTCTAAATTAATGTGCAAAAGAAATGCTTTTGTTTATTTTAGACATCCCATGGTAGAGGACCTGATGTCAGTGTTCATCTAAGATGTGCAGTGCATTGGACAGTTATGATCTTTGGATTTTAATAATGTTCAGTGCACTCCCAAGGGATCAATGGTGAAAGTCTCATTGATTTCAAAGGAGGAGATCAAGACTGACTAAACAGTTCTGAGTATTCATTTAGACTTCCTTTGAATTCAGTTCTCAGATTCAAGAACTGTAGGCATATTACCTTAATATTACATATAAATCACTTTGGGGTGATATACAAAGTAATGAAAAATAGCAGAGAAATGTCAGTCAATTGCACATATGTACTTCCATCCATGATAAAAAAATAAGAAGGTTTTCAATGTTAAAACAGTCAATTTCAAAATGTAGAGGAAAGCAAATGTTTACACAGGGAATTACTATGTGGAGCTCATTAACACAAGATTGGAATTAGGTATACGGCCTAGTAAATTTAAAAACCATATTCCAACATCACATAAATGAGAAAAGCATTCTCCTAGTACTTCTAGGATAAAATTGTAAGGGCTATCAATCAAGTTTCAGAACAAAACTTGTTCAATAATTAGGGTTAGGAAGAAATGTTTCCTTTGGTTTCCTCTGGAAGTGTAACATTTCTAATGGGGATCATACTGAATGATTCAAAACAAATTTTAAAACTTAACAGTGAGCCCATTTTTTACATCTAGGAAAAGATAGGCTGAAAAACTTAAATTAGTAGTTTGTAATCGTTCCTGGTAGTTTATTTTCTTTTGTTAGAAGCATGGAGAGGATGACAGGCAGTTGGATAGAACATTTTATAAACGGATAAAACAACAGCAATCAGACAATGAAGCTGGAATATGCAAGTGTAAATAGACTTTCATTCTTTTATTTACCAGCTTGGAGAAACCTAGTTTTCACCATTGTTCACTGACCATTTGTTCACTGTATATCATGTCCAAACATGTGAGAGAAAGCTTAAGTATTGAGCTTGTTTGAATTTTAAATACATGGACATGAAATATGAGCGTGAATTTGCTTTTGAGCATCTCTTTGCAGCTGTAGAGGTGTCCTACTGACTGTACCACATTTGGTAGCATTCCAGAAATCCATGAATAAAATTCCAAGACTGTCCGTCTCATCTTTCCCAGGGGTCAAGATAGTTGCCGTATTTCATTTGTTGTCTTCTGTTATATGTACGGGACTTCTACAGCCCTTTTCAAAGTTACCTCTTCTTATTTTTCATATAAAAACTCTCTATATAAGTGTTTCTTTCTGTGGAGCACTTATTTTACTTCACAACTTTATGCTGCGATCTTATTTGTATAATGTTGAGAATCACTGATTTCTTCTGAGTTTCAAGTACTGCAGCAAGTTAATTGAGTTTCCTTTTCTGCTCAGAAGCTGCAGATGGTTTTGTGAACATTTTTTTTTTTCCAAGCCATATAACATTTTAACACCTTGTAATTCTTACTAAGGGAGGAGAGAAAGAGAGAGAGAGAAAAAGAGAATTATTTTCCTCATGTATCTTCAAATAGCATTTTTATTTCTTGTAAGGACCGTTTATATTTTGGGACACTTTAATAAAGTTTAGGTAAAATCTTTCTAGGTACATGAGTTAAGAACTACGTCAGCCATCACTTTTCCAGCATCAGCTTTTCTTCTTTTTCTTAATAATTCATTCCAGATAAGATCATCTGAATAATTTTCTTTTGGAGATTGAGCTAAGAATTTGTTAGGTTGTAATACTTAATATGTTTAGTGACAAAAAGTTCAATAGCAGCAAGTGAAAGACATTTAATACAGTTAAGAGACAGAAAGTTTCTGCCTGCATCTGATTCTACCCTTCCAGATGAATTTAAAATGCTGGTTATTTTAATCTATTTAAGTGAGTATTCTGCATATGAAGTTACTTTCATTCACAGTTAGTGCACAGCAACAAAGCTGTGACAGTTGTTTCTCTATAATGGTAATGTAGGTCAACAAGACAAACAACCATTTTAAGCTGGCAAATGGTAATATAAGTGAAGAGTAGCTATAACAGTTTAAATATAGTAAGACAACATATAAAGAAGTTCAACCTTTGGCAAATGTCTCATTAACATAAAGTCCTCTCATCCCACCAGCATTTTTGTTTTCAATATTTTGTGTGGAATAGGCTATTTGAAAGGGAATTATTGACTGGATGCTCAGACCAGAGCCAGTTCCAATACAGCTGAGGTTGTATGTATGCAATATTACATCAGCTGGAGGGGTAAAATACCTTTATGTGAATCTCTTCCTGATTTATATTTGTTTTGCTTGTGTAAACCAAATTTAATAAAGTGGTTTTCTAAATGAAGTTTCTTCATTCTGATTATATTGCATTACATTTATAGTTGCCCTCAGCTAGACTTCAGGTTTCATTATATGAGATATCTATGGCAAGAGGCGAAGCAAATTCACAGACAGCAAATTAAAATTTCTGAGGGCTTTAGAGCTGATAAGATATTGAAAGTGATGAGTTCAAGACCTACTGAAGCAGAAACCTAGCAGTTTTGTTGGAGTAGCTGGCAGATGGAATGACACATGATGATAATGAAGGTATTCAAAAGAAATCTAATGAACAGATTTGATTGCTTAAGACTGTAAACTTCAACTTAATATTAGAGATATAATTATTGAAGGTTTTTTGGGCAACTCCCAAACTAGTTTTTTTGAAATTAAATTTATTTTCCACATGCTTTATACTATCACTCATCTATATGAAACCATTTAGACCCTAATTTGAAACTGATTAGCCTTAAATCAATACAGACACATACCTGTTTTTTTCTATACTAATAGAAACTCATATTTGCACTAAAATTTTTCTTGTATGAATGTGGTTTTCAGGTTATAAATTTGCTTAGCTCTTCAGGATAGCTATAAGGACTTTTTAATTAATTAAATCTGGTTGTTCTCCTTCTGAGTAGCACTAGATTTCAGATGTCTTATCATGGGAGAAAAATTTGCTGATCTATATTCTGAATATATTTGGAGTTTATCTTGTTCTGGTTCCACACATTCACCAGTACTGGAACAGAGACCATCACAAATAGTACATAAATAAATAAAAATTACTTGTCTATTGAAAATAAGAATAATTCCAACTTTTTTATTTCAGAAGGAAAAGAAAAAAGGATAAACTTAAACAATACCATCCCCCAAACTTATTTCCACCATTTTGTTAATTAAAAAAAAAAAAAAGTTTTTAAAGAGAAATTTTGATCAGCAACAGTAAAAAAATATATGCAGTTTGAAACAGTGGTTTTCAAAATAAATGTTGTTTATCCTCAAAATTTGACACAGTCACTCTTCTTAAAGAACTACCATATTTATTGCTCATAAATCATTCATGCTGATAGGACTATATCATGAAATTTTAGACTACTGATCTGAAAGAAACAGGATTCTTCTGCATGAAAATGTTCAAGTAAGATAATAAATGTTACTAAATTTATGCCCTCTGACAGTCCAATCATTATTTTGTTACTTTTGGAGCATTCCAATTTACTTTACAAATCCAAGTGATATGAATTTATTTAAAAGATATTGCATTTAGTTTTTGGATTTAACAGCAACATATATACAGCAGCAACAACACATATGGGCAAAACATGAGGATATTGGTGCACTAATCTAGCTAAACTAATTTATCCAACTAAATGTAATGTTGTAGCTACATTGAACAGTGTATGTGCACAACTACCTCCCAGGTCTATTCTGGGAAAGGTGTTTTCATCCCTATGGCACATAAACAGTCTAATTATGGACTCCAAAGATGCTCCCTCTTCCAAAAAGTTTAAAACCAACCCTTCCCTGAGACATGCCTGACTTTTCCATAGGTTATTTTATTACAGTTTATTTGTGAGTAAAATATTCAAGAATGAATGAGATTTATACACTGCAGGTCAAAAGTGATCAAAGACAAATTTAGAACAAATTTAGAATAAATGCATTCTAAAAAAAATATTTAAGACTTAACCCTAGTAGTTGATTCCAAAGGAAGTTTGGAACTAAAACACTAAGAAAAAAAAAATCTTATTAGATGTCTTCATCTTTACGCACCAAAATGTCTTTTAAATTCCATCATTTGGCTCATGACTTTCTAATACCTTCCTCTCAAGAACAGAAGAAGCACAAATACACAAGCATGATTGCAGACTAAAAATCCTTGCTGAAGGACAGTTTAATAGCTTAGGTGTAATACTTTAACTATATAACTACAGTGTATAGATAGTCAAAGGTTTTTTTTGTACATGAAGCTGCTCCTCCTTCATGTGAATGTAACTTACTGTGCAAATTATATTCCGAACATCTGCAGCGGATTTTTTTTGAGCTATGTAGATATAAGTCCACTGACTTTCAGAGTACCCTACCATGAAGTATCAGACTTCTATTATTCTTCTGATGAAACAGATATATGATTCTTAAGAGGGTATTCTTTACTAAGTGCAGTCAGAAAAAATATAGGATTTCTAAAATTATTTTCCTCTACATTAACTTTGCACCAGCTAGGGTAAGATTAAGCAGATTCCAGTTAGTTACCTGAGATTACAGATGCATAAAAACATTGATGGTAATAGGGCACCACAGGTGTCATTGAAAACATAATCACAAGACAATGAAGCCACACATTTGTAATTGAGGTATAATTTGGTCTGCAGAATCTTTATTACTTTATTAAAGGAAAGAAGTAGGTTGGCTTTCCGGTTGAGTTTGTGTGGCTGGCAGTTAATTTTTTTCTTCATATTCATTGCTAGCAGTTTTAATATTGGAATCACTGAGGCATAATGAACAGAGAATTAAATAATCACTTTCAAGGTAGGATTGCATTTTAAAGAAACCTGCCCTGTGGCTGAAGGAAAGTATGGTAAATTTTGTCCCACAAAAACACAGTATGGGTAAAACAGCTGCAAGTTTAAAAGAGGAAGGGAAATCTTGTGTGTTACAGGAAAGGACTGCTTTCTTATACATCAATCATTTATAAAGGAAATAATATCACTACCTTGGCTTTGAATTCAGTTTACTGATTTTTCTGCCTCATTGTGCAATTTTCATTGTACTATTAAGTGAATTCCCCGGTCTTCCTAGTGTCCTGCTCCAAGGGAACATTTAAATGTCTGGGATGGGATAGGAGAAAATAGTAGGCTTTCTTACGGATACTTATTTACACCTGTTTAAGGAAACATATCTGTGACTTAAATATTTATTAAGTGCTATGCTGAATTAGATCCTGGACTCATATAATCCAGTATCTGTTTTCTGACTACACAGAATAATGGAGACAGTGACAAAATATCAGAAAGGCAGGAATGGTATAACCTGGTTTGTGAAAGATTCAGACTAAATTCCAATGCTTAGAGACTAATTAATGGATGAAACTTGATAATTTTTAAGAGTCTTATTTTTCATAACTCTGAATCTGATGTCCTTCCTGGGCAACAGAAAATTTACTTAAGTGACAGGAATATGAACATCAACAGAAACATTTGTTTTGAAACTACTTTTCTTAATCCAAGGAGAATGAAAGTCTCAGTCTGCTGATTTTTTTTTTTTCCCCTGATGCCAATTGAAATTTCAGTGACACAATCTTCTGTGGGTTATATTAATCAAATAATACGTTACAACAGCTGCAGCAATGGAATCAAAGAAATAAATCCAGATTTGCTTTCTTGATGTTGATATAATGATTTCTGACCAACTCTTTAACCTCTCAGTACTACAACTACAGGTAAAATTGTGGCTAGCATTCTTGTAGTAATAGTTGTCTTCTCTGTGCATTTTTTTCTGTAGTGAATGTCTTTTCTTCTTGCATGTAGCATAAAGACCTCAATTTACAAAGCCTCAATGTCAGGTTGGTACTTACTAAACCAGAATTAATTCCCTGTTACACAGTGTGTAACTGCCACTGAGATGGAGATTTGCCTTTTGGCCTTCTCTTTCTCCTTCTCCTTGTCTTGTGTCAAAGAAGGCTAATGGTATCCTGGGCTGCAGTAAGCAAAGTATTGCCAGCAGATCTCAAGCTGCTGGTGAGACTACACCTGGAGAACTGTATCCAGTTCTCGGCTCCTTAGTAAGAAGATATAAAGATACTGGAGAGCCCAATGAAGGGGCTCTCCAGTATGATGATTAAGGGACTGGAGCATCTGTCCTGTGGGACAGGGCTGAGATAGTTGGCACTCTTTAGCTCATTTCAGGGGGGATTTTATCAGTGTATATGAAAACCTGAAGGGAGGGTGCAAAGAAGATGGAGCCAGGCTCTCTTCAGTGGTGCCCACTGACAGGACCAAGAGGCATTTGAGTTGACACCAAACTCAGTATCTAAGAATGATGCAACATGGCAAGGGATGGTCTTCTCAGGTTCACCGTGCTTACCATTGTTCACCTTAGCAATATTTCCTCCAAGAATGATTTGTATAGCTTCTTCCGATGTATGGCTTATTTATGTATTGTGCTTCTTATGTATTTCTCCTTTATAGTTTATAAAGGCCGGAGCATGTGAGAACTTGTCTCAAAATTTTCAGTCTGTACTTAATGTCTGTATGAATCAGGAAAAAAAATCCTTCCAGTTCAATCAGTCAAACTTACTTTTAAGAATAACTGGCTAAATAAAAGCAGCAATAGTAGAAAGATGGAAAAATCTTGGAAGGATCATTGCAAGGTCATCTCACCCACTCTTTTGATACAACACAGGGTTCCTTATGTTTATATAATTTCTAGTGTGTATTTACCTAATCCCTTTTAAAACCCTCAGTGACATACATCTTAGAGTCACTCAGCCAGCTATTCTTATACTTTAATTTTCTTACTTTTAGAAAACCTTTTTTAATGTTCAATAATTTTTGATGCAGTTAAACCTATTTTTTTTTTCATGCATGATAAACACAGAAAACATTACTCCTATGGTCTTTGAAACCATATTTTTTTAACTGTAAATGTCCATTCTTTAGGATAAATATTTCTTTTCAATCATTTAGTGGGGTCAATATTTTTTCTTTTTTATTGTGATTGGTTTAGTTGTGGGGTTTGTTGTTTGTTTGCTTGTTTGTTTGTTTGTTTGTTTTTCCCCTGGAGTGCATTTTGGCATATAACATCTAAAACTCACTGTCTAAAACTAGATGAAATAATCCAGTTGAGGACCTACCTTGGGGGATGAGGGAAAACATCATGACTTTTCCAGGAAAAGTTCCTCTATCTGTTTATTAGAAGACATAGCTGCATTGCAGTCATTACCATTATTTTGAGTTACTTCACCTAAAGTCTGGTCAATTAATCAATACAAATGATTTAAAACATTTCCAAAGGTAGCTTAGTGATTTAGCCACATGTCTTGACCACGTGTTTCTTTCAATTCTTTCATTTGTGAATCTTATTTTATACACTAACACGGCAATTGTAATGACAAGGCAATTTCCTGATTGCCATTGCATGCAACAAACAGAAACATTTTTTATGAGCAATCTATAATCTTTAGCCATTATATTAAAACTGTTAGTCATTAACTAAAAGTTAAATGGAAACATTCTGATTATGCCAAAATATGAGGTTCTTTTATCAAATAGGAGGGGGAAATCTGATGTGTATGTTTAATTCGTGTAAATAAATCATTAAAATACTCTATTAACATATCAGGTCAGCATTCTGATGGGATTACATGTCACTCTCTGCTGCCTTCTTTAGCTGAAAAAAAGAAGCTTTTAAAATAACATATCTATTGGCTTCTCTAAATAATTTCACCAAATACTATAAAGAACAACCTGTTCTTGGCTGGGCTATGGGAGAGCTGGTCTAATCAGTTTCTTCCGTGTCTCATTTTTAATAAATCTGCTCTCACATTCAATATTTCTAATTATCAGTATTCCATATAATGCATCCTAGTCACCAGAAAGGCCCATACACATTTCCAGTCAATTATCCAATGGCTAGTGACACAAGGGTATATCCTGAAAAGTGCCATATTTTTCCAAGACTTAGAATAATATCATTGGTGATATAAATAGGTTTTCTAGTGCTCGTTAATTTTTAGAAGGTTAAACATGCATTTCATGAGAAAAATATGCTGATTTCTAACAGCTAACCTGGTAGGCTGGAGTTAGAAATTGCTAGTGGATGAGAGAAATATGAATCCTTGGCAGTCAGCTTGACAGCCAACTGGCTACATTCATTTTATATTTGGTTGCTTACATTTTGTCAGAAAGTATAAAGTTTTTATTCTCAAATAACTTTCTGTTTAGATGCTGTTTTCAAGGAGCATGAAAAAATCATTGTCTTCACTCCAATTCATCATGAAAACAAATGTTGCTATTTTGAAATTTTACATGAAGCAAAATTACAAGTCTTACTTGATCCTCAGGGTTCTCCACTTTGCCATAAGCTTGCTTCAGCTTTCAGGGTCATGTCCTGATGTCGATAAAGTTACTTTTAATGTTACATTTGGTTAAGTTTCATAATATGTAGATTAAATTCCTCTCAAAGATGAGTTTTGCCTTTGATAAAAATGCAGATAGTCTGTGACTTTAAAAAAGAAGCCTAATGAAATTAGGTGCATGATTTCTAATGACTTTGTGGGTTTTTTTGTTTGGTTGGTTGGTTGGTTTGTTTTGTTTTGTTTTTTTTTTAATAAAAAATTCAAGGTTTACAAGTTTTACAAGCATTAGGATATATTCCATGCTAATTTACACTCTGCAAAATCTTACTGAAAGAGAGTTTTTTACAGCATGGAGATTGTTACAGATGGAAGTTGAACCACGGTCAGTTTCTAATATGCTCCTGTTTTTTCTTCAGTAAAAAAATCTCTTATTTAAAATATTAAATAATAATATTGATATGCACTAAGAATTTAATCTAGATGACAGTTGCTTAAATCTGAATGCTGACTTTTGTATTTACACTGCTGTTTATTCAGTTGACCGGAAGTCTGCCCCCTCCTCTCCTCCTCCTCTTACTTCTGTGGACTTACTGAAGTGATTTCTTTTGGAGAGTGATGGCAGTCAGCTTTATTATATGTTTAGGCAGCTTTGATGGCTTGGATTCACATCTAGCTCCCTACTTAAATCTACAAACTTACCTCTGTATCTTTCAGGGACATGAGTCTTCTATTGCACTGGAAGCCTTAATAGCCAGCAACAAATGCTGTGGATCTGCTCAGAGACCGAATGTAGAGTCAATTCTACAGCGGTGGCTCTTCTTTAGAGGAAGGATGTATGCAACAGCACACGTCAAGTTATGCTTGGGTTGTAACACTCTTTAAGACACTTTTCCACCTTTTCATCACAGCCTGAGTCAACAGCCATCCATTAAAGTATTTAAATTTAAAACTTTAATCTGAGCAAGTTCTAATGACTAGGACATGCAGTGCATTATGGATGCAGTGAAGGATTTCAGTGAAAGTAGTGCATTATGGATGTCTGCAGCGTAACTGATCAGTAACACAAGGATAACAGTTTCTTACATTCTATTCTTTCTGTCTTCTCCAAAAGGTGAGATGTTAAAATTGTATTCTCAGTTACAAAAACAGAGTTAGGCTAAACACTTATGAAAAGTAGATAGCATTTGAATGCTTTAAATAGATAGAATAAGTGGTTAATTTTTTTTTTTTTAAACTTTTCTTTCACTTGATAGCTATTTCTATGTCTGGATAATCAACATTCAGAGTCAGGAATGCATAACAGCAAAAGCATGTGAGGCATAAAAAAGGAGTAGATGCTTCATAAAATCATTTTCAAAGCTCAATTCCGACTTTCTCATGGTGTACATCTTACCAGGCAGTTGTGGGCCAGAAATTGCTTGTACTTCTAAAATCAATGTTTCACTGGGATCAGTACACACTACTGTGTGTACTGAGCAGACCCCACTCATTGTGAGTGTACTGTGTGTAATGAGCAGACTCTACTCATTATAGTAGTGAGGTGAATGAAGTAATATGTAAGTTTGAGATAGGATTGCAGATAATGACTTCACCAAGGGCAAATTGTGCCTGATAAATTTGGTGGCCTTCTATGATGGAGTTACAGCGCTGGTTGACAAGGGAAGAGCAGCAGACATCATCTACCTGGACTTGTGCAAGGCATGTGATACTGTCCCGCATGACATCCTGGTCTCTACATTGGAGAGAAATGGATTCAATGGATGGACCACTCGGTGGATAAGGAAACAGCTGGATGGTCGCACTCAAAGAGTAGTGGTCAATGGCTCAACGTCTGAGTGGAGAACCCTCAGAGTTCGGTACTGGGACCGGCACTGTTCAACATCTTCATCGGAGACATGGACAGCGGGATGGAGTGCACCCTCAGCAAGTTTGCTGATGACACCAAGCTGTGTGGTGTGGTTGACACACTGGAGGGAAGGGATGCCATCCAGAGGGACCTTGTCAGGCTTGAGAGGTGGGCATGTGCAAGACTCATGAGGTTCAACAAGACCAAGTGCAAGGTCCTGCATGTGGGTCGGCACAATCCCAAGCAC
>VXBL01005968.1:1042920-1060898 GCA_013400195.1 Aramus guarauna
TGGAGCTAGATGATCTTTGAGGTCCTTTCCAACCCAAGCCATTCTGTGATTCTATGATTCTATGATTCTATGATTCTATGATCAGAGGTTTATTGAAAGGGTAGGAGATAATTCTGGTCACAGCTTTGAGTGGATTTAGACACGCAGGAGAATGCGCCTGTCCTTTTTGTGACATTCACTATGATTTGTGGTGACTCTGTTAAATTAGTTTTCAAATGAGTTCTCAGACTGCACTTACATGGTGTCTGAAACCGAGGCATCCATCACTGGCTTTTATATTGCAAGGCTACAACTTCAGGGCTACCTCCTTACCAAGTGCTAGGTTGCAGCCAAGCTAACGCACCTAACAGTGCCTTTGCTGTGCTGATCCTAAAAGGAACAGATGAAAAAGAAGAGACCCTGGGAGCTCAGTGGAGTTCTCTCCCATTTCTGCTCCTGATACCACCACTGTTGTGTGACTGTCATTCCATTATCTCATAAGCCTCAAGAATTATCCTCCTCCCTTCCATTCCTAGAAAGGGAAGAATTACTTATCTGGTTATTTCCTGCCAAAAAAATCATTCTTGTGAATGCTCTCTATTTGCATAATTTATATTCCCTATTTCCTAGCTGTGATCTTTTTGACATCTTCTGGCTCATTGATTTTGGAATTACCATTTTTTTTCCAGTCTTCATTACCATTTTCTTAATCTGTGAGAGTTCATCTCTTTAACACTAATACTTACTCTCTTAAAATAACTACAATATCATTTTTCTTAACAGTCACATTATTTTTCTGAGGACCTTAACCTCCATAAAATCTTAAGCAGAGGAAGCATATGGTATCAAATCAAAGCATTCCTATTGTTTCTGAAGGAATTATACTGAATTTATATATCGAATTATCACCTTGTCTCCTCCGTATTGTAGCTACTTCTTATTTGTATCTTGGAAGATCTTATGGAGTGTATATACTTGTGCATATAGCAACCTCTTATTTTTTGGATGAAATTTTCAAGCTGACCCTAATACTATTTTTGATGCAAGTACAATTTGGTCCATAAACTTGTGATGGATTTTCTCTTTCCCATGAACTAATTACAAGTAATTGTGGTTTGAAAGAGAAGACAGAGGATATGACTGATTTGAGGAGAGTAGAGGATTCATTTTTTAAATTACTACTACTAGCAATTTTGACTTTCATTCACAGGAATAAATGACTACATAAGTTTATTTGAATGGAATTGGTATTTTGACTAGTCCTTTTTAGGAAGTTGTGCTACCTTAGTAAGAGAGTTAAGCAATGAAGCTTTGCATACAGACATGCGTTTTCATAAAGAGGGATTCCTTTAACCAGCTGTAAGGCAGATAGTGTCAGAACAGGGTCTCTTTCTTCATGTGAGTTGTCTGGTACTTCGTTGATTTCAATGTTTAATACCAACTAATTAAAACTAATTAATTGATCTGACCCATAGATTCAAACATCCTCATTTTTGATGTTGTCAGTACATTTATCTGTATAAATACACATACATATGTAGATGGGCATAGATATATAGACATATATATAAAATTTCTTTGTAATCTGCACTGCTTTTGCAAAATGTTTCCTGCAGAGAGACTTTCTACATTTTTCATGTTTGCTTTATGTTCCCTTGAATTATGTTTATCTTCACACAGAAATTACATTTTCTGGAAGCTGTAGAGCCACATGCATAAGAGGGAAAAATTAAATTTTCCACTACCTAGGAAGAAAAGAAAAATTAAACTCATCAACTGTATTCAAAATGTTAAATTGTTGGAAACCTTCATTTCCCACTGACTAGACAGTGAAATTAATGATTTCTTTTGTTGTTGCTTTTGAGTGGTCATTGAAGTCAGGAGTTTGGTTCTTGGATAATGGCTGTTGCCCAATGCTTAAACAAATTTGTTTCTTTAGAAACAATGAAATATATCTTCAGGATGTTACTGTATGGAGTTTCTGAACAGTGCTTGTCTAAGTATTATATGCATGTTAAAACCAATATATCTGTATAAAAGTATTTGTATATTAAGGAATACATTAGTATAGTCATTTGTATCTGTAACTGTGGTGGATTGACCTTGGCTGGCTGCCAGGTGCCCACCAAGCTGCTCTAGCACTCCCTCTTCTCAACAGGACAGAGTGAGAAAAAAATGACAAAATCCCTGTGGCTCAAGATAAGGACAGGGAAATGACTTACCAGTTACCATCATCGGCAAAACAGACTTGTCTTAGGGAAATTAATTTAATGTATTGTCCAATTAATCAGAGTAGGTTAATAAGAAATAAGAAGTCTAAAAATACCTTCCATCCACCTTTGCTTTCTGCCCAGGCTCAACATCACTCCTGACTCTTCTACCTTCTCTGCCTAAGCAGCACAGGAGAATGGAGAATGGGAGTTGCAGTCGGTTCATAATGCTTCATCTTTGCCACGCCTTCCTCCTCATGCTCTTCCCCTACTTCAGTGTGCAGTCCCTCCCATGCCATACAGTTCATTAAATTCTCCAGCATGGGTCCTTCCCACAGGCTGCAGTTCTTCATGAATTGCTCCAGCATGGGTCCCTTCCATGGGGTGCAGTCCTTCAGGAACAGACAGATCCAGCGTGAGTCCCCCATGGGGTCACAAGTCCTGCCAGAAAACCTGCTCCAGCGTGGGCTCCTCTCCACAGGCCACAGCTCCTGCCAATACTCTGCTCCAGTGTAGGCTCTCCATGGGCTCCAGTTTCCTCCAGGGCACATCTACCTGCTCCGATATGGGGTCCTCCACAGGCTGCAGTGTGGATATCTGCTCCAACACAGACCTGCATGGGCTGCAAGAAGACAGCCAGTGTCACTATGGTCTTCATGATGGGCTGCAAAGAGATCTCTGCTCCGGTAACTGGAGCACCTCCTCCCCCTCTTTCTTCACTGACCTTGATGTCTGCAGAGTTGTTCCTCTCACATCTTCTCACTCCTCTCTCCTGGCTGCTCTTGTGCAGCAGTTTTTACCTCTTCTATAATATGTTACTACAGAGGCACTACCAACGTCACTGATTGGCCCAGTTTTGGCCAGTGGTGGGTCCATCTTGGAGTTGGCTGGAACTGGCTCTGTCTGACATGGGGGCAACTCCTAGTGTTTTCTCACGGAAGCCACTCCTGCAGTCACACCACTACCACGTAAACCTGGTACTGTGACCACTGAAAGAAAACATTCCTTTACTGACTTTCTTTAAGATGGTACATAGCAGAGATCTAATAATTCTGTACTGGTAGTGTATAAAGGGCTGTGATCTAGTTTCTATTATTTCAATTGCTCTGGTACGTCTGAGAATTAGCTTGGACACTCTGTCCATCAAAATTTAATTCTTTATGTAATTTCTAATTGTTAGCATCAATTTCCACCTTTTAATCAATTTTACAATGTGTCCCAATCATACTAGAGATGGATCCAGGCATCCAGTAAAGATGAAGTGCAAAGCCCTCAGATGTGAAGAATACTGTGAAAAAGGTTTCACTGTGTTCTTTGTCCTTTAGTTTACACTAAATGACTCCCAAATACTGTGGCTGTGAGGTCTTGTGGATGGCAAAAATAAACATGCAGAAAAGTTACAAAATAATAATAGTTAGGACTTTAGTTTTCATTAAATAAAAAATAAAAGGTACCATAAACTGAAAGTTTGGTGAACAATGAAGGTCACATAGATGGTTTTTTTTAGAACACAGCTGGACTGATATATAGAAGGCTGCCTTAATTATAAAGAAGCAGACTCTTCACATTAAATGGTGTATGACCAAACAAGCTGTGTTCATTTGACTTCCCAGACAGCTGGAGTTGAATTCAGAGGCAGCTAATTGCCTGGGGGACCTTTCTCTGGCAAGTAGCCCATTGGTACTCTTGAGGGGCGGAGAGGTTTCACACAGAAAGCTTAAAAGCATCTGGGCTGCTGTTGTGCAGAATACTACTGCTGACAGATTTACCATCTGTCTTTGAGAAAGACAACAGTTTTGGGAGCCCAGATACCACCATTCTTCAGTAGAAAGCCCTTTGTCAATCAAAACCTCCTCATTAGAGTAGAGAGCAGAACTTGAATTGTAGTTAAGTGCACTAAGTAAAAAAGAACTATCAAGACATTAGCTTACTTTCATTTGTGTATGGCTAGACAAAAAATCCTGTAACATTAGGGAACAGCAAACTGTAAACACATTTGTATTATCCATCAGCTAAGCTTTCTCTGTGCAAATAGTTTTACAGATGTACCAACAGTAACCATGTCTAAGTCCCCACAAGAAAGAGTTGTGTTGTAATAGCACAGAATAATGAATTCATAATATACTATGCTATGTTAGATAATTAGATAATTTATTTTTGTAAATTGTCTTTGACTTTAAAATGTAATTGCTTTCATTCTTATGTTTGTAACTGTTGTGGTTTAACCCAGCAGGCAGCCAAACACTACACAGCCACTCACCCCCCCCACCACCACCCTTTCAGTTTAATGTGAACACAAAAGAATGTTAAATATATTATACAGTTATCATACACACGTATTTAAATGCACATATATTTTTATATATATATTGTTCATCACAAATGTTTATCACAAATATAGGAAGCTGGATACAGGTATTTATTATAAACTGTTATAAAACATTTTTTGTTTGTCTGAGAAATTTTCATGTTTCTTACACCAATTATTTTACCACAAATCTAGAGGCAGAGAAGAGGGATATATGCCAGGACTTTCTTTCAAGCTTGTGTGGCTGCAAAACACTAAAAACCATCTTCTTCCTCTACATACATGTATGTACATATATATATACATAAGTATATACATACATATGTGAGAAGGTAAAGGGAATATTACTTTCTAGTCGAGTGATTACAGCTCTCATGAAAATATGAGTCCTGGTTTCCAGTTTCTTTTTCTAGGGTTCTTTCTGTATTTTAATACAGAATGCTTGCCCTCTGAGCTTATGGTACACATCTAGGAGACAGAAAAAAATCAGATTGAATGTTCCAGTGTTGAGGAAGGCCCTGAGTTTAAGCACTCTAATGAAATACAGGTTTACCACTGGCCATGTTTTAAAAGAAAAGGGAAGTTGGCTTCTGTTCTCCCAGGGGAGCAGCTTAGTTTTTTACTTCAAGGGAAAGGTTCAGGACTTCAGATTCCAGCTTAAAATATATACCCTAATGTAAACTTTAGAAAGACTTAAATTATTCAGATTAAGCACTGTATTGTCAGTAAAAGGATCTAAATGTTGGCTTATTTTTCATGCTGAGATACAATAGAGATACAATACAGAGCTAGATCATGTACTTCCATACTCTGTTGCAGTCTATGGAGCTGATACATCAATGTCAAAAAGAGGTGTGAGAGTCAAACAATGTGCTCTCTCCATCATTTCCTATTCTCCAGTTTAAGCATATCCCTGGTTCAGCATGCTGACTGCTGAGTATCCTTTTCTTGAATGGATAATTTCCTCCAGGCATGGCAGAGGAAGTTTGGTTGGAGCTTTGAGCTCCACTGGTGGCCACACACCAAAATCCCTTTATGGGGCTAGCTCTTAATCTCCCTTTCCTAGCTTTCCTTTACTGAAATGGCAATCACAGTATTTCCCCACTTCAGAGAGGGTAAATGTGTTATTGGTAATCTCCTAGCTTCCACAGTTATGTAGATCAAATAAGTAGATATATAAAAGTTCTCTCACGTAACAAATTAAAATGGGAATATATTCCTATTTTGGAAGGGATCGTAGCCACAGTATTTTGGTCATGTAGATGCTGGATGTTCCATTTTAACTCAAGTGTTTTGGTCTAGTTAAACCACTGTAAATCTCTGTGAACATATGGAAATGAGCTGCCTACTGACTTATGACAAGTGCGTTCATGTAAATGCTTTCTTTAGCTTTCCTTATTCAGTTAAATGAGAACGCAAAAAGCAATTAATTCAATGTCATACTCGTATACAGCTGAGGTATAGTTTGGTAGTATGTAGACAGGACTTCTTGTAAAATGGAAATGCTGACATTTATACCAGGAGCACAGGAGTCCACTTCTGATCATTTACAGAAGATTTGCCTATGTATAATTGAGGACATAAAGTGAAGAAAATGAGACTAAACAGGTAAAACTGAAACCATCATTTGGCTTCCAGATGGCAAGAAGGATATTTTCAGGTATCCACAGGCTAATGAATGGGGCTGGCAATTAGAAAACTGTCTCTTGTAAACAGAACTCATTAAAAGACTCAGTCAGTGTAAGTTAGTAGAGGTAGAACCCCTCACTTTGTCATTTTGGTACGTAAAGTAGAATCACATTTGAAGTATTCTAGCAACTCATTGTGATATGAGCTGTGGCTACACCACGGCTGTTAAATATTTCCTCTGGGAACATTCCACTTCTCAAGTATGTCTTACAGAAAACCATGGGAATCATAGCAGCATCATATTTTCTGTGTATTTTACAGGTTATAAGACTTCCATGCAGATTTTGTAGGAAGGTTGTCAATATATTAGTTGAAAAGAGTATTTCTAAAGATCACTAGGATCCTAAATGGAGACCCATGATTCAGAGCACATCTGGTGTACCTTCTGCAAACCTTAGAATATATATTAATTTTTTTCTTACTATGTTTTTATATAAAACAGCTTGGTTGTGGTTTTGGTTTTTTTTTTGTTTGTTTGTTTTGGTTTTTTGTTTGTTTGTTTGTTTGTTTGTTTGTTTTTCCCCTGAAGATAATAACCCGTATCCTGAAGGTGCATGGTACAGATAAAGTGTATTTCAGGGAACCGGAATTTGCAAAGAACCATTTATAGCCTTTGATCTACTGGTAATGATAGCTGCCAATGGCACAAAGGAATGATTCCAGAATTCAAACATCATGGAATATAACCCGGCCATAAATTTGATTGTCTAGGTCCAGCTCTAATGTTGGATCCATGAAGAGAGCATAAACTAGCTACTAAATTAGCTATCTTCTAAAGTTTCCTCAAGGTAGGCAAAATAATTCAGTTGCTTCTTCATTATTCTGTTGGTTTGTCTACAGTAATAATGGGCAAACAATGGGTTTTCTCCTGTTTCTTCCTACTACCAAGATAGTGTCTCCATTCCTTCACAGCTCTTTTCTACACAAGGGAGTGACATAGTAGAAACCGCTTTTCTCTCTCTCTCTTTCTTTTTTTTTTTTTTTTTCTTCTAGCAAAGTCTCTTCTGTCAGGAATTTTTTTATATCCAAGTAGAGAAGGATATTGTCACAACACTTAAATTGCCCCCATCTATCTTAATTATCTGTATGACATTTAGTCTACTCCCCCACTGAAACATTGCTTTATTGTCTTGATATTATTTAATTTATTCTGCATTAAGGACAGCTGAAGCAAACACAAGAACAATAGTTACACTATGATGTTCCCTTAGAGTTCCAGCTCCTACTCAGCTCAAAATTTCCTGATTGTCATATTGCTTCATGGTGGCTTGTGTTATGGTTGAGGTTCAGAGTAAGCCAAAAAGGAAGGAAATTTCTTGAGAGAGTGGGTGCTAAATGAGCTCTGTAACCCCCCGTACAATCAGTATGGACACTACTGACTAGACCCCCATAATGTATGATAGGTAAATACAAGTCCCCACTTGGCCACAACCAATCAAAGTTGTGTAGATGTAGCCAGATACATTGCTGCAATCCATCATCCACTATGAGACGTATGTAGGAATATGAAGACAATTTAGTCTCCAATGTACCTGTTAGCTGCTGTTTAACTTCAGAGGGAGTCTAAAGTGAGACACCTTTAGACTGCTTTATAAAGCTTTCTGGTTTGGGGCATGCTCAGTGGAGTTTCAACCTCAACAGCTCTGAGTGGATTGATACATATTTCACTTAAGTCTCCCAAGAAGTCACAGACTAAACATTAATTACTCTTTCACACTTGCATACCAAACGAATCAAGTTTGTCAGAAAGCACAGAGGATAACTATCCTTTATTAGGAATGGTTCAGTGATTAGACCACAGACATGGTGATATGGTGATTTGCATTTTATGTTCTTCCTTGAATAACAGTACAGTTGAAGAATATGCCTCAAGTAGCTTTTTATATAATACTCGGCATATAAGTAGGGAAAATGCCTGTGCTTGGACAAGATAGAGTGTAAAAATGATTCTAAGCATTTGGATATAGGACTTTCTTCCAAGAGATGGACCTTCTATGTTCAGGCCATTGCTGCAGTAATCCTTACTGCATCATACCATAGAATTCATTGGGGAAGAGAATGAAACTTGAGATTGTACTGCTTCAGGTAAAAAGCCTAAAGTTTTTGCTACAAGTTTATGGAAAGGAAAACAGACTAATTAGCCTAGTTGAAAATTACTAGCTGTGAAGAATGATGGAACCCTCTCACAAGACCATCTATTGGTAGAGCACTCTCCTGGAAAGGTGGGTTTAGATTCCTCTAAATTTGAAGCTAGCAGTCCTGGTACTATTGTATCTTTCCATGTTCTGAAAACAGAAAGATCTTGGGTTCCAAAATTCATGAGAAGGTTCAGGATTATGAATCTTTAATGGAGTCCCCTTTTCAAAGTGGGTTCTGCAAAAGGGACAGTTGCATGAACACTGCAGCACAGATCTATCCTTAAGTGACTTGTTCAAAATCATAGGGGAAATCTGGTGAAGCAGGCCACTGTGCTCCTCAGCCCTCTTGAAAACCTTTTGGACTGCACATACAAAAGTAATTAATTTTATCAAGGTTGGGCAAAATTTTAATCACTGAGACAACGTAGTGTCTATTTGAATTCTGTTAAAATTATTAGATCAAATTGCATCTTTAAAGTATATATGCATATTCTGTGCTTTCAGACAGCACTTAAACTGTGGGATAATTCTTATGGGTAGTGAAGATTGGTGAGAAGTAATTAGAGAAATTACTATATTTCTCCATTCAGTTTTCTGTTTTTTTTTTTTTGTTTGTTTGTTTTTTTTTTTTCCAAATGATAACTGTGATATCAACAGTGAAACCTGTTCTACACAGCCATTTCAGTCTCTCCTCAGGGACTGCTTTCTGAGTGATGTGCATGCACTTAACTTCCATTAGTATTAATAAGAAATCAGTGAGCACACCAAGGAGGGAGTACATGTCTTTGCAGTTCGTGATGTGCCCTTGGATAGTTACTTAGTCCAAAATATATTGGAAAATAATGTGAGAGATAAACATGTGGAATAAAGTGGAAAACCTCAAGGTAAAGTGCTAGTTCTTGAATGACAGCAGCTCAACTGGGGTCATGAAACAGTACTGGAGAGGATTATGACATGTTAGATTTCAATAACATAAAAATATTAAACATTCTCACTTACATATTGTAGGATGTTAACAAAACATGTATTTCAAATTAAATGTTTGCTTTTATCTGCAACTTGCCTGTATTCAATCTAAGTTTACTGGGAGGAAAAAAAAAAGTTTTTTTAAATATTTCATCTTATTAACAATTGACACTTAAAAGAGCATTGTGAACACTACCCTCAAAAATTGTGAAGTGAAATAATTCATGGAAGACATGAGATCCAGAAGCTGAAGACATACTGCTTTATAAGCCCATTATAAATTTGTAAAGTAATAACAAATGTCTGCATTCTCACTATTTTTAAGCAACAGATTAAAATCAATGTTCTCATCATCTGAAGTCTTCATGTGACTGTTTAGGGATCAGAACCCTGATCTTCTACATATTTTGTGAACATTTTAGTATATCTACTTCTAAGGCCTGAAATTTGATTGGACTTAATTATTTTTTACTCTCTTTGTCCAAGACTGTGTAGTTTAAGTTCTTCTAGTGTCTTCTGTATCGTCTCCAAGCAGTAACTGAACCTCATACTGCATGAGACCTAAACTATTACTCTGAATACAAGGTTGCCTGGGACATGGTCGTTGTTCATCCACAGTGAAATTTCTACTGAAGGTCCTCATCTGCAGTCATATACTCATGAAATGAATGCTTGCAGCATGGATGTTACAACCGTCTTCAGGAAGGGTGAAAAGGAAAATCCAGGGAACTACAGGCTGGTCAATCTCAACCTAGTCACTAAGAACTCCTCAAAGTCTTTTCCAGCCACACAAAGTATGAGAAATTGATTTGGAGCAGCCAGCATCAATTTACCAAGTGCAAAGTATGCCTCACTAACCCAGCTGTCTTGCCTGATGAGATGACTGGTTGCAGGGCTAAAGAAAGAGCAGTGACTGTTGTGTACCTTGAGTTTAGCAAGGACTTTGACACTGTTTGATGTAACACTGTTACAAGCAAATTAGTGAGGTATGGACTGATAAGTGAATAATAAGTTGGTTGGAAAATTGGTTGGAGCATTGGGCTCAGAGGGCTGTGATCTGTGTTACAAAGTTCAACCAGTAGCTGGTTACAGGTGGTGTCCTTCAGCGATGGCTGCTGGGGCAATAATGTTTAACACCTTTATTAATAAGCTGGATGACAGGATAGAGTGAGAGCAGTAAGTTGTCTCTAACAAACTGTGAGGAGAGGTCAGTGCTGTGAAGGATAGAGATGTTATTCAGAGGAATCTTGAGAGACTGGAGAACTGGCCTAGCAGAGACATCATAAAGTTTAACAAAGACAAATGCAAAGTCCGCATCTTGTAAGGAATAATACCATGCAACTGTACCAATCAGCAGCGAACTGGATGGAAAGCAGTTTTGCAGAAAAGGATCTGAGGGTCCTGCTACACAACAATTTGAACATGATTCAGCAGTCTGCCTGCACTGCAAAAAAGACCAACCACCTCCTGGGCTGTATTAGCAGGAGTGCTGCCCGGAGGTCTGAGGAAGTGATTCTTGTCCCCTACTGAACAGCTATTGTGAGATCGCATCTGGAGTAGTGTCCTGTCCTGGGCTTCTTGTGCAAGAAAGACATGGGCATACTGGACCAAGCTCTTTGAAGAGCCACCAAAATTATCAGGGAGATGGAGCATGTTACATGTGCAGGGAGACAAGGGAGAACAATCTTTCTCCATGAGGGTGGTAAAGCACTAGAACAGGTTGCCAGTGAGGTTGTTGAGCCATTCAAAACTTGCCTGGACATGCCCCTCAGTAACCTGCTTCTATTGGACCTGTTTTGAGCATGTGGTTGCACTAGCTGTCCATGGAGGTTCATTCCAATCAGTGTGATTCTATGATCCAAAGAATAGCTCACAGTGGACAAGACCAATGGAAGAAAATGATGAAACTTCTGAACTCAGTATCCAGAATAAGAAATGTAAGAGTATTCAATCTGTTACTTATTCCTCATTTACTCTTCCACCTTCTTATTAGTGTTTGCAAACAGCCAGAACTTATTCTTGAAAGCTTTAATATTGCACTGATTGAAATAGGCCGGCTCAATTTCATATGCAGACCATAAATAAAACAAGTTTCATATGTAGACCGTAAATAAAACAATAGTACATTCATAGTAGCAACAGCTCATCGGAAAGGCAAAACTGTTACAATACTTTCCTTAGATTATTAGGAGTGAATATAACTTCAGAGGAAAGAAAGCAATATCATTTTACGGGAAAAAAAAATTAAGTTATGTGTAGATCCTGTCTTTTCTATTCTGTGAAATGATTTTCATGAGTAATTTCATGCCCTTTTGAAAGATCATGACATAGTGCCATGGTCAACCTTTTTCATTTTTGACCATTTCTTCAACTTACTGGAAAGAAATGAACTACAGAAGCTGTTGTTATCAGAAGAAACAAACAGGTGCTTCTTACTAGCGTTGTTATTATGAATACATTATGGTTGACTGAAGCAGAACAAATGTGCACAGCTTATTAGTTGCAAGTTTTTTTTCTGTTTTCAGAAAAACACCTAAATTCAGAAGAATTCAGTTGCCGCCTAAATTCAGAAGGTGGCGAGAACGACAGAACACAGTTTGAAACTATCACATGTGGATACACTTGCTGTAATCTCCCTTTTTAAAATCATACCTGAAAGCTCTAGCATAGATGTGACCTCCATTTGAAAGAAAACCCATTCACAATACAGCAGTTTTATGCGTGATCTCTAAACTATGTATATAAACCCAGGCAATTCTTTTTAGATTTTTATGTCAAATACTTCCTAATGTGAAGTTACGGGTTTAGTGACTTTCATAAATAATGCTGTGTGATAAAGTATTGGCTGTATCATTCACACCTCCTTCACAAACCCAGCCCGGATGCAGGCCAGCTGTTGGTAATTGGACCTTGCGTGTTATTACGCTTGTATCCTTGGTATCACTCAGTCTTCTTTTTGCATTCCATTGCTGAATTTCCTTTGTGCTGTGGCTTTTTCTCTGCATGTTATTTGTGTATTTAAAATGAACCATGCAAAGAAATATTTCCATAACCATGGTGACACTCTAATATTATGCACACTTACAAAGTACAAAGGTAACTCTACCAGACTGGTATTTTCTGTGATCAATTGCTGGAAATTTAATATCTTTTTTTTTTCTTTTTTTTTTTTTTTTTTTTTTTTTTTTTTTTTTTTTTTTTTTTTTTTTTTTTAAGAGAGAGAATGGAATGTGCTGAGTATTTCCAGATCTACTTACGCTGGAGTTACTACTATAAATTAATCCAATACTTCTTCAACAGAAGGGATGATCTCTATATTGCTGTGCCTATGTTGCCTACTATTACTAGTTTTTCATGAATGTTGGGATATGATGTAGATTTTCCCTTTTTTTAAGGACGCATGCTTCTGTAGTCACCTGAATACATAAGAATTTCAGTCAGTAAATCTTATCACCCCTAGTCCTGTCATCTTAGGCATTTATATATCTTTTTCTGATAGTATATGAATGCTTAATGTATTTACTATTTTTTCTCGTAATGTATTATAATCTCCACTTTCCGCTGGGAAGCTGCGGTACATAGAAGGCAGGACCAAAATCAGAAAGACATTTACATGCCATACACCCCCTGTCATTGATAGCTCTTAATTGCTTGCATTTCTGACTGAATTAAGCCTATGTGTCCTAAGGTTTAACAAGAAGTCTTTCACATAGCAGACTTTTAGTTTTACCTTCAAGATCCCACATTACTCTCTTTACCATTTTTAAAAAAAAAAAAAAAAAAAAAAAAAAAAAAAAAAAAAAGAAAAAAAAAAAGTGTCAGGAGGGACTCTCAAAATGGAAACCAAAAGACATCCAAAACACACTAGTTATCTGAAAGAATTTCAAGTCAGTCTTGTGATTTTGAAAGTCTGAGTGGTTTTAGGCAGCTGTGAACATGTATTTGGGCATTGGCTTGTTCTGCTAATTGTGGGGCCAGCTGTGCAAATGCAGAAAGGTCTCGGTTGTAAGCCTAGAGCTGTTCTCTGCTACATGTTTGCTAAAAAGCCTTGTGTGATTCCCCACCATGATCTCTTCTGCTTCTCTGCATGACTCTTTCCAGAGAAAAACTGAAAACCACTGAAAGGTATTCTTAATATGCAGAATGTTTACCCGTAATAGATGCAGCATAGTTACCAGAGTAAAACAGATGTGACTAAAAATTCAACTTTTCTGTTAAAACCCCTTTTGAACACCTGCTTCTACGTGTTTGCCAAAAATCTACTGCTGAGACAATTCTAGATAATTATTTAAAGTCTCATAGCTTACTTTCTTCTTCTCTACCTTGACTAAACAGATGCTTACACTTGAATCCCTAGAGCACAGGGTTCTTATCCTATCTCTTAAGTTCACCAGAAACTCTCTAAACAGCCAAAAATATTTCAGTGTTTCAGTATGCTGAATATTACCATTAAACCTCAGTAATTTCCTGAGATAACATACCTTCGGTTTGGTAATCAAAGTATTCTCCTGTTCTCCTGTTCCTCACATGGCTTCAAGGAACACATCATATACATAATTTTTAAAGATCCTTGAAGATCGTTGGCTATACCATTTCATAGCTGACTTGTGATACAGGCAGCTTGTGTACCAGTCTTAGCTGATGCATAGTTTTCATAATAATAATGCAGCTTAATCAAGTCATGCAACTTTGCCAGAGCAGAAACCATAGCTCTAATTGTAGCTAATTATGAATGCAGTTGAGGTCAGAGTAGAAAAATAAAATGTTCTGTATTTTGAAAGGGGTAATGATAGTTGTCTGACTATTGCCACTCCCTTTCCATCTCAAAAAGAAGACTTATCCACAGCAAATCTCTGGGATAGGATTTATGAATCTGAATAAATTGCTAGCCAGTAAACCCACTCTACAATCAAGAGAACAATATTCTTTTCAGGAAATGGGTAACAGTGAGAGCAGCAGGAGCTGAGGTTGTTTCATCCAAATCAAGCTGGACAATCAATGATTAAATATTGCATAAAGATACACTCATTTTGTCTCTCAGAGCACTTGACTATATACCTCAATTGAAAGGTTATTATGTAAATTAAAGGCAAAGGGAAGGGAGGGATGACTGAAACCAGCTTTACTAATATGTTGTATTAGTAATCTATAATGGGTTTTATCAGCATCAGACTTCCATTTATGTGAAACCAGAGGCAATGTTTACTAAGAGAAGGACTGCGCTGTGACTGATACAGAAAATATTCAGTGACTTCCTCATCAAAAAATGTATCTTCAAAATGTTTTGATATACTATTCTCTTAAAACAGTCTTGTTACTGTAGGAGACATATTCATGGTAACATTGACGAGAACTGCATCACTATAGTAACAAGGACCTCAGTCAGAGGTGTCCTTGCTTGGTAACACTTACTAGAAATATTTAATTATTTATCTCTGTAGACAAATATTTTCCATAAGGTAGGTTTTGAAAACTAGAAGTTTTATCACTTTCAAATTAATTCAGCTCTTCAAATTATCATTTTAAAAAATATTTTATTTTCTCTTACCCACAATATTTATAAACTTACTATGCTCTGGTGTTCAGTAATGTTAGGTATTGAATCAAATTCACACAACCATAAATGGGGTTTGGATCGTGTTAACTATTTTGGAGTATGTTCAAATAAGAGATTGTTCAGATTTACAGTTCAGGTAGCTATTTAACTTATGGGCTTCCTACTAGCTCATAAATAAAAAAAATCAGTGTTTAAGCCTGTTAATAATTTTACAAGACTTCTGAATTAGATCAGAAGCATTAGCCCTATTTTATATCTGGGAAAATTGTGGTAAACAAGAGCTGGACTGGCCATGACAGGTTTAGATCTACATTTCAAGACCAGAATACCTTCAGCCCTTGGCTAGCAGAGGTATTACTCAAATTTGAAGTAGAACATGTCCAAGAGGGTTCATGTTCACGGATGCAGCAGTTTTTTGTCTGCCACTTACACAGGCAGATTGACTGACAGAGTCCTGCACAGAACTATAATTTCTTTTTTCTCCATCCTGGCTTTCTGTCTTTGAGATGTCATGCTCCTTATCCATCGCTATAATCATTAGCACACTGAAAATCATGCTGAATTAAGGAAGTCATGAAGGCTACTTCTTGATTTTTGGATCCAGATACCTACTGCCCATGCGAGTAAAGGTCTGGCTAGATCTGGGCTGTAATGAACACATAGGTGTCTCAGATCTCTTGTTACTCTGACTTCCATCTCCCTATTTCATCTCCACTTCACAGCTTTTGAGATATTGCTGCCACCTGGTCAGTTTCTCTAAAACTTCCACTTCAAATTTTAAAATGTTAGCAGATGCTCAGAGGAAGTGTACAAAGTCTATATTAAGGACACAGAATAGCTTTCACACCCACCATAATCATGTCTCCTGCTCATGTGGTGAGCAGATGTAGTTTGTTGCCTCAGGGTTTAAACTTGGGCTTGTCTTGTTTTTTTCTTCTCAGGAACATTCTGAGTCTGTCCTTCATTTTCACTCCACAGTTTTCTTTCCATGCTGTTTGTATAAGTAGCATTTTGAAAAAAAAAAACAAAAAACAACTCATATATTAGCAACTTCATAACTGTGGTAAATATATGGAAAAATGTTACAGTGGAGAGTCACCTCTGTATGCTCACAGGCTGTCTGAAAAACTTCTGAGATTATTTACTAAGTAATTCATAGTTTGATATAGTTTCTTTAATGAATGAGTGTCTCACCATGGAAAAAGCAACAATAACAACAATCAATTAAGAAATTTAAGTTCACAAAAAAAGTAGATTCAATGGCCAAGATGATAACAGAATTTCTGTGCCCTGCGTGGTTTTTTGTTTTTATGGCTTCAGAAGCTCCTCTGACTCTAAGCTTAACAGTGCCATTTAATCGAAAAGGATAGCTTTAGTTGTATAATTAAAGAAGGGTGATCAGCAGTGAAATGGTGAGCAGATTTAGCTAATTAGACCTCACATTTAACACTCCATGGAGATGAATGGGATCATTTCACAGTTATCTCCAAGCTAGTGCTTGTGTACATTTGGTATAAAAGTGCATCATTCTACATTGCCAGGGTTATCTAACTACACAGAAAAACTTTATTTCAGAAGGAGAAAGACTTTATGGCGGAGTGCTCTTTAGAAACACACACAGGAAGAAACTAATTCATTGGAATTCATGAATTTTTCACACTAACAAATTTCTATTGTTCTCGCACATGGGTGTTTCAGTTTTTGCCCATGTCTAATTAACAGCTGTTGTGAGTTTCTTTCTCTCTTTTTTCCCATTGTATGAATGTGATTATTTTAACTTTCCTTTCCTGCATATTAATAGTTGTCAATGTCTTGGCAGGCCTCACAGAATTTAGGTAACAGTTAACAATCTGATATTCTTACTGCATTTGATGCGTCATTAACATATGTGAATATTTGTGAACAATAAACAATTTTAAATGTTATTGCTGTTTATAGGAAAAGTATAAAAGGAAATACTTCAGTGAGAGAGACAGCCAAACAACTGATTATATAATCATTAAATTGTGTGCTATAATAATGAATTCTTATGCAGATAACAGAGAAGGGACTGGTTCTTTCAAGATAGTAGAACTCAGCCTTGTTTCTAGTTATATCTTTCCTAGTTTTAGATTTAAGCCAAGTATAGTGGGTTGAGTATGTGACTAAGCATCATGGGAAAACTTCAGCTTGCTTAACTGGACTGTCTACAGTCCAGATATCTACATTTAAGATAGTCAGGTTTGCTTGCGTTTTTAGGGGCTGATTCATCTCACCCTATCTGGCCTAAAATAGATCAGAAGCATCGAACTATACAGAAATTGTTTCTCTTTATTTACTAAATGACTAGGCCAGATTCAGACATCTGCATGTCTGAGCTGGGTGAGAAGAGTTGTACGTATGTGGCAGTAATACCCTATCAGTATTCTATGTAAGAAAGTCCAAGTTAGTTTTGAAATAAAAAGGAAAACACACCTATACATAATGAGTGATAAACTGGGATGAATGACATGGCACATATGATATGCCATGAAACTGCAAAAGGATCTAAAGCATAGGAGCCTTAAAAGACAAATCTGTTTGTTGAAATAAATACTTTTTGTAGCAAATAGATGCACATATTTGCTCATAAGGCAAACTGGAACTCTATGTATAATGGGAAATCCTTTTCAATAGGCTGAGTCAGGAGACAAAACTAGGTTCTTTCAGGACTCTAGAAAACCAAAAGTACATAAGGCTACTATTGCACACATCTCAGAGACACATGGCAAATAAGTACTTTTCTTAACAAACATTTAAGTCTAAAATTTCCCAACATTAAAATTTATCCTACTCTATTCAACTTTTATTTCAAAGCATGAATGAAGATTATATGAAGCTATTTGCTCTAATGAGAACAGTATCTTAGCAGCTGATTCTGCTTTCATCAGTGAAAGCAGACAATATCATGAGCTGAATTTTCCAAAGATCTAAGGAAAATTAAGCTTTTATTATGTCCAAGATCAATATAGTCACTTTTCTTTCTCTACGTGGACTGGAATATTTGGTTAATCCCTGGTATGTGTTTCTGCTCATTCATCTTCTAGGCACTCAACCTGCAAAGCATATGCAATGCTTAACTTCATTTATTGAGTACTTCCACTGTCTTGTCC
>VXBL01005968.1:1060941-1127137 GCA_013400195.1 Aramus guarauna
CTTTCCCTTTCCCCTTCCCCTTCCCCTTCCCTTTCCCTTTCCCTTTCCCCTTCCCCTTCTCCTTCCTCTTCTCTTTTCATTTTCTCTTTTCATTTTCTCTTTTCATTTTCTCTTTTCTTCTCTGAGAAAGTGATGTTGAAGCTACTGTAGTCTTCTGAGCAAATGTCCTTTCTGGAGCTGTGTACCCTGACTACGAAACTCAACAGGCTCCATTTGTAACCTACTGAGTTAATACACAGGAAAGCATTAATCTGTAAATAAGTTACTGACAAAAAAAACCCAACCCAACAACCCACCTTGATCATAAAGATTTAAATTAATTTGGCAGAAATTGATTTGACTGAGTTCAATCCTTTGTTACACCTGTGCCAATCCAGGAGATTTCTTTTATTGTAAATACAGTAATCCACTGTACAAATTCTTTCCACTGTTCTTTCTTGTATCATCTCCTAAAAGGCCTAATTATCCTTTTTTAATATAGCATTACCATGTCATAGATCATAGATCACAGAGCTTTGCCTGAAATACTGATGAACTTTAAGTACCTGAAAACACTGAATCATGGTGCAAAGATTAATGTCATCATTAACTCATACTTCTGTAGGCAGACCAGGTAGAAGTTCAGGTTTTTTGGTTCATATAAAATGGCATGCTCAGTTTGCTATGAGATTCCTCTTTCTTTTAGAAAGCAAGGGAAGAGGAATGATGACTGTTTTATGAATTTACATGTGGCTGTACCTAATCACACTTGGCATATGCACCTCTTCAGTTAGTTAGCACGATAGTAAAAGAAGATGAATTTTGATATGTTCACAGGTTAACAGATATTTTTAAAATACAACTAGCTGCATGGATAAGCCAAACTTTTGTGAACATAAAACTTTTATTAAGGTGAATTTGTTTAGAAAGTTATTCTTACCATATTAGCTAATTATTTTTCAGTATTGCATACATATACATACAGGTAATAAAGAAGCACGTTGGGGCTGGAATACAATGTCCATACTTTGAGCAGCAGCACTATCCTGGGACAGTCCTGCTAACGTCAGTGCAATTTCACAGAGAAGAAAACACCCTTATGCTCATGAATTGATGTCTTAGATTTCCGCTTAAAGGCAACATATGGCGAGTATCAAAAAGCTATTTCCTTCTAATTTTCAGCTTGAACATGGGAGATGTTAAATGATATAATACAGAAATCTGCAATATGAATATATTGGCTTGCATTATGGTGAAGTCATCAGGTCAAGGAATGTTGAAATACATCTTCACAGAATAATTTTATTATTCTTAAAAATAATTTTTTGAGACAAAAAATAATAAATAATATCAGTAGACTTTCTAAGAAACTAAAATTTAGTAGTTTAAAAAGATGTTACACTGAAAATCCAGTAGATCTGAAATTTGCTGGAACTGCAGATGATTTGTATTTGTTTTCCTCTGTAGAGAGATCATATTTCAAAAAGAAAATTTCTTTTCACTCCTAAGGTAAAACCATAATTTTATTAGAGTTAATGACATTTTTATCCTAGCCAAACAATTATTCAGTTGATATACGGCTAGACCATAGTCCTTGCAGTGTCTATAGCTAATAACTAAACTGTAGCTTTGTACAAATACTATGCCAACAGCATACAGAAAGAACAAACAGCATAGGATTTTTTTTGCAGTACCCCAGGCACAGATTGTAGCTCAGCCACAATCTACCTTCTGCCATCACCTCTGGGTAGAATAGACCATAACACAACAGCTCTATACTTCATGCAATTATATGGCCAGGTGCCACTGTGTTAGCGCAATTACATTCTTGGGTAAAGAAATAATATCAAGGCTCAGCCTACTCTCTTCACACCATTATGGAAAGGGGAAGTAATGGCTCTGCAGAGGTTGCTTTCCCACCTCGTAAATGAAGGATGCTTTCCCACTGGTAACACAGAAAAACCTGCGTAACAGGCCAAAGGGAAGGTTGCTGAGGTAACATTAAGTAGAGCTGAGCAAAAATTGAAATTACTGTTCCACGGGGAAATTCAGCTATTTCAACGCTTGGTTTTTGTACCTAATTGAGTTGAAAAATTGAAACTTGTCAAAGAACAGTAAAAAGCTGCTTTGGTTGTGAAGTGGCAACATTTCATTTTGAGTTAATACAGCATTAAACTGCAGTTGTCTATTGTTCTATATCGCTATATACATCCCTCACATTATATCTGTAGCTATACGTTCCCCATAATGCACTGTACACCTCCATCCCGTACAAGATTGCAGTGGATCACAGATTTCAGAGGGTGCTTGACCAGTAGGCAAATGCTTGAATTTTGATGTTAATAGTCTGCCAGTATCAGTAATAGGCATTCTATTAATGAATAAGTGCAATGCGTACAAAACATTTGCAAAAAGGTATTACTGGTACGCATTTGAACAAAACTTGATTAAAACAGTAAGGTAGTAAATCTTCATATATAAACTCTAAAAAGACTCAATACAATATCCAACAAAAATCCTTGTCTTCTTTTGCCACTTCCTTCCTCTATTTGGACTTAATAATTGCTATTAAACATTCTAATATAAATATCTGGACTGTGCCTTAAGCCATTGTTTCTTTGCAAGGAGGTGGAAAGAAACCACAATCTAGTCCTGACAGAGAGTGGTACAATGAGTAGCACCACCATCAAAAAATATCACCATGTTCACAGTCACTGTAGTTGTGCTGTAGAGAACTCCGAAGAGTTGTGTAGTAATAGGATAGCTTAGCTGCCGGTGAGTAAAAGATATCCAGTCAATCTGCTGCTGCTAAATATTTTCCTAGAAAAAATCCATATGGCGCAGCAAAACCACAAGGGAAATTATACTTTTTTTTTAAAGTTATTCCTGCTAGAAAAATAGCAAGGCCTTCTGTTTATCATTATATTTATGAGGTAACTTCAATGAAATCATAAAAGTATTATCTTATGAACTGCAGAAGCTTTCATTTATCTTTCTGCCAAATCACTAAGTGGCCCACTCTTTCAGGTGTATTGCAAAAATGGAGTCGATTTCCTACAATGAAATTGGGTTAAAAGGAATGGGATACTTGAATGACATAGACCTTCCTTTGTAGTGGGGGGGAGAAAAGATTGTTATATAGATAATTTCCAACATTCTTTTTGAAACTTTTATATGGGACATGTCATACAGTTAATGTACTCAATTCAAATTTCCTTTGTTATATGGTACATAGTGTTAAAGCATATGGACAGATTTTTGATTTACTTTAATGTGGCTATGTATATGAAAATAACAGCTAGATATTGCAGATGACATAGTTCATACAAATATCAGTAGCAATTTTACTGCCTTCCTTTCCTGTCTCTTTCTCCCGCCAAAACAAGCACCTAATTTCAAAATGCCTTCCTGGGGACAATTTCTTTATTAAAAAAAGAAAAAGGAAAATAAAGGTGACATCTACAAAGCAGTATGGAGTTTTGGAACGTTAAATGAAAACATTAGAGCATCATTTTAAAATAATTTGAATAATTTAAGAATATGAACCACCCTCACAGTCCTAGTTTTTATATTTGTGACTCATTTTTATTCAAAGTAGTCGATGAGTTATTTCATTTAGGTGGCTCTGTTTTCAGATGAGAGGCTCCTGCTCTGAATATTGTCAGTGAGGATTCCAGATGAATTAAGTATCTGTCGGTAAAGTGTAATTTCCTACTCAGAATGACTTTCCCACAGAAATAGTCAAACAGTCTTCTAAATACACTCACTAAGGAAAACTAAAGACGTAGGTTGTAATATCTTATCTGTATACATGGAAAGCTGACTAGGGAAAGTGATTTCTTTACTTCCTAGACAAGTGAGCTTTCCTTAAAATATTTTTGCAGAATGTTTTTTTGCACTTACCATTGAACTCAGTTAAAAAAATTATAAAGGTTCTGTGGGTTAGCTGCAGACCACATTTTGTGGTGTTTTGTCACTTTGCAGAGTCTGAAGACAACAAACTGGGGATAAAGGTAGAACTACAATGTGAATAGAAGTAGAATAAATGGTAATAAATAAAGAATATATGAATGTGGGAGCTAGGCTTTGTGTTGAACAATGAAGAATTGCAGCATCTCTTTTATTGGAATGACTGGGCCCCTTAAGTAGACCTAAGTGGAAAAAAGGAAAGTATAAATACTGGAAATTGTGAAATATGGGATTCCTGAAGAGTCAGATGTAGAAGAGCAGAATTTTCAATGGGAATGTTTAAAGCAGACCTAACCAGATCAAAGTTACCTATAAAATGCCTACTGCCTCTCATGAAAAGCTGTGCATTCAATGCACAGAGTGAGCTACTCTGCTACATTTCAATCCATTTACACTTTGGAAGAAACAGCTAAATGTTGAGCCACACATCAGTGCCTGAAAGAATCTAAAGAAAAATGAAACCGTAGGATGGAATTCTTTCTTTCATAGTCTTCTCTTTCCCCTGTGTAGACAGGGGGATAGATATGTAGATATGTGACTCTATGTAGGTAATAAGAGAAAAATAATTACTAACCTTAATCTTCCTTTAAGTTTTGCATGGGCTGTAGGGGGTGTCCTGAATGCCTGCCTCTTTAAACTTCTCTGAGGATGCCTCCCTACCAAAGAAAAGAGTTTGAAAATTCAATTGTAACTGTATCTTCACAAGTTCCTCTGGTAACAACCAATGAATGATAAAAATGAGTGAAGAATATCTTCACATTTCTTCACTGAGCCTTTGTTTAAAAAAAAATAAAAAAATAAAATCTGATTTTATGTAACTGTTTTGATAATTTATCAAAATTATATTAGAAATATCAAAAAGAGATTTGTCACTGTATTTCTCTACTGTTTCCTTGGAAGGCTGAGTGACTGACTATGTGACAAACTTTTCAATGACTAAACATAGTCTATATGAATCTGAAATGGAATTAATTCAATGCATGCTTGCAATATTTACCTATATGTTTCTGTGTATCAGCGAGGTTCAAAAAACCCCTCAGAAATAGCCACAGTTATTAAAAATGCCTACAAAGCCATAAACAGAGAGTATGCAAACATATCCTGGAGAAAGAATGTACATTAATTACTTCATGGCATCGGTAATAAAATTACCTCTTGTTTAATTGCTACTTCATGGAGAATGCTGTCATTTTTTCCATGCAGAAAAGATGATATATTATTAGTATTGACAGCATTTATTTGTTAGACCATATCTGGAATCCCCTAAGCTAGAATCCTTGGTAATAATTTTCATTGCAGAAACTTTAAAGTCTCTCTCCATATCCAAATCAAAAGCATATAATATGATATTTTGTTTAAGACTTAAGGATCTTATGACTCTTCATTCTGCCTTCTGAGAATCAGAAAAATTCTGATAGTAAATATGTGTAATGTTCTATGGTTTTGCAGGCAATAGTAGCAAAACCTTAATAAAAATTACAGCAGCAGTAATCCTTTATTATTCTCTTGCATTCAGAATCAAATGTCAAAGTAGTAGATCTTTTTCCCATCATAAAGCTGGAAAATAAAACATCTATTCAGTGACTCAAAATGCCTTCTAAAACAATATTAAGTTAAATGAATAATTAATAATCAACAATTAAAACAGCTATTTTTTCCAGTACTGAGAGAATTATAAAATAGCTTTGTGAGGCAAGCTTCAAGATTAGGTATCAAATGAATAGTACCAGATGTAACAACCAGAGAACTGTTCTGTAGTTATCCCTACATTTCATAATACAAACATGGAAGTAATCCCCATAGCTATTGAATTTTGGAAAAAAGTCAAGAATATTAGAGTGATTTGAAAAGAGAAAAAAAAGTAAGAGTAGGACAGAGTATATTTGGAAGGTTTTCTGTAAGTTGACAAAGAACATCTTGTTTGTCTTGTTATACAACACCTAATAATAAGCAATATTTGTGTGGTAAACCGATTCATTACAAGTAAGAGTGAAATTCTATCATCTCACTTTCTGCTAAGTCTCTCTGTAGTGCTACGTTAGTGTGTGCATAAAAATGACTGAGAAAAAATGATGGCATAGAAAGCCTTGACTAGCATTTTAGGCACCATTCAAAGATGTAACAGTATTTGGAATACTTGGAGTTCACATATGCTATACACTCTCCTTTTAACACCCCCATCTGTTGTCTCCAAATAGGTAGTCGTTTATTGCTTTATTATACATTGAATAAATGAGCATCACTCTATCTCCTTCCTGTTGGCTCTGCAACAGTGAGTTGAATCCAAGATTCCTATTATCCATTCTTTCATGCCCAATTGCTTTTGAGGGTAAGTGAATGGGTAATTTCTTTCATTCCAGTGTGTGTGGACTCAAAGTCTGTGTAGCAGGAACGTAAGAAGAAAATTCTTTCTATCTGGTACATTACTACTAGAAAGAAGCACTAATTTATAGTCAGGCAGGTTCCTTTAGAACACCAGTGTGCAGTACTGCTATTGCTCAGACATTCTGGAGCAATGGACTTCAGGGTGGCCCAGATTCTGCAGAAGCACAATATGCTCATGGAAACTGTTTCCATGTGTAGCACAATGCACATGTCTTTTCTCTGCTGCTTGTAGAGGATAACAAACAGATGGTGCTTCATGTTTTTAATTAATAATTTGGATGTTCTGTGATCCACCTTTATTTTTAATACATACAAAACCCAAATCTCTCCATTTTGTCTTATTTTATCAGATAAATAGTGCAGTTGCCCTTCTGCCTTCAGATTTTTATCAGTGATTTGGTGTTTTTTTTTTTTTTAATTTTGTTTTGAACTTAACACAAAAATGTGACTTTTCCCTAGTTTCTGGTTCTGTAGCAAAACTCAACATATTCTGTAGGCATACTACCTCTTAATTTTTGCTGATTATAGATTTTGGCTGACAATGTGTATGTTCTGAAACTTTACATTCCATTGCAATTCATATATGTTTATCCAACACTACAGCAAGGCTCTGTAAATAAATTTGAATAAATTTCCAACAGAAACTGATATCAGCTGTTATTAGTGATGTGTGGAACATCATTTTTGCTTATAAAAAGCTTTTAAGAATATGAATGATTTCAATTATTCTGGGTTGCAAAGGTTGAGTGTTTAAGGGGAATCCCTGTGGGGATTCTGTGTTGGATATAATTCTTCTCTGCAATGTGCAGAGAAAAATGCATTCCTTTGGGGACCCACCACTACTGAAAATACTGGGTTGCTAAGCTGAAATGATAGAAGTCTGAAAGAGTCTAGCATATCTATATCTCTGTCTTTGGTACTCACAAAATTTATATACTATGTTGATAAAAATGTATGGATACAAAACTTCTTTTTCCATTAAGTGTAGTCATGCTATCCAAACGAAAGAAAAAGGAGGCAAGTGCACTATAAATAGAGAGAAATGAAGTTTCCGTCTAAAAAGTTTAGGAAAGAAAGCTGGTTTCAGTGGGCCTTGAAACATGATTTATTCGAACCCATGAGAAAAAAACCCATTAAATAAGAAAACCAAATGACCTTTCTGTAAAGAAAACATATTTTCTGGTACAAGGAGACAGCACATTTTATCTTTATACACTTGTTCTTTCATTTGTTCTTGAGGGAGTCAGTATAAGTGTTTATCTCTTCTTTATGCCGTTTCTGCAGTAAATAGATCTAATACTTTTGTTTTCAGAAGAATCTGGTTTCAAATTTGTATTTGGTTTTTTTCTCTCACCTCTTCTTTAAATATTTTTGCTTTTCCCTTCTGAGGAGTCCAAACATTTCTGTTTTCCTTGCTTGCTCTCTTCCAAAACACAGTCTTGTCCACTCCATCAGTTTCGGTTCAGATTGATGATATAATGTGCTAGACATTACTCCAGATAAAATTACCAGCCTATCCATAATGGTGTCTGTCCAAACACGGGTATTAAATAAGTTTAAAACCTCAGCTGCTCCACATAGCTTTTCACTACTGTAAGCTCATTTTTCACGTCTACCAGCCACTATCCTGGGAGGGATCCTGAAGTATTGACTTTTTTTCTTCCCCTTCTCCTTTCCCTTTTCCTTTACCTTCCCTTCCCTTCCTCTGAAGAAAAGTAATATTTTGGACAATTACCAATGCTTAACTATGTGGAAATTATTATGGAATTACATGTTATTTTTACATTCTCACTCAAACCAAAGGAGCTCACCATGATTGCTGCAGGTATACTGAATGCCAAACGATTTAATAACTGATAATCTCTTGTTACCCACTGGCAATACTTTTTTAAGTGGTTTCCTGGTTTCAGCTGAGAGGGTTAATTTTCTTCATAGTAGCTAGCATGGGGCTATGTTTTGGATTTGTGCTGGAAGCAGTGTTGATCATATAGAGATATATATGGACCTATTGCTGAGCAGTGCCTACACAGAGCCAAGGCTTTTTCTGCTTCTCACACTGCCCTGCCAGCGGGATGGCTGGGGGTGCACAAGAAGTTGGGAGGGGACAGACAGACAGGACAGACAGGACAGGTGACCCAAACTGACCAAAGGGATATTCCATACCATTTGACATCATGCTCACTTTATAAGGAGCTTGAGGGAAGAGGATGGGGGCAGCGGTGTTTGGAGTGATGGCGTTTGTCTTCCCAAGGCACTGTTACACGTGATGGAGCCCTGCTTTCCTGGGGATGGCTGAACACCTGCCTGCCCATGGGAAGTGGTGAATTAATTCCTTGCTTGTGTGCACAGCTTTTGCTTTACCTATTAAACTGTCTTTATCTCAACCCACAAGTTTTCTCACTTTATCTTTTCCAATTCTCTCCCCCCATCCCAATGGAGTGAGCGAGCAGCTGCTTGGTGCTTAGTTGCTGGCCGGGGCTGAACCACGACAAGTGGTAAGCAATTATTAATTCCATTATCATTCACTGAGAAACATCATGTTAAATTTAAGTTATCGTGGATGTAGATAGAATAAGCAATCTCATGTCAGTGTCTTTGTAAAGTGATTAGGCTTGTATTACTATTCATGCCAACTCCCTTTTCCTTTCTTTTGATTAAAATAAATTTAGCTGATGGTAAGTCTGGAGGGATTGTGTATATGTGTGGGTGTGGGAATACGCCAGAATTTGGAAAAGGAATGGGTTCAGGATGGAGTCTGCCTGTGCTTGAATATGCCTGTATGTGTGGTCTGGAGAAAGTGGGTATGTGTGAGGATGTGAATAAAGGAAGAGACATAAGTAAAGACTACGTAAGTGCAGGAAGTAAAAAAGGATATAACATGAGGTAAAATATAAGGATTACAGGATTTGATTATGCCAATATGTTTTTATATCAATTCAGAAGGACATTGTCCTTGAGAGATTCTTTAATTTTCCTAATTGCTTCCTCAGCTAGGAATTATGCATTAGCAGCAAAACACTAGAAAGTCCTGAGACTGTGCTAAATTGTCGAGATCAGAAATGGTTTGAATAAAGGCACCAATATTCTTGCTCTGCCTCAGCTGTGTCTGTCTCTGCCAGATACAGCAAAAGATGACTTTCATATACCTATGTGAGTTTATGAAGAACACACATTTTTACCTGATGTATTCTTCTAGAATGTTAGTACCATAATGATCAGAAATTAATAACACATGTTATTTTTGATTTATATATTTGGTACTACTACTATTTTGTACTTTTGGTACTTGCTTTAATAATAGTACTAGAAATTACTAAAGACAAACTGTGGTCCTAAAATGTGAAAGATTTTTTTATTGGCTCAGAAACCTATACCTTGCTTGAAAAATTAAACTATTCTTTAAATAGCAAATAGATTCTAAAAATAAAAGGAGTTGTTGAAATGCCTGTAAAATGAAGTGTTCTGAACAAATTTAATTTATTACTTATCTGAGTAATAATAAACATAAAAAGAATAATGACTTTTGGATTATACCCCCTTTCTTAAAAGAAAATTCATTTACATCCACATCATTGCTTTTTTATTTCACCTACATATCAAAAGTCTTTTTTTTTTTTTTTTCCTTCAGCTAAAATCATTTATATGCATGGTTGCTTGTTTCTTTGAAGGGTAGGTGAATTTAAACTTAAGTGGCATAATAGGATCTCAAAGCAACAGAGGAATAGTCTGAAGTTAATTTAAGAATGTAAAGCAACCACGTCCAGAGTTCACAAATTTATTTATTCTTACCATTTTCCTTATTTATAGGAGTCTCTACAGAGCTTATTAACACAGTATGAGTAACCATTTTACTTTCAGACATTCCTGTTGGAGACAATGTAAGTGTTAATTAGGCAGGTCTAGTAACTCCATGATACACACTTTCTGATTCATGAATATTACAGAGGAAAGGAAGTTTTGATGTCTGAAGTCTTGATTGACGCACATGAAAAGGGCATTGTAGAGAATTTTGGACTGCTGCTATGTTTACTATTTCTATTCTGCATTTACGATCCTTTGAGCCAAAAAAAAAAAAAATAAAAAAAAAATCCAAAACAAGAATGAGAAAATGGTTACTACTTCATGTTTCAGTCATTACTTTCTTATAAGCTTCTCCCTCTTTTCTTCCCTTTGGTCTGTTGTTAATAACAGGCTTTGATTCACCAATGTGCTGTCCATTTCTTAGCTGCACTGACAACCGAGTTCGCTGAATAGAATACTAAAAGCATTTCTAGTACCTATTTGACATTTTCAGTGTGAAACAAGCATTGTGCTAAAGGCCATTGTTTTAAAATCACTTCACCTTCAGAAACCATTGAGTCTTGAAGGATTCTCAATCAAAAGCAAAAATTTGCCATCCTTAGGATTTTGAAGATATTTGGTGGCTTAACTTAAATAAATGTGCTTATCCATTTTCCTTGAAATTGTGCAGCATCAATATTGTCCTGCCAAAAATGCATGCACCTGTGAAATCTGTGAAGTGAGTAATATCACAGAGTCCCAGAACAGCTGAGGTTAGAAGGAATACCTGGAGATCATCTGGTCCAACGTCCCTGCGCAATGCAGGTGCAATGAGAGCAGGTTACTCAGAGCTGTGTCCAGTCAGGTTTTAAATATCACCAGTATGGAGACTCTGCAACCTCCCCAGTCAATGTACTGGAGTTGCAATTGGTATTCATATCAGAGGATAGTTTTACCACATGACAGTAGCTCTTATAACTGATGAATCTATGAGTGTGAGTTTGTTCTTGTGCTTCCACTTGTAGGAACTGTGACTAGGTAAAGACAAAACTAAAGTAAAGGTGGTTTGAAATTTCTTGACAGGGAGATCTGCCTTGGCTTAAAAATGGCAGAATCAGCTCTGCCTCCATCTAGCGCTCACTGTCTACTCAGTTTGTGCTGTCAAGGAAAGGAGGGCTTTCAGGAGAGGAAGAAACAGCAACACGACTGAAGAGTTCCTTCAACTGTTTGCTACACTGGTAATAGGAGATATCAAATTTCTTTATAATCCTGTGTGAAGAAGTCAGATATGTGACTACTACTGTCTTGCAAAATGAAGAAAGAAAAAGGATAGAAGTTGCACTATGAGAACAGAAAATGAAAATTCTGTTCATTCTTCGTATGGCATATTAAATTTTGCTACAAAGCAATGCTGAAAGCCTGGACTGACATGGGACAACAATTTCATCCTCCTGTAAATGGAAAAAAAAAAAAAAAAGTTAGCAGCTATGGAGGGCTTAAAATTTGTATGTTTGGATAAATTTGCAAGTCATCTGGTGTTCGTCTTCCATTGTCTGCCATGATATTCTGTTCTTTTCAAAAGACAATACTATATTGAGTCATTATTACTTAATGATGAAAGCACATGCACTCTTCATATTTATCTAATCATGTATAACTCATGATTCTGCAGAAGAGAAATAGCTATCTCGTGAGATGAAGTAATATCATGAATGTATATCCAGTACTTCATTTCTCCTCAGAGCAGAAATACTCTATTACTGTGCTTTTTTACAGCTGAAAATACAAAAGGTAGGTACATAGAGTATCTACAATATTTTCGAGTTATATTAGCCTTATGTTTGATTTTTTCATAAATTATAAAATCCATGCTTATATTTATTAATATATCAACCTTTTTTTAACATGCCTTTTTATGGCAAAGAGGACTAAACACAGTATGAAACAATTTTCACAAAAATACTGTTTGCCAGATCTGCTTTCATCTTAGAAGTAAAATGTTACCAAATTATTTTTGGAATTGACAAAGTGCTAACTTTTCTTTAATAATTTACAGTAATATATTACTCTTTGATCATTAGTTCAAGTATGAGGTGTAACTATGTGTAACTGTTAATACAGTAGTTTCAGATGTAAATAGAACCAACCATATGAGTTTTATGTAATAATTGGCTGAAAGAATTTATGTAGAATCATAGAATATTCTGAGTTGGAAGTTATCCATAACGATCATTGAGTCCGACTCCTGACTCTATACAGGGCAACATAAAACATACATCTAAGAGTATTGTCCAAACACTTCTTGAACACCGACAGACTTGGGGTCATGACCACTTCCCTGGGGAACTTGTTCTAGTGTTTGACTGCTCTCTGTGAAGAACTTTTTCCTAATATCCAATATCCAATATCTAATATCCAATTATTAACTTCCCCTGATGCAACTTTAAGTCATTCCCTTACACCCTATCTCTGGATATCAGAGTGAAGAGATCAGCACCTCCATCTCTGCTTCCCGTCATGAGGAAGCTGTAGACAGCAATGAGGTCACCTGTCAGTCTCCTCTAAGCTGAACAAACCTAGTATCTTCAGCCACTTTTCAGCTCCTCATGTCAGGCCCTCCAGTCCTTTCACTCCTTTGGACACTTCCTAATATTTTTATATCTTTATATTGTGTATTACAAAACTGCACAAAGTACTTGCAGTAAGGCTGCACCAATGCTGAGTATAGTGGAATAATCACTTCTTTCAACTGGTTAGCTATACTGTGCTTCATGTACCTCAGGATATGGTTGGCCTTTTTCGTTGTCAGGGCATATTGTTGGCTCATATTGATCTTACCATCAACCAAACCGATCTATGCATACATCCAGGATTACACTGTCCCACGTGCAGAATCCATCATCTGTCCTTGTTAAATTTCAGATGGTTGATAATTGCCTACCACTCTAATCTACCAAGATGTCCATGTGAAGCCTTTCTGCTCTCAAGGGGATCAACAGTTCCTCCTAATTTGGTATCGTCAGCGAATTTACTAAGTGTGCACTCAGGTCCTTTGTCCAGGTCTTTGATAAAAACATTGACGAGAACTGTCCTTAAAATTGAGCCTGAAGAACACCACTAGTACCTGGCTGCCAGCCAGATGTTACCCCCATTTGCTACTGATCTTTGAACCCAGCCATTTAGGCAACTGTTCACCCATTGTATTGTGTATATGTCTAGCTGTATGATGGACATTTTGTCCAGAATGATACTGTGATAGACAACATCAAAGGTTTGTTAAAAAACCTCCATGTCCAACCTTGTCATAAAAGGATATTAAGTTAGTAAGGTATGACTTACTAAGGCAGCTCTGCTGACAGTTTTCTCATTTTATCTGTCTATATCCCTCGCTGGGATAGAGTTACATTTTCTTACTAGTGGCTGTTATAGTGCTATGTTTTGGATTTAGGATGAGAACAATGTTGGTAAGAAACTAATATTTTAGTTGTTGCTAAGCAGTTGCTATTCAACTTCTCATACTGGCCTGCCACTGAGAAGGAGAAGGGGGTGCGCCCAAGAAACTGGGAGGGCACACAGCCAGGACTCCTGATGCAAACTGGCCTAAAGATATTCCATACCATATGACATCATGCTCAGTATATAACTAGGGGTGTTGTCCGGAAAGCAGCATGGTTCAGGAACTAGGCGAACATTGGTTCTGAGTGTAAGTGCAATTGTGCTGTGCATTGCTTATTTTGTGTATTCTTTTATCATTATTATTATTATTATTCTCTTCCTTTTCTGTCCTATTAAACTGTCATTATCTCAACCCATGAATTTTACCTTTTTCCTTCCGATTATCTCCCCCATCCCACTGTGGTGAGGGGGACTGAAGGAAGGGCTGTGTGGTTGTTTTAGCTGCCTGCTGGGTTAAACCACAGCATCACCAAAGATTTTAAACTCAACACTTTCATGATCACTGTGGCCAAGACAACCATCAATCATTTCACTCATGATATCATCTCTATTTGCAATCAACAGATCTAGGAGGCCACCTTGGCTAGTTGTCTCCCTTAGTACCTATATAAAAAGTTATCTTCAACATGCTTCAGGAATTTCCTGGACCTGTGGGTGTTTGCTGTATCACAGTTCCATTTAACATCTGGAAGTTGAAGTCACCCGTAAGGACAAGGGCAACTGATCTAGAGATTTCCCCTAATTCCTTGTGGAATAATACACCGGAGTCATCACCCTAGCTTGGTGAACTATAGCAGACCTCCACAAAAATATTAACTTTATTAGCTTTTCCTCTAATCCTTACCCAGAAGCTCTCAACCATGTCACCCCTAATTGCAAGTACTCTGCATTGCATCCCCTCTTATAGCACTACCCCTTCATCTCGCCTGCCCTGCTTATCTCTCCTGAAGAGCCTATAAAGCCTATAAACTTCCATCACAGGACTCCAGTCGCAGGAGTCTTCCCACCAAGTCTCACTTATGCCACTGATGGCACAGCCAAAGCTTCTAGCTCCTCTTGTTTCCTCTTCATACTATGTGCAACAGTGTACAAACTTTTCAAATGCACTCCAGTGCACTCAGCACACCGTTGGGCAGAGTGAAAGCCCTCCACAGTACATTGTCTCTCAAACATTGACATGCTGTCCCATAGCTTACCACTAGTATGCCTAATTTAATCATTTTCCCCCTTTGAATATAATTTAAAGCTGTCTAAATATGTACTTTCACATTATTTCTTGTAGTTTTTTGTTGATTGGCACAAAATGCAAAATATCGATCACTGACATTTTGACCTTTTCTTTCCTTTTTCTTTACTTGCTATTGAGGTTCTGAAAGGATTCAGCAGAATCATTCCCTTTTAGCAGCATGTATTAAAAACATTTAATATGATACTCACAAGTATCATGTCTATAAATACAGAACACTAAAAATTACACAGACTTTTTAAAGCAAAAAATGAAGCTTATTGAAAGATAAAAATGAAGACAATGATTTTGTTTATCACCTGAAAGTTGAACTGCTGTCTTTTCTACCATAACAACAACAAAAAAAATCTAATTTCTTTGATATTGACAAGGTTTTATCCACATTGCAAATTTCTCTTTTACTTTCATATGTTAAAATGAAGTCAAGAAATTAATGCATTTTTGCTGGAAAAGAGCCAGTTAAAGTGTTTACAAGGCTAGAAGGTGAAGGGTCTCTGTGTAATGGGAAGGGATGATATTTCTGTCTCATGAATACAGTGATTTAATTTTTTGACCTGCTGTTGGCAAGAGCTGGTGTACGGTGAATACTTTTGGGTCTGACACATTCATTAAAATAAAACAACCCCCAAACCCCTCTCTTGACAAAAGGCAAAGAGAAAGTTGCATGTTTAACTTGCAGGAGATTTCCCTCCCCTCAGATGATCTATAAGGTGACTTTGAAGGTTGACTTAACCAAATAAAAAGTAAGAAAAGGAGAATCTCTTTGCTTACCTTCCTTGTCTCACAGAGGCCATGCAAAATAAAAAGATAAGGAAAATATTTTGAAAGGGTTATAATGTAAACATGGGCAGCTGTTTTAGACATTGCCACATGTGCACAGTCAAACACACATCAGAAAATCCATGCTGAAATTCATTTTTGTGGCCCTGGAAGAAAGGTCAGAAGGTTTAGATGTTAAAAGTAAGTTAACTCTTTGCTTATTTGACCATTAAACTGTCAGCATGGAGCTGTTTTAGACTTATGATGATCTGAAATCTTAGTGGTAAATGAAGTCTGAAGACCTATTAACCTGCCCAAGATGTGAACCAGAGGCTGGTTCAGCTTCATCGCTAACTGCACCAGGGCAAAGGAATGGGTAGTAAGAGGTGAGAAAAACATCTGAATCTTATCTTTGCTTGGCGAAGTTTTGCAGCATAAATGTCAGTGGTAAGCTTAAATTAATAATGTATCTTTACTGACATTACTATTAGGCTAAGTTGATGTCACATGTTTAACTTTCAAACGCTTGCAGTTTTCTTTCTATGGGTTCATCCTAAATGTAAGTTATGAAAGGGCATTTGAGTAGTTAGCTCAGCTGAACCTATTTGCTTTTGAAAATAATTTCAAATTTTCACTGTCAGTTGATATCACCATAACTTTAGTTGCACGTATTACTTGAGAAAATTACAAATCTGTTGATTAAAAATGTTACTGAAGAGTTTGGTTTTTTCCCCCAATTTTTCACCTAGCATTGAAACACATTGTTTAGATGTAATGAAGGCCATAAGGAAACAAAGCAAAACACAGTTGTAATACAGCTATGTTACACAGTGTTGCATCTGACTTTCTCAGAGGTACGTGTTAACTTGTAGTATATAATTTATTTGGTTTGCTATTTAAAAAACTAGATGTAACATGACTATTAGAAATGAAGCACAACTTTAAGTAGTATTTTCTTGCAACTGCTTAGGATATTAATCAGAATACCTTAGCAAGATTATAAACACCAAAATACAATAAACATCAAAACAGTCAAATAACAAGCAAGTACAATGATCTATAATTATTCTCTGCGTGTAAAAGGATGGAAACAGATTATTTTTAAATGTGTAAGATAAGATATAAATAAACCAAGCTCACATTAAGAGAATCTGCACCACCTTCTTTGTGTACAAGAGCTTCTGAAATCCCAGTTTTAAACATACTTGTCATGGTTAGTTCCTTTTGTCCTTTTCTTAAGTTCCTTTGGTCACAGCGTAGGTAGGCTGTCAGCTTGCCCTGAAGCACGGTCTATACTGTGCATTAAGTCTTTACTCTCATTAGCAGGGCATGGATGCAGATGTCCCAACTGAGTCTCACACAGTAGCATTTGCACAGCACTGGACTACCAGCCAGACTGTGCTCCTGTGCTCCTGGTTTAAGCTCTGTACTCTCAAGTGGCTTCATTGCCTTCAGGAGCTCAACATGGATGTAAATCAGGATGATAGAGAAAGGAATCTTATCTCGTAATTACCCTAATCCTACTTTAGACTATGACTATCTAATAATTTCTGAGTTTTGGGTAGTTTTTGGTATCCTTTCTTAAATGCTCCAAAGGACATTAAACTAACAGAAGTCACTACTTGCCATGAAGAAAAATAAATTGCTTTCCTTAGGAAATATCAGGAATGGAAGGAATGAGAGGCTCTATAAACAGTGTAACTTACTTTTCAGTTAAATATTCATTCACCTGGCTTGACAAAACCCAGAGGGGTCTATGGGGGTTGTGAGATGAGTATGAAAAATATCATACTTAGCACTCATAGTGATCAAGGATTCATTTTCCTGTGACATGCACCACTTCCCAGTACTGAGTTAAATTGACCCCCGGACTGAGGAAGCACAAAACCTTCCCTCCATCTCTTAATAGTGCAGTTTCATTTTTTCTCAATATGCACTTGATTTCCAGCTAAGATGTTCTTCCTTCCAAACTCAAAATATGCAAGAAAGTAACTACACAAATTTCACCCCTTCAGGAACTTCACAAGTAGAGGGACAAGTTTAGCTGCTTAATTAACAAATTGCGTATGTCTGAGACTGTAGGGTGGCACTCATGTCTGTCATCACAGACAGGCAAACATCCATATCATAAAGGTGTCTTCCCTGCAAAACATGAAACTGCCTGCTGGGAATAGTTAGTCCCTGACCCATACTAACCCTTGAGCTGTGCCTGGGAACTGCATTAAAGCTGTGTATGGGCTAAAACTGTTTTAGGAGCTGTTTTAGCAATTTAATAGAGATGACAATCAAGTTTCAGAGCCTGGAACATTCTTTGACACTGCTTAACTTATTAGTATTGACGTTGCCTTCAGGATTGGTGCCTATAGCACTTTAGTTTGCTGTAGGTATTGGCTATATCTATGCTAATTAAAATGATGATGATAATAAGAATAAAAATGTTAGACCTCACTCTAGGAGAAGCTATGTACAAACAAACTCTCTGACTTCCTAAACCAGAATGACTGTAACCAAGATGATGGTTGGGGATCATCACTGACACTTACTATGTTCCCAAATGTGCAGAGACACAAGACAACAATTGGGCACCAGTCTATAACTGTTTGAGAGATTACTTAAGTAGTTTAATATTATGGATGATTGCTTACCAGTATAGGTATCTACATTAGTAAACTAGAGAGGGACAGGGAATAGTTCTGGATTGTTGGACAGTTTAGATGTGACCACTCTCTTTTGAAGAAGATAAGAGCTAAAGAATGGTCCTGGGCTCATTTTATTTGGTAGTGTAGCTGCACCTCCAATATCTAATGTCTACGTGATAATGTCTTTAGGTGGTTAAAGATCAGATTTTCTTTCATAATAAGGCTCGAGTACACTCATCTGTGGCCCAGATCTGTTATCATCCTGCGTCCTATTAACCTGTCTTAACCTACTGCTTATAGGAGCAAGATCTTGCTCACTCGAGCTCCAACTGAGCCCCATGTGCTGAAGTAGTTCTTCGTGAGTTGCAAGGTGTCTTTGTTTCTAGGCCTACTGAATTCAGAAGAGACCCTGCCTCAGCAAGTAGGCAGCTCCTGTACTTGCTGTCTTCTCACTGCAGGAAGCTGGAAGGCTGTCTCTCTAACACATGCATTTCACACGTCTGCGAGACAGATCTGCTGTTGGGATCACTAGCTCCTACTCAGAAGCAGCTTGAAAACTCACCTCCTATGAAGAAAGATCTTTCCTCTTTTCAAGATTAGAGTTTCAGGTTTTCAGGTCTCAGCGAGTTCAGAATTTCTTTAAGTTCATTGCCTCTTTCAGGTTAAAATCTTATGAAAGTTTTAAAACTTAGCTCCTCTAAGCTCCTAGTTCAGGGGAAGCCAAAAATGGTGCCACTTATGGAAGCAAGATAGCTTGATGACAAGCACAAACATGTAATGTAATCCAACTTTCCTCATGAGGAAAATCAGGAAAATTAGTGAATTTTGTTTTGGAGTAGTACCACAGTTATGCCTTGCAGCATGAGTATTTTAGCTGATTCAGTCTCTGATAGTGTTACAGCTTCCACCCTGGAACCTCAGCTAGGTAAAAAATAAACTCTTTTCCATATTGAAACAAGGCCCGTTAAGAGTACTTATGTTGTCTGTGTAGACATACCTAGTACAATCAGTAATTTCTGTAGACATGTTAGCCTTTGTGGTTTTGGTGATGACACTAATAACACTTCTCAGTTTAAAACTATGGCTTTCATTGATTTTTTTAAAAACACCTGAATTAATATAACATTAATTACATCTTAAATAAATTAATTAAATAACAAATGATTCATGTTTTTATTTCTATTCTGTCACTTTATTTTCCCTCTTGCCCACAGTGCTTTCTTACGTGAAACACATACACCATAAACATCTCTTTTCCAGTAGTGGAATGTCAGTGATCTGTTTCTAAGTACTGCAAATACAGTCTTGCTTCTTCAGGTGGTAACAAAGAGATGGGGAAAGGCTGTGAAAGAAATACCTAAATCTATGTAACTATTCCTTACCTTTCAGCTGTGTCTATCTTGCATTAAAAGAATATCCAATAAACAAAGAGAATTTACCATCAGTACAAAGCATAACATTGCAGAAAAATCACACAAACAAACACCACCTCAATTTCCTATCCTGAATACAGAATTTGGCATTTTTTTTATTCATTATAATTCATTGATGTTGATTATTGCCATATGGAATAATGTTGTTACTGTATTAAAAGAACTTGAAGTGTTACCAGATATACCCTATCGACCTCTACTTTACTTGAACCTAAAATTCAGTGATTCAATTTTATTTGACTAAAGTAAATTAAAGTAAATTAAACATATGATTTGAAAAATAAATTCTTTTGAAACTTTTTACATCTTTAAATAAACATCTAAAATGGACTAAAAGCTTTTAGAACATTCAGTCTTTCTGTAAATGTGACCCCAAAACAAGCATAACAGATCTTTAGAAGACTGTTATGCTGTCTGTAGTGTTGATACAATGCCTCAAGGCCCTGTTTGCACACTATTCTATATTTTCACTTAATCCAGATCTGTTTTATTTCAGAGTGTAATCCTACAAAAAGGTGGCTCATAGCAACAAGGCTGACATTGAGTCTTAAAGTAATTGCCACACAGCAAAAAGAAATATTTACACACTACACAGAGAGACTTTGTACACGAATGAGATAAAAATGAAATGCATAATGAAATCTATTGGCAAAGGATGCAAAAAAATTCTTCTGCCTCGGTGACCAGTTCAGAAAATGAGTGAAGTTTATAATCGGGACAAAAATGTATTCATACTAAAACTTAGGATTTCTACTACGAAGGAGGAGAAACATGTATGCAACATTACTATGGAATTATTTATTTATATTTCCTTTATATTTTTATCTTTTTTTTTTTTTTAAATTTATGTTTTTATTCACTATTAAAACTTGATAACCATCCCAGAAACAGTGACTTTTCTCATCCTTTAAGGGTGAAATAGTTAGTTCTGTGTGACAGGAGAGTCTCTACACCTGGCTTTTGTATAGCACAGCATTTTTTTCCTATTACCTTTCTTCTTTCAATACTTAGTGTAGTTTGGTGTTTAGATGGAAGCAAGACCCATAACATACTTTTTTTCTTTCTTCTGTAATTTAAAAATACAGTTGATATCTGGACATAAAGAAATTTTCTTAATGCAATTTATCAGAGTTCCTGGAAAGTGTTTATATAATTGAAATAACTTTCAGTTATATGGAAAAAAGTTGAAATATCCTTCAATTCCACAGAAAATGAATTGTTTAATGGACATGTATTGACATCATAATTCCAACTTGTCAGGGTGCAAGTTTTTCTTCCTCTCTTGGTGGATTGTGTAACAGAAATATGGAAGTCTTAAAATTGGATTCACAAGTTCTCCTTTAACTGGAAGACTTTTAATCTACTCTGTGTGATATCAGTTAGGACAAACATTCATAGTTAAGAAAGATATTCTCTGAATATTGTGGCTTTAGTTATATGATTCAATACTGGAAAATTATGAAAACTTGAATTTGTATGGCAGCTTACTAGACTGAATATTTTCATGTAGATGTTCACATTTGGTCTCCATGCTTTTTGACTCCATTTTCATAAATATTTAAATCAGTGTGATATTTAATTTAAGCAGTGTTGTTAGTATACTTAGGAAATGTAGTGAGATTAAACAAATAAGAAAGTGAAAAATAAAGATATTGATTCTAAGCATATATATTTTGTACTTAGACTGATGAGAGACATTGAGAATATTCCCAAAGAACTTTTTGCAATCTGATTGCTATTTATCAGTATAATAATTGTGAAGAATACATAATTTTTTTTCAAATTTCTTTGGAGAAATAAAATTTTACCCAAGGTATGCAAAAACATTAGAAACAGGTTGAAAATTGCAGAATTACTGGAATGGTAGAATTTAGGACCCTAATGTCTCTTTTGGTATTCTTAAAGTTTTGGGTTTAAAAATCTTGGGTATTGTATTTATCTTAATCTGTTTACTCTTCTACTGCATTTTGGAAATGAAATTATTGGGATTTTGGCTTTCTTTTCCCTGAAAACAAGATCTTTTTTTTTATGCTGCGTACTTCACAATATTCACATTCATCTCGGTTAAGCTATTTTGTAATCTTTCCTTTCAAGACAGTTCTTACCCCTTTAGACATAATTTTAATCTTTAGCATTATTTTCCTTTGTTACGCCTTTCTTTGTCGTAACATATACCTCTGACTATCTTATCATTCTTCACTGATTTTTTTTTTTTTTTCTGGCAATGTAGCGAGAGAAGGATACAGGGGATTAGTCAATGAATCCATCAGTTGGACAGAACAACTGGCCAGGACTCCCATAAACACCCTGAATGGTCATTCACTCTCTTGTAGCTGCTACAAAAAAAAAAAAAAATCTTTAAGCCAAAATTCTGTTATCAGATGTTTGCATAGAAATTCCATTGACTTTATGAGAAGTTTGAGCATAAGTGAAAGGGTGAACTTGGCTCATTTAACACAATATTTAGAACATTTCTGATGAAAATTAGCTGCTGAATATGCAGCAAACTTTGCAAAGTTAAATGTCTCATCCATATTGTGTATTGCTTTACTGCCAAATCTTATTCTTTAACTAGAATGAAATTACCAAACTACCATCTGCAGATCTAAATATTTGGATACCTCTCAAGCACATTTTGGATTCAGTTGTGCCAACGGCAGTGATCATTTTGACAAAACTGGCACTTAACTAATAAGGGTACTGGATCTGCAGCACAATTCCACTGATAAAGAGCAATACAGTTACAGTTAGAGGGTTTTCATAAATTTTCTATAAAACTGCATAGTACAACAGGTGCCAAAGTTTTAATCATCTTTTAACTATCTTAAAAGTTTTGCCAAGGGTATTTATCAAATTCACAGAACAGATAGGCTTTGTTAAGGAAAAATATTGGAATATTCATCTTAACTGTAAAGTTATTTGTTCTTCAGAGAGGCAAAGTTGGTTGGAAGAGATAAGATCTTTTATTGGACAAGATAGTGTAGTGGAAAAAGGTAAGATTTCACTCTCTGAAGGCCACCTTCAGGTGTTCTGACTTCTTGTTTGCTCTTGTCACTTCGTGTAAAAACATCAGGTTATTTAAAAGTATCTCATAGTATTTACATATAGATTTTAATTGGTTTTCTTTTAATCAAATTAGTTTGTCACATTTTTAAACAGAATATGTTATAATCTAAGATGAGAAAATAGAAGCAATAAATGCTGCAAGTTCGAGATCTGGCTCAATAAATGGTCTTTTTCTTATCTTCTACATCGCTACAGTGAATAATATGCTCAACAGATGTTTTGGTATGATCTAATTTGATAAGGCATGTATGTCACACATATCTTATATCTATTGGAGACAATATACTTTTCTCCATTGGATCTAGATGAGTACTCTATACAGTAAGATATTTTTTCCAGCTATTTAGTTATATCTCATTGTTTTGCTAAATTACTCTTGTGAGAAAAAATATTTTCTTACTTTCTAGTAATAACAGTACATAATATCCTGCATAATTTAAAATTAAATATCAAAAGACATGAGCCATGGAAACCATTTTGAAATATATGAGGGACAAGGAGGTCATTGGAAGCTGTCAGCATGGATTATGAAGGGGAAATCATGTATAACCAATCTGATTGCCTTCTGTGATGAAATGATTGGCTCAGTGGATGAAGGAAGAGCAGTGGATGATGATTTCCTCGATTTTAGTAAGGCCTTTGACCTGGGTCCCGTAACTTCTTCATTGACAAATTGATGAAATATGTACTACACACTGAGGTGTCATAGACAGTGAGGTGGATTGAAAGCCTGTTGAACCGAATGTAAGAAAATTCTTTTTGATGGTGAGCATGATCAAACACTGGAACAGGTTGCCCAAAGAGGTTGTGGAGTCTCCATACTGGAGATATTTAAAACGTGACTGGACACAGCTCTAAGCAACCTGCTCTAGTTGCTCCTGCTTTCACAGGGGCATTGGAGTAGATGATCTCCAGGTGTCCCTTCCAATCTCAGCTATTGTATGATACTGTGACTGTACAAAGGACTTATTTTTCATATGTTNCTGTTGAACCGAATGTAAGAAAATTCTTTTTGATGGTGAGCATGATCAAACACTGGAACAGGTTGCCCAAAGAGGTTGTGGAGTCTCCATACTGGAGATATTTAAAACGTGACTGGACACAGCTCTAAGCAACCTGCTCTAGTTGCTCCTGCTTTCACAGGGGCATTGGAGTAGATGATCTCCAGGTGTCCCTTCCAATCTCAGCTATTGTATGATACTGTGACTGTACAAAGGACTTATTTTTCATATGTTGCCTACATAGTCTTGAATATAGAAATTGGTAAATAAGTTTTTATTGAGTTACTCTTACTGAACTTGCTGTTTTGTTGTCAGTAGTAATACTTAAAGCATAAACATTTACTCTATTGTCTGGCTGAAATGCTTCCAAAGGTTGTGTACAAGACAGTCAGGAGAGGCTGGTGGAGTTTTTAATGAGAATATCACGACAGAGCAAAGAGATAGTAAATTAGAGGCAACAATGTTTTCCACATTTGTCTAGGATGAGAAGAAATTCCTTGTTTCTCTGACTTTATACCGTAAATGACTTTATACTGACTTTATATGTAACATATATAACGTGATATTACTTCTGTTTCCTCACTAGTTGAGTGCACAAATGATTCTGGCATGAATACTTTGCATGTGCTTTATAAATTTCTTTCCCAAACATCTACAACTCTGAAAATTACTTTTCTGCAATTGTTGAACTAGCAAATTTGATCACAAGACTGATCAAGAAAAGTAAATACAAAGGTTGGTGAGTATATCTGAAATGCATTAACTTTGAGTGAATTTTGGCATACAACCCGCTGTTCTTCATTCTGCTCTAATAAATTTGACAAATACTAGCTAGCTAGATCTTCATGATTATATATTGTGCAAAATTACATCTCTGCTTCATACTTGGTCCTTGAATAGTTTTACTGAATCCTCTTGCAGATGAAACTGTCTACTTGGGCTATTTATTGACACAAATTCCAGGAGACATTAAAGTCTGACTTCAGGTTCTGACAATTCTTACAATAGGACTTTCCAGCATATATGGGATAGTGGGTTTGGAGCTACACTGATTTAAATGAAAAAAGCCCAAAACAACCAAATAAATAAATCTGTATTGTCATAATTTAAACTTCTTGAGAAAGAATTTTTTGCTAATGGCAGAGATTTTTCTTTCTCACTTAGTCTGAAAAATCTATATGGCCTGAGCATCCTTCATCACTAGAGCTATGTTGATTAGCGGAGATTTGTGCCCTGAAATGTTAGCTTCTTTGTGCTCTTTTCAACAAATGCAATGACAGGTGATTTTAAGCTTTGATCTTGTGAATCTGGTGGTCTATTCTTCTGCTAAAATAAACAGATGTGTACCCAAGTAAGAACTGAAAGATCACTCCCATTTGTAATGGTATTCATAAATAAAGTCATCAGATTCACTGAGTGTCTATCGTCCTGGAATTTGTGTAGATGTCTGATGAGTTTGGAGCATATTCTTCAATGAAAATCAAACATTTCATTCAGATTTTGCAAGTATACCAAAAGCTATGGAACGTTTAATGATGTCCCCAAATCAATGTTATTCAGTGCACAAAACTTCAGCAATTGTGAGAAAAGAAATACAAAACAGGTTGTGCTTCTTGTGTTACTTTTGCTTATGAAAGGTGGCATAGTGCTACCTTTTTCAAGGTTTATTTTATTATATCTTTTTCCAAGTACATAAGAATTATCTTATCACCTTAGTGTTTAGTCAGCTCTGTAGAATAAAGCAGATTCTCCTAAATGACTCCAGTGAGGATAAACTGTTTAAAGTTGGGAGCTCACTCATTGTTTAGACTACTAGAATTACATTTACCAGATCTCTCATTTACTTCTGAATATGAACTACAGTTGCCAGGCACTACACCTGCTAAAGGAAACACACTTGACCCATCTTCTGTACAAAGTGTTTGTTTTCTGATATTGCCAATTCAGAGAAATTACTTCATATCAAAGTGAATCTTCAGATGTGCTATATGATCTTCCTGATCATTATAAAGAGGAAAAGGAACAGCTATTTATTATATGAAAAAATGCAAAAATAATGTACATAAAACATGAGTTCAGTTACCATCTTTTTCAAATTAACCCAATGAAGGAATGATAAATATTCATTTTTTCCTTTCCCACTGGCACTAAAATGTAAATACAGCTAATTATGGCCTTCTAAATGCAATTATTAATCAGTTTTGTAGCAACATGTTATTTACACCCAGATGTATGCAAATGTTCAGGTTTGTTTCCCAGATGGGTTTCATTAAGTTACAGCAATCACACAAGTTGAACAAAGCACTGATCTGTGCTCTGTTATCAATACACAAACACACAAAATTCCCAACAAAAAAAGCAAACAAGCAACGAAAACACCCACACACCCACATGCATATGCATGTATAGACACATACACGTATATGAAATACCCAGTCAACTTGTATTAAAATAATATCCAGGAGGTGGTATAGAGCAGCCAGAGCAATAATGCTCTAGAAGATTTTATTTATGCATTCTATAATTCTATGTAGTGTCTTCTAAGAAATTTGTGACAAGAGGAACTGCAAGAGCAAGACCATCACAGAGCACATGTGTAATGCATGACTTAGGGTCTGCTCCCTACCTGCCAAGGGGGTCTTCAGGCACTGTCTCAATTTTCATGCTAGACCTTGGCTTCTCAGGGTGTGGAAGAAGCCCCAGCTTTGCCTCAGTAATAACTCCGCTGTTCTAATGCGGATCTTGTGAACATTGATTTCAGCAGTGAATCCTGAAGCTTTCAATTTTAATACATCTGTTCCTTTGCCTTTCCTTTTCCCTCTTTAATGACTCTTGTGCTTATCTCCAGGCAGATATAATCTTGTCAGATTTTAGACTGCTCCGCATAAATTTGACCTACTGTACCAAATTACTTTTTAAAGGGTTGTGGGTTTTTTTTTTCTCTCTACAAGACTTAATGTTTATCAATATAGGTAATTGAATGGTAGTAACTAGACATCCTTTTTTTCACTGAGGCATTAGGCTTTCCAGATTAAAAGAAGTTGAAATTCTAGTGGATGGCAGGTCAAATTATATTTTTTCAACTGAACAAAGTACACGTTCATTTAATCCTGAACATAGCTTTCCACTCTAGCATACTATACCTCAATTGTTTAAAGAAATATAAAATATAATATTTTGTTAAATGCTGTATTTTTTGTTATACTTTGTTAAAGCCTTTGACAGGGTCTTATTTGGGCAGAACAATACCCAAGTGTATATACATTATCTACCAGTCATTTATCATAAGCCTTTTTATCAACATTCCTTACTGAGTCTCTCAAGATGATAGTGACAGATTTCTAATGGAGTTTATGGACACATCTTTTTCCTTGATTTCACAGTTCTGTTTATGGTAATTTGAGGGGTTACCTAAGTTCTATGAGTATTCTTTACATTAAATGATATACACCATATATTTATCTTGAGCCTTAATACCATAGAGTGTTTTAATTAAATAAAGGAAAATCTTAATTCCTCATGCAGTTATATTAAAGCTACTATCCTGCCAGACACGAATATTTACAAACTGTTTGGTTGTTGACACTTTTTGATAGATTTCATAAATCACAGGTGCTTTTCTTATATTGATGCTATGAACTCAGTCTTGATATTTTTTCTGTTATTTGGTGAATCACATAAAGCAGCTGTTAGGTAAGACTGTAATCTCTTTGATAATTATTAGCATGTAAAGCTCATCTTCCAAAGCTCCCGTTATTGTAACAAGTACAGAACCAAGGGACCTAACTGGAGACTTCACAGCAAAGATTAAAAGAGTTAGGACCACTTAAAAATAGTTCTTTGGAAGTACAAAGTTGAAAGTCTGGGACCCAACACTGAAAAAAAGCCCATAATCTTAAAGAAAACAAACAAGTTTACCTTTCCTTTTTGTGGGGGAAGCGGTGTCTTTAGATGCTGTGATAATTGTTTTGTCTTATTCTTCATGGACTATTTAGACAAAGATCAATGTTCTCATAAAATATTTTAAAATAATGTTCTATATTAAAATAATGCACTTGCACCAGACAATCAAGAAAATCCTCCATGCAGGTCAAACGAATTATGATGTATTTAACATGGAGCTCACCTAACGTGTTTTATACCCAAGAAATTAAAGCATCTTAAACTTCTCATCTTCAAAAGTTTTTCTTCAGCTGTATCCATGCAAGCCTACTGACTGTAGTAGTATAAGATAAGATTACGGGTATAATTTGGTCTGACATTTTTATCATTTATTTTAAATAGATATATATGAATACACTCCTTTTAAATGTTTTGCAACTTCTTTGACTCCACCCAGTGAAAAGCTACCTAATGGAATTTGTCACAGTACATTCCAAAACTCCTTTAAAATGTGAAGCCACTGTGGTAGATCAGAGACAGTTACTACCTCTTCTGGTAAGCTTCTATAACAAGCTTTCAATTTATCACTACTTATAGGTTTCTAATTTCTACAGCATTAGAGAACAAACTGTCCATAGTATTAAGCAGTTAGCTTGAGTTAACAGTATCTTGAAACTCTCTGCATAAAGGTAGAACTCTGTCAAAAAATTTGCATTATTGTGATAACTGAAATCTCACATAGGGTAAAATAATGTAAAGTTGTCCAGCAGTTGCAGTCTTAAAGCTGTTACATTATACAACTATTTTAGGTGCTCAAATCTTGTGCTCAATATAGCTGAGATGATTTATTCAAAAAGAAATGAAAACAGAGTTCATATTTAGCTTAAGGTGAAATAATCCATTGTCAGAAAAAAATAACCACAATATATTTATTTCCTCTCCTCTGCAAGCAAGAGACTTGCTTACACATTTACTCTATCAATAACTATAAATTAATTGATGGATATTTTGGTAAATAGTTCTTTAAATTTGCTTAGCTTCAAGGAATTATTTTTGTATTTCAAGTTAGTAGGAAATTGGTCTCTAACCATGTACTTCAAGTGCTAAAAAAACATTTAAAATCCAATTGCCGACAAGGGATGACTAAGATCTTGTTGCCAGCTCTTAGCGCACAAAATGTTTTTGCACAAGAGAAGAAATGAGTCAAAGGTTAGGAAAACTTATTACCCTTCATAGAAACCCAACAGGTTTTTTTACAACTTTTAATCAAAGCCAAAATAATGGACCAGATATAAATACAATAGAAGTGGTGTGACAGTACAAAGAACTGGTGGGTAGTCTCCACTGAGACTTCATTCCCTAGGATGAATCTCAGCTACACAGGAATTCATAGATTATTATTATTTTTTTAATCATAACAAAGGAAACAAAAGAAACACTCTGGAAGCTAGTACTGAGCTACATAGTGAAAGATGAAATTAATAGAGGTTAGAATTTTGTCCAAACCACATCTTGTAGTTGGCCACCCCAAAGTGAGAATTTCAGACTTATTTCCCAGTGACAGCTCTGTCCTTGTCTCCAGCTTCTTAGTGTGTCCTAACAGTCTGCTGGCACCTGTGGTGTTATCCCCCACTAGACATTTCTCAATAGACTTGGTTTTACTTCCCAAAAGGTAACCCCTCACATTTCTTGTGCATTTGTGTTGTACCATGGTAGGACCTATCTCTCGCTATGTGACCTCATGTGCCAGCCACTGCTCACTGGGGACATCCCACAGAGAAGGTACAGCTCTGTACTGTAGGTGAAGGATGTGCTTGCTCATAGGCACCTGGTCCCATGGGCCTGGCTGTGGGACACTCTTTGTTGTCATTTGTCATTGGCATTTGCTGCCATTTGTCTTGTGTTGAGAAAAGTGAAACTGGGAAGGTCTATGCTTCAATGCATGCTGCCTATGCAACTGGCACTTGGAGTCAATGAAAGGAATCAAGTATTATGAAAATGACTAAATCGTTAAGAAATGGCATCAAGAGACAGATCCATTTTTCCTCTTTTTCTAATTTTTTCTTGTGGTAAAAACAGTAACTCTGGCTAGGACTCCAGTAGTTACAAAAAAAAAAAAAAAAAACAGACAAAATATATTGATTTATACTTGTTTTGGGCCTGCTCCAACTCTCAGGGAACTCATTGGGAACTTCAATATTTTAGTGCTGTAAGAACACACCAATTCCTAAAAAGGTTCATATGAGCAGCCTGCTGAAGTTTGTTTTAGGATGCTTGTGCCTGCATATAATGGCTACATAAAAATCTGCTTTGTAAAGTTACATCTTTCTGGGAAAAAAAATGAGTGTTGGCTAATCAGCTTCCAATTCTGAGCTTATAAAAGAGTTTTGGAGTTTGAGGTGCAACTCTTGGGTTTAATTTCTTAACTGTAGCTTTCAAGCATCTTTTACGCCAATGCAATCTATTCTCACATGCCATTTTTTTGTTACTGCAACAGAGCTATTTTTAAGCTCTTCAGTCATCACCATCTGTAACACTAGTTCCATTTCCTAAGAAATTGCTGACATCTGTTTAAACACTGATACTTCTCCATCTACATGGTTATTTAACTCAAGTTTGTTATTGTGTCAAAGATACTAAGTCTTGAAAAGATACCAGCTTTAAAGCTTAATTACAACTTTTTAAGCACTGATGCATTAGCATGAGAAGGAACCATTTGTCCCCATACATGAAGTAGGGCTGAAGTTCATTGAGATTGCTAGAAAAACAGATGAGGCTGGCTAAGGTTCACAAGGTGCCTGCAATGCCAAAGAAGGAATACATGGACTGAATAGACTCAAAGCTTTATTTTATTTGTAAATTTTGTGAGGCGCTGCTGGGAACATGGTTCACAGCTCACCAGAGTTAATGGGAATTAATCTATTTATTTCAATGGATTTTTGATTAGGTCTTTGGACAGCTGAAATATTAAAATTCCCAGCAGTAGCCTTTGACAAAGGAAAATGTTTTTTACCCCTCATGACTTAGGTATCACCTTCATGCAATAAGAGATGCCCGAAGCTATTTGAGAAGTTCCAAAGATGAGGTATTGAATGTGTTACCTTTTTTTGTTTCTCACTGAATTATTTAAAAGAAAGAATAAAGGTAAGAATTGTTGTAAAATAAATCCTCCTTTGGATAACTGACAGAAAGAGTGCGAGAATTCTATAAGTTTAATGTATTTTTTCTGACCAGACTTCAATGAGCCTCTGTTCAGAGCTGATATTTGCAGTATCTGTGTCTTATGTTTGCATGATATTGTATTTCTAAGTTCAAAAAGCACATTTAAAAAGAAAATATTTCTATTCATTGTTTCTGTGAAGTAGTTCTCATCAGCAATTCATACAGTACAGATATGTACCCATTTCTAATATGGTGAAAACAGAAAAAGGCAAGACAGACATCTAAAGTTTTACATGTATGCTAAGTAAAGAATCTACTAGTTTTAGGTTTCTTAACTAACCATAAACTGAAGTTACTGCCTTACAAATTAGACATTGTAATTTATTATGTAAGCACTACTTGTGTGTATCAACAGAGAATCAGTTCAGATTAAGCCAATACTATAGGCAATCAGACTTAATCTCTCACTTAGCAGTGAAGTGGTGTAGGAAGGTGCAAAAGATTTAAAGATTTAAAGCATCTGCACTGTGAGGTCTCTATTTAGCAGCTGAAAGGAAGTGAACAAGGTCATCACTTACTGAACAATTTTCACTTTGATTCACAGAGCTTGTCTGTAGAGGATTTTTTTTTTTTTTTTAATTTAAGAAATTTTCTGTCTGCATGACACAACAAACTCCCCATTAGCACATATCTGAAACAAGACCATCAAGTACTTTTAGAAATGGCACTCCTATTTCGGTTAAGCTGATGCAGAATCACACAGAATCACAGAATGGTTTGGGTTGGAAAGGACCTCAAAGATCATCTAGTTCCACCCCTCCCTGCCACGGACAGGGACACCCTCCACTAGACCAGGTTGCCCAAAGCCCCATCCAACCTGGCCTTGAACACTTCCAGGGAGGGGGCCTCCACAACCATCTGGGCAACCTGTGCCTCACCGATCCAACAGTAAAGAATTTCTTTCTAACATCAAATCTAAGTCTACCCTCCTGAAGCTTAAACCCATTTCCCCTTGTCCTGTCACTACACCCCCTCATAAACAGTCCCTCCCTATCTCTCCTGTAGGCCCCCTTCAGATATTGGAAAGCCGCAATTAGATCTCCCTGGAGTCTTCTCTTCTCCAGGCTGAACAACCCCAACTCTCTCAGCCTGTCCTCATAGGAACGGTGCTCCAGCCCTCTGATCAACTTTGTGGCCCTCCTCTGGACTCTCTCCAATAACTCCCTGTCTTTCTTGTACTGGGGACCCCAGAGCTGGATGCAGTACTCCAGGTGGGGTCTCACAAGAGTGGAGTAGAGGGGCAGCATCACCTCTCTCGACCTGCTGGTCACACTTTTTTTGATGCAGCCCAGGACACGCTTGGCTTTCTGGCCTGCAAGTGCACACTGTCGGCATATGTTGAGCTTCTCATCAATCAATACCCCCAAGTTCTTCTCTCAGGGCTGCTTTCAATCCATTCCCCTCCCAGCCTATAGCTGTGCTTGGGATTGCGCCAACCCATGTGCAGGAGCTTGCCCTTGGCCTTGTTGAACTTTGTGCGGTTTGTACAGGCCCACCTCTCAGCCTGTCAAGGTCCCTCTGGATGGCAAATCATTGACACATCACACAGTGACCACATATTTGAGGTCATATCATGTGTAGTCTAGTATAGTTAGCTTAAATTCCAACTTAGCAGAAGCCATTTTTACTCTGATCTTCTGGTATAGCATAAGCCACCAGTTACCTGTCACCCAGTACCCGACTTTGTGAGGTTCCTACATCTTCTTCCATTTTCTGTTTCTCATCCATCTCCTAATTTCTTCCTCTGAATTTCATTCCATCTTACTCTGAGAATTTCACAATATAGTTTCTTTGCAAAGAAACTGAAGTTGCAAATGTAAGCGAAGGATTTAACTTGGAGAATGAGGCTGAATAGAATTGAAACAAAAAGCCTGATGCACTTGTGAAAATTTTAGCACAAAAGATCAGTCTCTTTTTCTCCTTTTCAAAAAGTACTCCTGAGCCACTACCATTCAACTCCAGAATCTTTTCAGTGTCTACTTTTTTAACAAAAAACTTAATTTTGAACTTGAACCTACTTGACAGCAGCTCTTAATCATGTAGGTAATTAGAGTTTTTCTCTGTAGACTATAATTGTTAATCAGAATTAAGACTCATTTGATGGATCACTTCACCCTGATATCATCCAGTCTTCAGTCTTCAGCACCATTACTTCTGTTTTGGTGCTACATTTAGAAACAAGGTATGCTGAAGTGAAAGCTGGGAGAAGATTTTAAGTGTTTTAGCATTATAATTCACATACATTCATTCCCTCTTGTTTCCACATTTTTACTTGTTCTTTCTGCAAATCATTTGTGCTCTTTGTGTTCATAACTGTTTTCACCCCTTATGGTCATTCCAGAGCCTGACTTTTCAGCCTCCTAGAAATAAAAATTACTAGCTCGTTTATAATTTCCAGGTTGTCAAAGAACTGATATATAATCTTTATATTTACTCTTAAAGTGCTGGTTGGTGAAAATCCAATGTAAATTGATTAATTAAGTATCATTGAAATCAGGCACAGACTGGAAGACAAGTCAGCATGAGATTAGTGGCACCATAAAGAAAATGCTTTGTCTGTGCTTTTGCCCTTTCTACTTAGCAGGTCCTGCCTTTCCCAAGACATAGAGTTGTAACCTCTTTTTAACATCTAGGAAGCTCACAAAATCAAGAAATGTTCAGATACAAACCAAGATCTCAGTAATCTTTTAGGTCTTGCTTTCTGGTCTCAGATTTATTTTTCCATCTAGTATAATTTCAAATAACTAAACTGGAAGCAGAATTTAGCGCAACTGTCTGACTATCCAGACCTGAAAGGCAAAAGCTTTTCTTTCCACATGATTCTCAACTGCCTTCTTGTAGAAGGCACCACTTCAATTGCTGCAATTAGTATTACTCTGTTGCCAATCCTGAAGGGTCTTATTGCTTGGTCAGATAAGATTATTATCTCCATACTTAAGCAAGACTTGATGACTGAATCTTGAAAACACCCTTACCATGGTTTCAGTTTCTCTGCTGTGGAATTCACTTTTGTGTCAGCCAGAGGTCAGAGAATTTTTTCTGACCTTTTTTTAATTGTTGTTCTGTCCAAAACTGTTGTGGTTTTGTAACTCTCATTAGCTTAAATTACGGGAGTACCGTGTGTCTTAAATATCATCATTGTTTCTTTTTGTTTGTTTGTTTGTTTGTTTGTTTGTTTGTTTGTTTTTGTGGGTTTTTTGCTTGTTTGTTTGTTTGTTTTTTCTTACTAGGAAAGTGGAACTACTGTGGTAGCAACATCCCAGATGACTAACTGGTGTTTGGGAACTTCTTCAGCATTTGTGAATAAAATCTGATGATGCAAAAACATCATCATATATATACTCTCTGCAAAACGAAATCTTGTCTGTCTGTCTGTCTCTGGTATATTTAGAAAGGCCTTATACTTAGGAAAGTCTGTTTTTACTTTACTAAACACAAGGTTTAGATGTCTAAGGGGTATATCAATAAAGAAGTGAAATGTGACCAGTCACGCTTTAGTAAATGTTATTACTAAGTTAATTTAACTTTTATGACTGTATCAATGGATTTCATATTATAAGTAATTTTTTGAAAAGAAGAAATAAGAAAAAAAATCCTTTCTTGGGAATCACACATTCCTTCTATTTTTTCTTTTCTTCACATTTCTCTTTTATTTACTGCCACTTGTTCCTAAAAAACCTGTTGTTTCATGTTACTTGGTGATTTTGTCACTACAGAGTCCAAAGCTAGTAGCCATCTTACTCTACACGTAATATTGAACTGAAAATGTCTAGAAAAGAGTTTTCCCTGCAACCTTCCAGCATTTTCTATTACAGAAGACAGAAATAGCACAGAACACATTTCTTTCTAAATTTCTAGCATTTGGATTAGAACATTGTTGGGAGTACTAATACATGAACCACACACACATAAAAGGGAAGAGGACTTAAATTTTCTGATTTTTTTAAAGTTTTGAAGAATTTCACACATGAAAATTTGTGGTTTAATATTTGTAACAAATTGTATTTAGTTTCATGATTTATAAAATGCTTTCTAATCACAGACCTAAACCTGCAAAAGTAGGTTTTTACCTGTGCAGTACTTGAATCCATGCATTAATGGTATCTGGTCTATAGTTTTATTCCCCCAACCCTCCCACAACTAAGAAAAGTATTTCCAAAATTTCTGAGCATAAACATAGTTTTTGTTTTGTTTGAATGATTTTCTGATCAAGTTAGGCATTGCTAAAATACAAACCTTGGTAATAACAACAACAGCAATATAAATGGGAAAATTCTTAAGTAACTAATATACTTAAGTGTATTTCTATACAAAATGCTTAGATGAGATCTTCAACTCCCTAAGCTCTCTGAATGTGAACTAGGCTTGGAAAAAACCTTTATAGCTCTGTTATCACAAAACCAGGAGTTAATCAAAATCCCTACTGTTGAGTCCTGAAATAAAAGATAAAGTACAGCACTATGTTAATGCAGCTGTATGGAAGAGATTAGTTTTATCTATATACATATGAGTAGTCGTGCACTCAGTAATGGTAAAGAATACACGTTCACAACATTAGTCTTTAGACTCTCAGTTAATGTATATTGCAACCTTCACCTACAGGTGGGTTTATATTGCTAACTCAGATGCTGAGCAATGCTAGATTTTGGCTCTGGGATTTGGAAATTGACCCTGGAAACTGTGTTACACAGCTGTTTATTTTACGTAAAATGATAGAGGCATTTCATTGCAGAACACAAAGAGCTCTGAATTTTCCAAACCAGATCTGTTTCTATTCTTTGATTATCTCAATTATAATAGCATTGCTTAAAAATGTGTTATTTCTTTGATTATCTACATAATACAATTAATACACCTATAAAAAGCACAGTGTATTTTTACTTATTACTATAGTATATTTCAGAGACAGGATTTTCTTATGATAAAATGTACTTTAAAACCTTTCCGTTTTCCCGGTTGCATTCTGCTTTAAATCACAGAAAATTGCCCATAGTACTTGGAAGTACAGGTGGCTGATAAACTATCAGTCTCTGGATGTAATAACAAACTATGAAGGAAAAATCTATTTCCCTTTGATTACTGTAATTCAGATAGTTTTACTGTGCGGGCAAGAATTGTGAATCCATACCACATAGATAGTTTACTTAGCAGCAATCATCCTTCCTAGTAACTTTTCTTCAGGTTAATGTTTTGTGTCTGATATAGTGCAATAGAAGAAGATAGCAGGTGCAAAGAATTTTTGCAATTAGTCCCACACATCTTTGGATTGGGCTCTAATTGAGTTCCTGGAAAAGGAAAATAGCTTCCAAGTATCTGCAAGTTCAGCCTGTGAGATATCAAGAAACACAACCACCCTCAAATAACCCAAATTCATGAAACTAATTTTCTAGTTTACAGTTTCTACTGAGAATTCCTATTGGCTTGTGAGAGAGTGTATTGGTAATAGCAAAATTATTTCTATTATAAATTCATCTTCCCAGCTTCACATGATCAAATTTTAATAATTGCAAGGCTATAAAGTAGCTATTTTAATCTTTTCTAGGAGTTCTTAGGCTACATAATTTCCCTAACAATATTGTTTTTCAAACCCTTTCACTGTAGTTGTAAGTCACCTTTAACCATTTCATATAATTTAAAATTTAAGTAAATGTGGGTTTTTTTGTGGTTTTTTTTATTTATTTTATTTTATTTTTTTTTTAAGGCAGGTAGCCTTGACATTTTTTTAAAATGCATTCTGAGAAGATAAGGCTACAATTACCCTGATTATACACATGGAAAGTAAAGACAGACTAGCCTTCAAATGGAACTTTTGAAGGCTTACTCATCAGCCACATATAACAAAGCACATACATCTTCCCAGTACTGTCTTGGAGCAAGTCTGTTTAGTTTGTGAAATTTGAGAGATCACAGCAGGTGTTAATTGCAGGCCATTCTGGGATGTTTACCTTGTATTACCATTCGGAATAAATGGAAGAAACATAACCATGCTAGAAATTTCCAGTGCAACAAGCCAAAATTCAGACCATTTACCTGAAGTTCTGTGGCTTTACAGCATATTAAGGGCCCTCTCTGAGGTTAGATATACATGTAAAAGTTCTCATCTTTTATACAGCCATCACAGCTAATTTAAGAAAATTTAATGTTGTGAGCTCTTTTGAAGCAATATCTTTTATATTCCTGAAATTATAACCCATGAAATTACTGTTTTCTTTTGTTCTGTGATTGTAGTATTTTCAAGGCAAGTTAAATGTGTTACATGCTAAGTCATTTGTTATTGGTGTCATGTCACACCACAGGAAAAATAAATAGAAATTATGTTTTTATAGGAGATTTATAACCTGCTTCCATTAACTAGAAGCTCTTTGTTTTCATTTTCATTTAATTTATTTTATTTCCTACATTTTAACAAAATCTCATATTGTCCTTTCCTTAGAAATAACAAAGCAGTCTTTAGATGCTCTTGACACGTGCTCAGTAGTACTTAAGGTCATACTGTCTGCCCAGAAAACTTAATTTTAAGTTAGCATGGAACTAAGGAAGAATATAGCAATTTGAGCTTTGCGCCTTTAAAAAGAGGATATACAGACCCTAAATAATTTCAGAAGTATTTGAATATTTCCACAGTCTCTCTTCCTCTCTCAGGAACATGTGCTGCAAAGACTTTCCCTTAAGGAATTCCATACAGAGCAGCTCTGTTAAACACACTCCAGAGGAGACACTGAACGACAGGATGACTGTTTCCTATATTCTTCAATACAGTCTGTCATTTAATTCCAAAGTAATTCCTCTTCCCTTGCAGTACTTTTATTTATGTCTTTACTGCCCCAGAAAAAGAAAAGATATGGGAGACTCCAGTTCTGAAGTGATGCAGTTTTGCCCTGTGACTTTCCCTTCCCTGCTATACCAGACCACTATTACTGGTAAAGTGCTCCACAATACAGGTTTACAAACTTTTTGGCTTAAAATCATTCCTTTCTTCTGCTGTCAGTGAACTTAAGGACTCAGCTCCTGAAAGATGTTCAGCAGATGCAGCTCCCGTGAAGTCAGCACTCTACATTTTAGAGGAATAAGATGTACCAGAGGACAGCAGCTTCCTTTTCTTGAATCTAACCCTGGTGACTGCAGAAAGCCTCACATATTATGCCTAAATGCAGGACAGGTTACATTCCAACTGTTTTTCTTTGAGCTTTCGGTGTCATGCCCTCCATTTCTCCATATGCCACTAAAGTCACTTCACCTGGAAGCTGAGAATAGGAGTAAAAACATTTCTGAACAAAATCCCATTGTGTTATTCTTCTGTTAGTAGTGGTATCCTTATGTTACCTCAGTATTTCTTGTACAAAATGTGAGACTTAATTGTCAGTATCTTATTCAGAGCCTCAGAAGTGGTGAAAAAGCTTCTGGAGACACAGAAAGAATAAGAAACTAAAGGTTTCAGGAAGACTAGAGCTGTGATTTTCTGTCCACTGGTGAAGTCTATCCTAGATGCCTGAGTTGGCCCTTTGGAAATCTACTCTGTCCTGAATAACAAAATCTTCTAAAATCTTTGATTCTACCCTGACAGGAAGTGTGGATTTCCTGTATTTCTTAACCTACAGCTTTATGGTTATTCTTAGGATATCTACTTGATGAAATATGCTCCTAAAAAAAAGACAAAGGCATAAGTGTCTTAATTTGATCCTGGAGCCAGCAGGCTTTAACAGGCAAGACAGAACAGCAGGAAGCTTCTCTCCCCAGTGCTGGAAGCAAATGGATTCGGTTGCTTAACAGATCATCTGGGGTCCATTTGGGATGCCCTTGGAACTATGCTTTTTTCCCTCCTCAAGGAGACTGATGACGTTGAAAAAGCTGTGTTGGCCCAATGCAAAACACATCTTCCACTGACAAAATTTTACATTTGTTTCATTTTGCCTTTTTTTTGAGAATCTAGAGTTTCATCTATATTTCATGTACCCAAGAGTTATGTTGTACTTGAGTCCCAACAGGATTTTAGAATTTCAATGAATCTCTTTCCAGACAGAAATTTTGTAGAATAGTATTTAAAAGCAAAGGTAATTTTAGCCTGTCTGAAAAAGAGTGTATTTCACAGCCGCTGAAATAAATAGTGACCCTTTTTTAAGCAATGTATGTTACATAGTTTGAAAGAATATTTACAAAACACCAGAAACTAATTTACTCTTTAAAGTAACTAAGAAGGCTATATAGAGAGAACAAAGGAGATCTTTAAGTGATCTTTATAAAAATGCTTAATGAGCTTTAATGAAATCATACCTCCTTCCCACTCCTGTGAATTGTTCAAAAGCTTTCTAGTGATGCTATTCCTACCCCAGTTCCACCTGTCTTTGGAGAGATCGTAAAACAACTAAAGATTCAGTAACCCATGAATTTTTTAACATTCTATTAGTGTCCTAATACACAAGATCTTAGGACATGAAAATTAATTTGACAGGAAAATGTCTAAGAAGACTTCAAAAATCTCTCCTGAACTTCTCTTTTGATGCAAATGCCTCAGCTATAGACTAGTCAAAGAAAATAGCCTTTATAAGGCTTGTAGGGAAAAACAAAACAAAACAAAACAAAACAGAAAACAAACAACAAAAAACCCACAGAAGTAATAATGTATTTTTTTATCTAGATAGCTATTGGGCAAAGACTAATAAGAATGTTATGTGGAGATAGTTATGCTGTAGAAACGACACTGTTTGCTGCTGTGTGGAGATCCTGACTGGAGATGCCTCTACTGGGAGAGACTTTTGCACAGATTTCTCAGATGGTGCTGGTAGCTTTGTTCTGGGGATTAGGAAGCCACTGTAGACAGAGTCTACTAGTTCTAGCTCCTATCAGTTCAGTAGGTTTTGCATTGAACTACTTTTCATTTGTGAAATGTAAACCAGCAGGACAAGTTATTAAAAAAGCTCGATGAATGATAGAAATTAAAAGAGGGGAAAAAACAGGATGCTGCATGTGAGAGTGTTTGTGTTGGTCCAATTAACATTCCTGAACATAAAAGCGAAGTTAAATCATTAGGCAACATTAATACCTCCAACTCCTCTTCCATATGCTGTTTCAGCTTTCAAACATTGGATGTGACAATCTGTTCAGACATAGCATACGGTTCAGTATAAATACAGTGCTTGAAGCAAAGCTTTAAACTTTACAATTTCCCTTTGAAGTAAACAATATGTTCATAAGTGAATCAGATACATATTCTGTAAGAGTTTCTGAGCAACCCTCCATATTTAGATCCAAAGTCAACATTCCCACAAAGCTTCATCATTCTATCAGAGAGGGAAACTGCGTGCACTTCAGTCATCTAGATTGTATCATGTTCTGGGATCAAGCCATTGGATGAACCTACCTGTACAACACTTCAGGAGCATCTTGGCCTTGCTAAAGATAATGGCAAATTCCAAATGATGTCAATGTAGGTGACGTTTAATTTTCAATTTTCTAAAGCCTCATTTGCTGAATTTTATATTCTAAAATTCTAGGGCTGTATTTATTCCTTCCCAAACACCTCTCCCCCCAGGATCCTCCTGATGGTGCACTCTAGATAAACAAATACGTTGTAACATGAACAATACAGTATAATCATGCTTAAACAGAAATAAAACAAAATAGGAACAAACCAGAAAAGGCAGAGAAATGTGCCTCTGTATTCTAACAGTCTTTCTGCTCTTTTATTTGTTATTCATTTTAAGGAACGAGGCCTTTGGGAAGGAGCTTTTTTCTCATTTTATGTACCACATAATGTACCATATTATACGGCCCAACTATGTTGCCCATCAGGCACTCCTGAGATGAAATTAATAATGAATAATGAGCTAAAATTTCTGTATATTTACAAAAATAGAAGTCATGCATGTTAAAACAAAAGGAGCCCTTTTTCAGGCCCCAGTAAAACTGTGAATTGTTCAGGATTCTATATTTTGCTTTAGTTTTCCCACCATAGTAGGATAAAATGTCCAGGGATACAGATTAGTACGCATGTGGAAGCACTGAAATATAATTTATTTTTAAGGCAACTACCTTAGTTTTTGTAATTCACTTAGGAATCTGTGTAAAGGTTTTGCATGCATTAAATTATTTTTTCACATTTTATTCAACCCACAGTGGGACAATCAGCTTCGGGTTTCAGCTGTGATTCAGCCTTGATCACAGCGCATTATTATACCCTCACAACCGTCATTTGCTTTTCTTTCTCCAGCTAGAGATGATTGGGTTGCTTGCAGCTTTCTTAATTAAAAATCTGCTTATTTTGACTGGACTTTTTTTTTTACTTAGGTTAAGAAGATTAAAGGATATGGTGAATACACAATTTGTGACTGAAATGGAAAGTTTTCTGGAAAGTAAAATAGAAGTGAAGTGTTAAGATTAGAGGTTAGTCTTCCCCTCTGCAAGCGTAGCCTGGTACAGCACAGGCCATATTTTCAGTGGAGATTTTATTGTTAGCTGTAGCCACCCACCTTTCCATTTGCACAGCATGATGACCATTTTCAAGGAATTATATGTGCAGATAGGCAGGCTAGAAAACAGCATGGATACCGAGAGACCAATTGTACACTTTAGCAGCAGATTTTGTGAAGCAGCTTCTGTATACAACTTAGTTACAGAGTCAGGTCAACTTGATTTTACCAACAGCTGACATTTTACAATCTCATCCTCCTGGTTTTATATAGTAGTGGGTTAACACCCAAATATCTGTTCTGTTCTGCAAATTGCACATGCTCTAGACACCACGGCTCCTGTGCAAATAGAGGGAATACATAGCTAGTAATTCCCTTCAAAAAAAGGGAAGTTATGTATGGATACATATTTTATTTGGCATACCTTGTACATCCACAGAAACAGAGGACAAAACATAGCAAATCACTAGTAAGACTCTGAACATGCAAATGCATGGGATAGCTAGTATTTTTTTTTCATTAAATCATATGGAAAGATCACATGAAGACAATGAAGAGACTATGTCATGCTTCCCCTCATAAAGTACTTCTTGTGCAGTTAAAGAACTTTATGTATGGGACATGAATTCATACCTCTCTTCTGCTAGGAAATATTGAATCTGATGAAAGCACTCAACAGAACTTATCCAATGTCCTAGAGTAACTCAGAGATGGCTTGTCTTCACTTGTTCTCTGTTCTTCCTGATGGCACTGCAGTAGTGTATATGAACTCTTAAGTATTTCTTACAGAGAAAAACAGTTTTGTGTGTTGGTCAGTTTATTCTTTTCAAATCTATTCTCAACTACAGCTAGGAAAAAGCAGAGTTGGACTTGCGATGTAAAATTACTAGATACTTAAGATAGCCAAGATAACTGAAAGGGGCTGTAACTGCCTCAACTTTTCTGCCTGATGCTTACGTCAACATTTAAGAAAGTTGCTTTTGGCATTTGCTTTCCATAACTTTTTTTTTTTTTTTTTCATTAAATATGTGGGAATGAAATTGACATGGTTTTGGTGCTGAAGGAAAATATGCCTCTACTTGATATGGAAACTTGCTTGTTGGATTTTTTTTTTTTTCTTTTTTTCCTAGGAATAAAAGAAATATAAAATAAACAGTGACCTAGAGAATAAGAGGCAATGGATATTTAAAAAAGGTACTACCTGGGATCAGAGATCTCAGATAATCAACAGCTGTGAATCAGTTGTTTATTAAAACAAGTAGTAAAAAAGCTGCTGATCTTGACTGGCAAGCACAGGATGGTCTTCTCAGCAGCAGGTACCAGTTTTTGGACTTCCATCATTGCATCATTGACTGCGCTGTTATGACAACAGCTGCTACAGTGTGAGATACTGGACTGGAGACAACTGGGGCCACCCTCCTTTTTTTTTTTCAGTTTGTATGCGTGTGTGTGCTGGTAGCTCCTAGCTTCTGTCTGTGAAGGGACACACTTGATTTCTGGATTTTATGTGTCCTCTTTTTTTCTATCTCCCTTTGCATTTGAGTAATGAGACAGATGGAATTGTGTCCAATTGTTTAGCGGTTGGACATGATGATCTTAAAGGTCTTTTCCAACCTAAATGATTCTATGAATCACTAGTGGGATTGCGTAGACCTACATCTACAGCACTAAACAGAAGGTGCTAGAAATGTTTGAAGACTTAAGCATACTTCATGTGCTATAAAACTGGTGACATTAATTAAGAAAGAAAACTGGTAAGAACTAAGAGGAAAACTATTTTTAACTGAAGTAAAGAGATACAAATGTAATGTTGCAACCTATAAACTAAATCTGTATAGCAAACAGAAATAGTGTAGAAAGAGTTTATTTGGAGAAAACAGATCATTGAAGGTGGTATCATTGTCATTCAAATTATTCATAGCACAATTTTTTATTTATTTTTATGTTTTAGTATGTTTTCTAGGTACAGCAAATATTTTGCTATGAAGACCCATGGTATTCTCCCTATGAGAATACTGCTGGCAACAACTGAAACAGTCAGCAAGGCAGTTTAGATTTATACAGTTTATATTTTTAAGCATCCTCCAAAAAGATGCAGTCCCATTCTTAAAATTCTTAAAATGCCTCTACAATGCCAGCAGTTCTTAGAAGCAGCACTGCAGACAGCACTGTAGATATGGTGGTTAAATTGCTGTAACAAGACTGATGAGATAACATCAGAGCCCACAGGTGATATAACATGTGCAAGCATTCTATGGATGTTTCTAAAAGTCAAAAGAGTATTTGTGGAGACTCATGTGCCATTTCAACTCTGCTTAGTCTTGAGGTGCAAGAAAAAAAGAAAAATCAGATTGTTACAAATGAGTTTCAGTTGTTTACATTTCATGGAATCATAGAATGTCCTGAGTTGGAAGGGACCCATAAGGATCATCAAGTCTGACTCCTGGCTCCACACCGGACCAGCTGAATTGGACCATATGACTGAGAGCATTATCCAGATGCTTCTTGAACTCAGTCAAGCTCAGTTCTGTGACCGCTTCCCTGGGGAGCCCGGTCCAGTGCCCAACCACCCTCTCAGTGAAGAACCTTTTCCTGATATCCAACTTAAACCTCCCCCATCACAGCTTCATTCGATTCCCTCAGGTTCTGTCACTGGTCACCAGAGGATGGAGATCAGTGCCTGCCCCCTTGCTCCCCCTCGTGAGGAAGCTGTAGGCCGTGATGAGGTCTCCTCTCAGTCTCCTCTTCTCTAGGCTGAACAAACCNCCACCCTCAATGGAATCAACAGATCCTCCCAATTTGGTGTCATCTTCAAACTTGCTCACGACACCTTCTAGTCCTACATTCAAGCCATTTATGAAAACATTAAAGAGAACTTGCCCTAAAATTGAGCCCTGGGGAACCCCACTAGTGACTGGCCACCAGCCTGATGTAACCTCGTTTACCATACCTCTTTGGGCCCGACCCGTCAGCCAGTTGCTCACCCATCGCACTATGTTTTCGTCAAGCTGTATGCTGGACATTTTGTCCAGAAGGATACTGTGAGAGACAGTGTCAAAAGCTTTACTGAAATCTAAAAAAAATGACATCAACTGGCTTGCCTTGGTCAACTAGATGGGTGACCTTGTTGTAAAAGGAAACTAAGTTTGTTATACAGGCCCTTCCTCTCACGAACCCATGTTGGCTGTGGTAGATTATTTTGAGCTTTGGCACTTTGTAGATATTAAGTGTTCCAGATCATTCCATCAGTCAGAAACGTCCTTCTCATCATACTGAAGTTTTACTTATTTAAGAATCTGCCCCACAAGCAGATACAATATTATCCACAGAACAAGAAACTACAAGCTATGTGAGCAGAAGGCCCTCCAGGACAATGAATTGCCGAGTATCTTCTGATTTTTGTTGATTTTTAGACAGTAAAAGGATTATGCTTTGTTGTACTCTGAAAAAAATATATTAAGATAATGATGGATTTAAATGTACCTCAGCATCATGTTTCATTTAAAAAAAAATAAAAATCAGTATGAAGACTTTATATCATGAGTCTGCTACTCTCAGGCTGATGATGAATGAACTCATGTAACACTGCTGAAGGTGGTTCATCTCATCTGTAAATGTACATATATAATAACATCTGGGTAACCCATTACTATGTTACACTCAGAATATTAAGTTAGAGGGAAGTGGCCGAAAATTTGAAAAGCAAAGGAATGGATTTATTCACTTTATGAAAGCGTAACCATTTGAAAGGTAATAATTTTAAAAATATATTAAATATTCTTTAATTCCTAGCAGGGGAAAGAAACTACATTTCAATTTTAATCTTTCTGTTTGTTTCACATCAGGCTTCGCAAATATTAACAATGAGAAAAAATTTTATGTCAAAATTTCAATCTCTCATATGAAAATCTCGTCTATAGGAAAACCATTTTTCTCTAAAAAACCTCAAAACCAATCTGATAAGACCAGGCCTAACAATCTGTATATTCAGTTATTGAAAATCTGTCATGTACCATAACTGTAAAGTTAAATGAGGACTTTAAAACCTATTTTAAATTGAAAACTAAATTGTTTGCATCTAGCTGTCCTAATGATATACTGCTATAAAGTAATGTTTAAAGCTGTAATTTTGATAACTTTTAAGGGATGTACCAATGCAGTTCCAATAAATTTTAAATTTTTTTCTGTGGATTTCACCATTTCACAAGATTGTAATAAAAAAAATAGCAAATATATGGAGATTGTAAAGTAAGCACATTTTGTGAGATTTAAAAAAAACATACCTAAACTGCTGAGGCATTTCTTATTTTCTTCAACCTTGACTACTTAAATGCCTTTAAAAATGTGTCTCCAAATCCTTTAGGCACTTTTTAATATTTAATTCTCAATTTTTCCATTTCACATCACAATTCAATCTTATAAGAAATAACAAATATGTAAAGCAATCCCAACCCTAACAGAAAAATTAAAAAAAATATCCTTCTAAAAGCCTTCAGAAAACCCTCTCCCTGTACTTCAGAGCAACCACAGCAGTTTATATCCTTTCTGTAATCACATGCTTGTACTTTCATATTAACAAAGTGGAGTTGTACTACACATTCAATCTTTATTTTTAAAATCTTTGCAATATTCTGATATGTCATCCAAATTAAAATAATTGGAATAGTAGCTAATATTCCCAAGGTAATAGTAGAAATAATTTCCTTATGAATCTATAGCATATCTCAAATTAGTTTTCCCGGTCAGCTTTGAGTATGGTTTCTAGCAATCCCTGTATCTGACCACAAAAAAAATTAAACATATAACAGGAGCCAAATTATAGGCTATATATCAAAAATGTCAATGGATAAACATGTTTTTGAAAGAGCTGTTCTACAAAATTAAGACACAGTGTGTTATGTTTACTGGAAGCATATGTTTATGTTTTCTTCCAGCACTGGAAGAAAAGTTTGGGAGATTCAGATAACAGCTCTTTCTTCTCCTGTAGTGCATGGTTGAATCATTTTTTGATGTCATGTTTTTTCCACGCCTGTTCACTAAGAAATTTTGCTGCTTGCAACAATATATAAAAGAGGCTTTGTGGCTGACTGCCACAAATTCTTTTACTTTATCATAATATTAGCATGGGCAAAATTAATGGTTCCTTATTTCAAGGTCCAAGACAAACAGCCTTGTAATGGCAAGTATTTAAATAAAAAAATGATAGATTACACTTCTGTTGTAATTCTTTGAAGGGAATTAAAACTTTATTTGGAAAAAGACCACAGATTTTGACAACTGCCTGTAAGCAATTACTCTTACAGTGTCACAAACTTCCATTTCATGGAAAAGTATTCTGTAAAAGATGCTTCACTGATAAATTTTTAACTTCTCTGGATATTTTAGTCTGTTTAACATAATTTTGATTGTGTCTTAAAATGTAAGATATTCCATATCTATTTGATAATAAAGTAGGTATTGTTAGTCACATAATGAAAACTTTAGCCAACTTGGCTTCTTTACTTGGTTACTATGCATTTTATTCGGAGATATCTTCCTATAACAGGGATAAAAAAAAGGATATATTTGACCTTCTTCAGTTCTTACTGCTTACAGTCTGGTATATTATTTTAAAGCAAAATGGATGGCTAGTTTTTTTAGTTACAGCAGTCAGAAAACTGCTGAATACTTGATTTATCCACTTGTTTTATGAGCATTACCTCCGGCATCAGGATAAATATTAGCTGATGGTAGTAACACCTTAAACCATTATCATTAATACAAGTTTGATAAGATGCTTATAAGAAATACAAAGCTCATCAAAGTTTTAAGGTATAAGTCTACTTATTCTTTTTCTTCTGGTATGTTATTCATACTGATGACACCTTGAAAATTTTTTTGAATCCCAAATACTTTTGATTTCTATGGCACCTGGTTGTTCCTTTTTCCCAAACTCACCTTTACATTATTTTTTTAAAAAATCTATCTCTTGTATTTATTATTCCTGGGATTTATCTTATCTAATGTTAAATCCCTCAAAGATGTAGGCAGAACTTTGGACTAGTTTCTAGGTTTCCATTTTAGACTAAAGGGAGGTAATAGGCACCATGAAAGGGATGCATCTGAGTCATAGGAAACTAGATAGATAGATATGACTGTGGACATATGGGTGACAAATGCTTTTGTGGAAGGCAGTTGAAAACTGTGGTAGATATGAAAGGTTATCTCAAATGGCATTAAACAAATATATGGGGCAAAAGATTTGAGCCCAAACTCCTTGTCTTAATGGTTATGAAACATCAAGAAGCTTCTGCAGTCTTCTCATGGGTCTGTCTCAGTATTTAACATTATTGTCTTTAAAAACACCGAACAAACCACAAACAAACTAACAAAACCCCTTCAACTTGCTTTATTTTGTGTCGTGGGGTTCAGGGAGAATAAAAAGTTAGGTCTGAATTGTCTCAAAGAGGGGGGAGAAAAGAAATTAAGAATGCCATTTTTTGAACAAGTGCTCTAAACCATAGGAATGGATGACAATGAAGTGAAAAGAGAGGGGACAGCCCACAGTAATTTTTTGTTTACACCTTGCAAAGACCCACGTCTCAAAGATGTTCTTCAAAACTGCTGGATCCAGCAGCAGTTTGTCAGGGAATATAAGTTTGTCAAACAGAACCACAGGTATGATATCAGGATGCTTTTAGGTAGGTAGATAGGTAGGGAGAGAGAGAGAAAGAGGGAGATGCCTACTGTGTATCTAGATGGTTTTTTCAAGCAAACACCACTTGCCTTGCCTGTCTCTGAGTACAACAGCTGCAGTTGGCTGCAAAATTATTACATTGAGGAGAATCCTGAGCCTGTATGAGAAATCCTTCCTCTCCACTTTTTTTTTTTGTTTTTTAATAAATATTTTCCAGTACCTTTTATTGGGTTTAGTTATTGTTAGTGCAAAGAATGAATTAAATCTCAAGTTAGCAGAGAGAACATGTTCTGTCTTAGTTGGCCTCATACAGTCACCATAACTACACAGCAAACTAGTAATTATTCTTAAGAATGCATGTATTCAGATATTACTTCAGGATAGTTTCATGTATTATGCAATTATGCAGACATATTTGGATCTAAATGGATAGGAATTAGAAAATGAATACATTTCCAAAATGTATTAGCAACCAATGCCAACCCTGTGTCTTGGTTTTCTTGGACACATTTTCTTTTTCTGCTTGGACACGTTGCCTGACAACTCTCCTTTTCCTTCCCCACCAGGAATTCAGCCATTTGGTTAGGGTTTTTGAATGCCAGGGCATTGCAGCAGAAGCAGACGAAGCAGTTTTGATTGTGCTTGCTGACCTGTGGCCATTTTATGATCCCAGATCATCTGCACAGCTTGTGCTGTATCTGTCACATCAGAAATAATTGTTCATCTGCTGTAGGGTAAGTAAAAATACACAGGAGACCTGATAGTAAAACACAATGCCCTCTGAATGTATTATAATGAGTTATTAATCTTTTTAAAGTGTTCTGGATGTGTTGGATCATTATGAATGTACTACACAATGAGTGAGCTCATATTTCTATTCAAAGACAGAAATATTGGCAACTTAAAAACATTGACTGCTCAGTTTAATATTGTGTACATGTGTAGATATGTATGTGTATGTATATGGACAACATGTAAAGCATATGACCTATGTTGTGCTTTAGTTTGGTTTCATTGAGCTGTATTCCAGGTTGCTGGAATTGTGATTTGAGTTATTGGAAGTCTGTGTACACAAAGGTTTTTTAAAATTGCCATTGTTTGCTATGTTACATTTGCTTTCCTTTTTAAAATTGTATTTAAAGAAGTTCTAGTTGTCACTGATGATTGTGGTCATTAAAGACTTTTTGGTGTCTCCCTATGGCTTCATTTTCCATGATAATTTCATATTCATGTCTAAGTAACATATAAATTAAATATAAAAATACTAATTTACTTAAGAACATTTGGCTAGCTTTGTGGGTTTTTTTCCTTATTTTAAACCTCAGCAAATATTTGTTGATAAATAATTTGACAGGTTTGGGTGGGGACTTTCTGTTGTGGTTTTTGTTTGTTTGTTTTTCTGCTAGAGGAAAAATATGACATTGATCCCAGAAAAAAAAGAAAAAAAAAGAGATAGATATGGCAGTCACCTTGTTCTATTCATATGATTGTTATTTTGAAGAAAATATGCTTGGTTTTTGTTTTTTTTTAAACATAGGTAAAAACATTTTACTAGGCCTAAAATATCCCCAATTTTATGAACTTCATTACTCATTGAAGAGGTCATCTGTCAGATAAAAGTTTGTGACAGAGCTGACTGTTCGATGCTGCTGGGATGCTGGACTTTTTTTTTTTTTTTAGAAAAGTGGAAAGTACTTCCTTTTAGCATGAATTTGGATTCCCATATCTGTTAATGGGGCAGGAAGCAGGGCTAAGATTCTTCTAGGATTTATTCTCTTTGCTATCCTTCTATGTGATTTTCTGTTGATGGTTTAGTTGCCATCTCTTGTAATTGCATTCTCAAGATACTAGGTCTGGTCACAAATTCAGTTTAAAACATAAGTTCTTCCTTCAGAACTATGTATTTTACCAGGAACTAGGGAGGGTAAAATAAGAAACCTGTTTATTTATAAAAAATAAAGCCTTTTGTTGCCTTAGTTTTTGAGTCTTCTTAAATGAAAGGCAACTACTTTGAGGCATAAAGATAGACATAATTTTAAATGCTCTCTCACACCAGGATGTTTAGTAATGATGCCTAATTTCTGGCATGATAGCCTATCACTACTAAAGTCAGAGAGTATTTTGTCATAGGTCAGTGAAGTCAGGACTTCAAGACTCATCTCTCACCCCTTGGCCAAGCTTTCAGGGACTCACACAGGAATACAATTATGGTCAGGACAGCAGGACAACTTCTTTGTAAAAAACATCTGAAACTGGAGGTGACGGTCTTCGATTTTGTTCAAATGCCCTGGATAATACTAAAGTAAGCTGGTTAAACTGGTAAGTGTGCAAACACCTTCTCACTGATCATTGAAGGAGATGTATAGAACAGTGAGGTCCTGTTTTGCTCATCCTTTATCTAGCCAAACTCGGGAGTACAGCTACTTTACCAGCCCAGAACAGCAGGACGCAGTCATGGTACCTGGGAATAAGACTGCTGCTCCATCTTTCCTTGAAAACATGCGTGCAGGAAAAGAAGAAAGAATAAAGTTTTATTTTAAAATGTTTTGCAAAGATAGTTGACTTCTTAACAGTCTGAAATCCCGTTTAGTTCCTGTTGATTTCCTCTCTCCTCTTCTGTTTAAATTATGGCCAAAGGCTTCAGACTTTGTTCAGTGCAAAATGTTGTCTTCAATTTTTAGACTTCCTCAGGGTAGCTCCTTTAACAAAATTATATTTTTATATTGAAATGTTTTTAATAGAAACCCCATTTTTCAAGGATTTATTTAGTCAGATGCAATTTAATTTGCATTAGGGTTTATCCTGGTACAAATGCTTGTTTACCTACTATTATTAATCTATGTGTCTATGTGTACAAATCCAAAACATGTTTGTATAGCATTGAAAAGGAGTGTACATTTGTGAAATAAACGTACACAAAAATATTTGAGGTATCATAGTCTTGATAATTGTTTTAGGTATTTCAGAGTAGATTTCTCCTCAAGCCTAAGCATATTACTTTGTACATGATTTTTTTAACTGAAAAAAATAGAAACTATAAGGTTAAAAACTATGAAGTCTGTAGGAAAAGTGGCTTAACCCCATTCTGGAAAATGTGTTTTATTAATACAAGAGATGTTCTAAAAATATGAGAGGAAATAGAGTAAAAAATTTGAGATAAAAAAATTAGAGTAAATTAAAAAAATTAAAAATTAAAAAAATAATTAATTAAATTAAAAATTAAAAAGTAGAGTAAAAAAACTTGATTTATATTTAGGCAACTACTATAGACAGAATGGATTCTTATTTTCTACTTTTTTTTTTTTTTTTCCCCCTCATTTGTGAACAGGACATTTGGTTCAAATAATTTAATAAGCCTTCATGAGAAAATGTGAAAAACTGACAGTTGAATCTTATCTTGATGAATTTTTCAGTTAATTTCCAGCAGATTTCCAATTATGTCCAGTAGCAATACTCTAGGCATATATTTTGTTTGATCTTCCCCTCAAATTGGATGAGAATGAAGAATGTGAATTAATTTATAAATAAAGGCTGTACTACAGCTTATGCTGAAAGGTAAGGAGCCTAAAAATATGTCTTTAAGCACATGTAAAACAGCCTCCAGGAACTGAAATTAATATTAACTGAAGCATAGATGTATAGATTCAGCAGGCCTGCTCACAATGTATTTACTTATACGGGTGCAGGCATCCAGTTCCTGTGTGTGCTTCCTGAGCTGACTGGATTTGCATCTAGGAGCCCCTTAGGCATGACTTTCACAAAGACATAGGAGCTTGGTTAACCCAGCTACATGGCATCCAGAAATGTCTGGGGGTTTCTCCAGGTTGCTTGGAGGCAGCAAGAACAGCCTGAGTCTTCCTGCAACACGGACATGGAGGAGCAAATTCATTCAAAAGGCTAGCTTGGATTTTCATCTTCTCTGTAGAAGTCATACTTCGTCAGCTTCTTTTGGTATCTCACAACTATATGAGATAACCAGCCATTCAAAAGAGGTGATTGTTCCACTGTATTGAGCGTTGGTGAGGCTTCACCTGGAGTACTGTGTGCTGTTCTGGGCCCCACAATTTAAACAGGATGGGAAGGTCCTTGAATGCATCCAGAGGAGGGCAACAAAGCTGGTGACAGGGCTGGAAGGAATGTCCTCTGAGGAGCGGCTAAGGACTTTGGGCTTGTCTAGTTTTGCGAAGAGAAGGCTGAGGGACAACTTCATTGCTCTCTGCAGCTTCCTGAGGAGGAGAAGTGGAGAGGGAGGTGCTGAGCTCTTCTCCCTGGGATCCAGCGACAGGATGTGTGCGAATGTCTCAAAATTGTGTCAGAGGATGTTTAGACTGGACATTAGGAAGCATTTCTTTACCAAGAGGGTGGTCAAATATTGCAACAGGCTTCCTAGAGAGGTGGTCAATGCCCCAAGGCTGTCAGTGTTTAAGAGGCATTTGGACAATGCCCTTAATAATGTGCTGTAACTTTTGGTCAGCCCTGATTTGGTCAGGCAGTTGGACTAGATGTTTGTTGTAGGTCCTTTACAATTGAAATAGTTCTGTTCTGTTCTGTTCTATTCTATTCTATTCTATTCTATTCTATTCTATTCTATTCTATTCTATTCTATTCTACTGAGATACTAAGACTGTGGTACAGTTTTTGCCTTCTGTTTACCTATTGTTATTCTTTGGCAAAATAAACATAGGCTATAAAAACAATGCAAATGAGGTTAGTTTAAACTTGCCACAAAGTCACATCCTGCACAATCTCCAACTGTAATTATGGATACAAATTTTAGAAGCCATCTCCACCGGACTTTTTACAAACTTAACTGTGTTGTTGTGAGTTGTTTCCATATTTTTTTTTTCCTTCCTGTGCAAAGCAAAAAGACTGATTTAGTTCGAATTAAAAACCTCTGATAAATATATGAATTTTTGTGTGGAAGTCATAGAATCATAGAATGGTTTGGGTTGGAATGGACCTTAAAGATCTATCTTCAAGATAATGTTTGTTAAAGAGATATTGTTTTAAAAGTGATACTCCACTGTGTAACTGTCAGTAAGAGATATGCAAACTTTATCTTTTATCATTTCACAGAGTCTGTGGCATATTTCATCTTATTTTAAGCTTCTTTCAAGAATCTTATATAAATGTATAATTGTAGTATCAATTTTAATTGAAACTGTATTTTTATTTATTGTATATGTAATAATTTGAGGTCTTAGTTCAGTGGGACTTAACCAATATCAGGAATTCCAAAGATGGGAATCAGTTCAATACTAGACATCTTAATTTAGATGCCTATGTGCATTATATCCCCACATATGTTTCTAGTACCATTTAGGATGTGCTAAATTATTTGAGATATCTGCATTGAGCTGGTAGGTAGGGCATGGGCTCGATGAGAAATACAAGTTCTTTGGAAGAGACCATGCCGAATTTCAGTATGTTCTGGGCATCTGACTGAAATCATCAGTCAATACCAGTAAAAACTTGAAAAGCTACACATCTAAGCAGCAATGAGATTTCTTATCTATGGTGAGCAAGATCACTCCCTTGACTCCACTGCCTGCATTTGTTACATTTCCATTGTCTCTACCAGGAGTTTTGACACTCAGGTACCTCCTAATAGACGCCCTCCCATAGCCACATGGGAGCTTTCTAAAATGGGTGCTTAGTGTTATTTTATGTTCTGGTGAAATCCCGCCTAAGCACAGGAGCATTATAAATCTTGATTCATATTTTCCAGCCCCATTTGCCAGACCTCAGAAACCCAGGAACAACTTAGAGAGGACTAGATGTCTATGTTTAGGTTGCTGAATCATGCCCCAAATATATATAATCACAACCACTGATGAAAAATTTTGTTGTATAAGGAATCTGCTGAACCTGACGCCTGAAGAATGCTGTTTGAGTGGCTTTCATGAAAAATTATAGCTCAGGCCTTCACTACTTCTTACTGATGTCTCAACTTTTCAGCAGCAGTGGAACAAATGAAATCTTACACAAACTTGTTCATGTGTCTTGGTGCTCACCAACTAGTAGGCTGTGATACCTTAGTTTCTATTTTTATATTGCAGGAGATTTTTAGGTGGTTTCCAGAACAGCTTAGCTTTCAGGATCAAACAAGAACCAAACAAGAAGTACCATCCTGGCATAAATAAAACTGAACTGATTCAAAAGGATAGTAAACTTCTTGGCAAACCCAGTTTTGTTTTTCTGTTAGCAGTACAAATTTCTTGCAAGTGAGATTTGTGCAGGTTGAGGCTTCAGTGCAAACTTTTTCCACAGTATCATCAAAACTAACTCAGTAAGAAACAAAAAAGGGTCAATCATTCAGTTATGGAAGAAAAAGGAGATGAGAGACGGTTGCTTCAGAATGTGAATGTGGTTTTTTTCTCATTTTTAACAGATTTAATAGATTATTAATATACTCCCAGATTTAATAGATTATTAATATAATCCCAGATTCAAATCCTCCCCATATTTTCCTTCATTTGTATGCCTGTGCATATCAGTCTGTGCAAGACAGACATGCACATTCCAAATAGTCAACTGGAAATGAAGGGATGGACTGCATAGAGAGTCTGCATGAATTACCCAATGTGTGGGCAGACAAGGAGACGACAGCAGGTTAGAGCCAAAAATTTTAAGAGTACCTTATGGACTTAATTACTGAAGTTCAAAAAGTCTTCAAAAGCCAATTAGAACTGCTATTTGTAATAGCTAAAGCAATTAATATGGAAATATAGCAAGAATGAGCCTTTTAGTTTGAGAACCCTGAGGAATTCTTTGTTACAGGTCTTTCAAATCACTTTCAGAAATTTGGAAAGAAAATTGAACGGGGATTTCCTGCTGTTGTGTAAGATAAACAGAACATTTTTCTGCATGGGGAACACATTGCAGTTGCAACAGTCTGTAGTGAAATCTTGATTCTGAGTGAAACAAAAAGTTGCAGGAAAGGTATAACTGAAGCCTACTAACATTAGTCATTAGCTAACAGCACATTTGAGAATCATTTACACTGGGAGATTATTATTGTCTTTTAATAACCTTATTAAGGTACTATCAGACAGACAAGGGCTCCTAAAGTGGGAAAAATACAACAGAACATTTAATTCCATCTATTTGGAAACTAAATTTAGTAGAGTTAATAATAGAAGGATGTGTTTTTGCTGTATCTAAGCAGTAACACAAAGTATTTATTACTTTGTTCACAGCAAGATAACTTTTTTTTTTTTTTTTTAAAGTCTGCTAAAGAATCTCATTATTGTCTTTGTAACCTCTGTTCCAGACGTGATGTCTGTTACACTCTCAGGTACTGTGGCAGCAGAAATAGAACACTATTAACAGAAATGCATGTAAGTTAATTTCAAAAAAGGGCAGAGGTCTCTCCATAGCTATTTCCATCTTTCTTTTCAGATTAAAGTTAAATACATTCTTTGAAGAACTCTGTGAAAGACCTTCCAGCACTCTAATGCAGAATGAAGACATAAGGCATGCCACAGTGTGTATTTTTTCAGGTATTTCTTTCAGTGAATCTATTGGATGTGTTGTCTGAATAAAATATATCAGCCTCTGTCTAATCTATGGAAGCAAAGGCAAATTGTAACTTTCACTCTAGTCAGCTATTATTTTCAGTATGATCCATAGGTTTCATCATTTACTGAGGTCTACATGAGACTACAACTGCACTGCATATATCAAAGGAACACTTAGAAGAAAACGCCAAAAGGGATTAAAAAGTCCATCTACAGTTAACTGGATTCAGTGCATACCTTAGATACCTGTTAACTTCAGTTCTTGGTTTATCTATCTTAGCACAACACCTTTGGATAAAAAATGGTCCATATCCTAGTAATATTTTCTGTACTTGTCTTGTTATTTTTTGAAGATCTCCTCTTTTAAGGTTTCAGTATGTACCTAGTCACAGAGATGTAGTTTATACTTCATGATATTCGGCCTGTATGAAAAGTTTTCTGTCTTTGTATGACCTTCAGAATGAGTCAGTAACTATTATAACAGGAAGATTACCTCTCTTCAGCATTGAAAAACATATGAAATGTGTTTGTAAAACAAATATTAAATGTTTTTCCATGAATATGGACATATACATGTTTCCATGGTGTCAAATCATGCTTGAGAACTCACAAATAAAATTTGGATCTGAAAACTAATTTCCCTGGAAAATATGTGTGTTTAAAATGCAGGCAACCCCTGTACTAAATCTTTCCCTCATTTTTCAGCATATGCCCTAATGTTCTGTTTAGTATTTTTATGAGAACGATATATATTGAGACACATCCTGAGCTGGCCAATACAGCCATTAGCTTTTATATCAGCTGAAGATTTGGCCCATTTTTCTGTGTTCTTGCTGTGTTCCTGTGTTGCATTGATAACAGTGTTTCCTTGTATTCCACTGACCACCTTTGTTTAACCATCACCATTCAAAGCATGCAGATGATAATATGAAGCTATAATAATAATAATAATAATAATAATAATAATAATAAAAATAAATATTCCCTTAGCTTCCCAAGTTCTTGATCTGTCTAGTTCAGTGTTCTCAACATGTGGAACTTTATGACAACTTTATTAGATCTGTTCCCTGCTGGTGGAATAATCAAGTATGGATTGGACCAAAAGTACTAAGTGTGACCTGAGAGTCTCTTGCTTCAGGTGCATGCCTGGGATAAGAAATCCTTGCTCCACTAAACTATTTTTTCACCCTGTGCTAAGTATGGGGATTGGAAGTTCCAGCGTAAATCACGTTCTTCCAGAGATATTCTTTTCATGGGAGATGTGCATTTGAATCCTCTGATCCTGAAGAAGGAAACCCACTGCAGAAGAAAATAGCTAACCACTGAATTACTAGGTAAAAACAAAGTATATTGCATTTCATTCGGAAGTTTCCTGTGAAGAGAATCAACTGACTCCTTCAGTTTTGAAAGACCGAGCTTAGAATCCTAACTAAAAAGGATGCAGTTGTTTCTATGCTATATGGAGGGAAGATTTAAATTAGGTACAGATATCTTTCATATTCCTCTCAGCATTTTTTATTAGTATCCTTGTGATGTTTACCCAGTATGCTGGTACTAATGTATTACATCCGTTTTGAATACCTAACTCTATTTACTACATAGCTAGGTTAGCTGTCTTCCTCAGGGATATGAATTCTTCCAACTGCTCATGTCCCATTGTCAATCTGTTTTCAATATGGAACCCGTGTTTACTTGTCTAATATCAATGAGAACAGGAACAAGATCTCAGAATGTTCAAAAATACAGTGATTTCTGACAGTGAAATAAAATCTTTCCTCACCTTTTCTGTTTCTGTCACTGTACTAGCATTCAATGGTCCTACGTAACTGCTGTAAATATAAAACGGATGCTTGTTTATATTTACTGACTTAGGTTTAAAATAAATCTCAAAAAAGGGTTATTTTTAATGGCAGTGGCTGCACTGCCATTCAGTGAGACCTGGACAGGTGGGCGGAGAGGAACCTAATGAAGTTCAACAAGGGCAAGTGTAGGGTCCTGTACATAGGGAAGAACAATCCCATGCACCAGTACANCAGTTGTTTCTATGCTATATGGAGGGAAGATTTAAATTAGGTACAGATATCTTTCATATTCCTCTCAGCATTTTTTATTAGTATCCTTGTGATGTTTACCCAGTATGCTGGTACTAATGTATTACATCCATTTTGAATACCTAACTCTATTTACTACATAGCTAGGTTAGCTGTCTTCCTCAGGGATATGAATTCTTCCAACTGCTCATGTCCCACTGTCAATCTGTTTTCAATATGGAACCCATGTTTACTTGTCTAATATCAATGAGAACAGGAACAAGATCTCAGAATGTTCAAAAATACAGTGATTTCTGACAGTGAAATAAAATCTTTCCTCACCTTTGTCATTACTCTTCTAATGTCTTTTATAAAAATGAAATCTTGTCATTCTAGCTAAATTCTAGGAGATGGTCACATAGTTTGCAAATCTTAAACTTTTTTTTTTTTTTAATTACATAATGCTGAAACTCTCATTGCATTATTCTAAATCTTTGCAGCAAATAATTAGCTGAAATTATTGCATGCACATAACTAAACAGGAAGAATAAGCTAACAAAGTTTTTGAAACTCTCTGTGTTCTGAAATTGTTGTTTCTAAAGGAACGTCAATAACAATCCATAAAATCTGAACAGGATACATATCCTCTTGATATAGAATTCAAATGGGCATTTCAAGAGGAAAAGCTCTGGCTGCAGTTTAAGGGAAATACTGCACTGTAGTCCTATATTATACTGTTCTCAGTATAAGAACATCTGGACCATCCCATCTCATATCCTATCATTATACAGTTTATTTGAGCTGTATTTGGCTCAGCATTAATTCCTGGCACTTCTGGTCTTGGTTATGCAATACAGCATGCTGTCAGAATATGGTAAGAGCTTACAACAAGAGTTGCACCTGGGGTTTCCAGAAATCTCAGTAGTGGGTATTATAGTTTTATGTGTATAAACTGTAACTCAATCTAATGTTGCTAGATGAGAGCAGCTAGAATATGCCAGGCAAACTTTATCGAAGGAATGAAAACGGCTTAAGCTGATTTCCAGAAAAATGTCACATTATAGATTTTCCCACCACATTTGTTTATCCTTATTGCTAAATTAACCTTGCCTCCTTTGAATCATCTCTAACAATCTATCTGAAGGCCATGATCTTCACTGATGAGATGGCAGAGCAGGTTAGTCATAATGCCTCCAGTGGGAGAATACAACCAAAAAGTTACTTTGGGAACACACAGATTTTCTTCACATTTTGAAGACAATGCAAAAACTCTTCTCCCCCCTTCACAAGTCACAGGAAATATCATTCTGAAAAGAAGAATTTTCCACCTGTATTTACAAAGAAATATGAAAAGTGAAAGTCTAACCAAGTTGCCAATGTGTGTATATAGCAGAGGGATAAGCTAATTTTTCTGAAATTCATTGCACCTAATTTACAGTGATTTTGTGTTATAATATTAAAACAAAATTTCCTCATTTCATGAATAGTCTTAGAACAGTGAATATGCATTATCCTGTACAACATTACCTGTGGAAAAATCCAATCATAAAATTTGGTGAGATGCAGAAAATAAGATAATTTCTACACTATTTATTCATGTTTTCTATAAAATAATCCCCTTTATAGCAAATGGGTTCATGTCATCTCAGCTTTGTTGAATTTTGCAAATTTATTTATATATAATTTTAATAGCTCAGATCCTGATCATAGCTTTGTAAGGAAGAAGGAAAAAACTTGAGACAACTTTTTTTTTTTTTTCCCCAAAAGTATTGAGAACATTTAAAAGTTGTTTAACACTTTTTCTGGTAAACAGTATCTTTCCTAAAGATTAAAAATATCTGCTTTATTATATGCCTTCTGGAATGGAAGAAAACAGTAACTGTGGATATAAAAAATCATCAGACATGAAGAAAAACTCTAATAAGGTATTCAGCAGTCTCCAAGCCACCCACCGAAGAAATCTATACCAACTGCAATGAAGTCATTCATCAACTCAATAAGCTCCCAGCCCTCAATCTTTAAATTAGCATGCATATAGTCAAAACACAAAACAAAGCATGTGGACTACAGGGGTTGCTTCCTTTTATATTGTTTCTGTGGCTTAGTGACCACTACCTCATATTTTGAAGTAAATCAATTGTCCTCTTTCAGAGGGCACTTAAATAAATTTGGAGTAATATAAAATGAGAAGATGGATTATTCTTTAATCCTCATGAGCAATCAGCTTAAGCCTTGAAGCCTGAAATGTGATTGCTCACATCATTGTCTAAGCCTGCATAGCAACAAATTTTAATAATCGTAAAGCTACCCAGTCATTTGTTAAATCTAGCCACCTAGATGACCTCCTGTGGAAAGTTTTCTCCACATGTTGATTATACTATGGGTTAGAAAAGATTGCCTTTTATTTCTATTAAATTTATAGCTGTTTAATTTTATCACATATCCCCTTCTTTCGTATGATAAACTCAAATTTCCTCGCATTAAAGTTAATGGAAGCTCTGCCTTAGAGAGTGTCATTTGTAAGGATTATGCTTCTATTTCCAACTGCTTATTCTGAAATCACATATAAAGCTGTCTACTACAAAGGAAGTTAATTTGTCTGAGCTTGATTCACAGATTATTGAATGCGGGAATGGATTATATCCTTTTTTCAAGGAATATTCAAGAAAGCTTCACGTAAACATACTTATCTATCCTTTTCCTCTCTGAGCTAAGAAGGCGTACTTGGGAGTTTACGAATTTAAAACTGCAGCTTCAAAATTCAGATATTCAGATACAGTGAAAATGTGATTTTCTCTTTTCTGAGAACAGTCAAAAATAAAGAAAAGAGGAGAAAGTTATTGAACCAGTTCATAGATGTGAATGAGGTGAAAAATGTGCAATATGGTTGTGAGGCCATTTGATGTCCGAGTTCTCTGCTTCACAGAACAAATTGTAATGTTTTATCCTGCTTAGTATGCTCAGTAACTCACCATGTGAAGCCCATTTCTGTCCTTACTTGAAGAAAAGGAAATTGTCAGATCCTGTTAGTTACCAAACTAAAACCAAGCTGAGCATGACCGAGTACCTCCGCAGTGCACCAGAGAGTGGTGTGACAAACCACAGTTAAATCATTCAGATACTCTTTATTTCTCTCTTAATGAATTACATTTATTTCAGGGACATGGGGAATAAAATTAGTTTTGTAGTTAAAAAGGGCTGACACGAGCTAGTAGAACCAAAATCTAGACCAACAGCTGGATAGAAACTGGACCTGTGAATGAGAATTTCCACCGAATTTGGTAGGATCCTGTCAGTGTAAAGAAAGTACATTTTACAAAATAAGCTTTCTGTGTTGGTGCTGAGTTTTAAATGATTCTTTACAGAGGAGATTTGCAGAAATAACTGTTGAAGCAAGAGCTCAATTCCTACCAGTTCAATCACTGTCTAAAAGTGACTGTCCCAATGCATACTGTTAGTTTGTGGCAATTGAACTACAATGTGATTCAATTTGATTCTCTTTCACTAAAGAAAACTAATTTTCCTTGCCTTGAAACTGCTGACTGCTAAGCTGTAAAGTCCTGGTAACCTCTTCGTATCTTTGATTTTAAAAAAATGACCTAAATTATAAGGTACAGAATCAATGTAAGTAATTTTTTTCTTCTTCTCTTCTCTACTCTCTTTCTTTCCATCAACATATTTAGTTCTCCCTCTTATTTAAATATAGCTACACCTGGACTGAGCAGTGGGCCGTTGCTGCAGTTGATGCCAGGCTCTTGGGCCCTTGGTTGGGCAGGTTAGATCCATGTGAAGCTTGCTCTGTGGTTGTTCACTGGACTGCAAGACAGTCACCTCCTGTGAGGGAAAACTGTTCCACCTCAACATGGGATTGGGACAAATCTGACACTCATATCCAGACCAAGGAACTTAAAATTAAGAAACCTATTGGATATAACAGGTTGCTTAAGAAGTCTTCAAGTGTCTAGACATAAGTTAATGACAATATAATGAGTTGGTTTTATCTACATAAGTTTGAAATACTTTTTCTAGTATTCAAATGGCAACATTTTATTATGAAAAATACCATAGCTGTCTTGTAACTACATAATATAATTCTGAGCTTAAAGAGGGCTGAAGAAATGAAATGAAGGCTTCTAATTTTTCTGGAAAAGGTTTGGTTTAAAGTCAATGATTCATTGTCAAAAACCTTTTTTTTTTTTTTTCATAAAAGTTATTGTTCAGGAAATAACATGCTCAGGCTGACTAGGATGCTTGATGAAATCTGTGATACTTGACAATGCTTTGCATCCTGATTCGAGTAAAGAATCATTATAAATAGATTTCTAAACCTTGATTTAACAAAGCAAGTAGTATGAGAGAAAACATCAGTTTCTGACAAACATGGAGTTTTTTTTATTTCAATATATTCTTACTAATATTTTTTCTCCCAGACTCACACATGCTCTTTTTATTTCAGTCTACACAATGCATTTAATAAAATACACAATAAACTAAATTCTTTGCCTTTTTAGGGGGAGAAATGGATGATAATCTTTCACATATTGCCCTGAGAAGCAAGTGAGTGGGTAGCTCAGTACTTTAGTCCTGGAGGCTCTAATAGAGTCTACTTTTATCAGCAGAAGTTCTCATTCATCTTCTCTAACCTCTAGTTATGCTTAATTTTCCAAGCAGCAAACTGAGAGCAAGCATGTTGACCTGCCATTTAGATGCTGAATGTTCAGAATTTTCCTCTAGGAGTATCATAGTCTGGAAAATTGTATTGCAAGACCACATCAGCAAGTTTAGCCAGCCAAAATTGAAAGTGCAATGAGCTAATCGCATTGGTTCACCTATGGACTAGTATTCTTTGTTTGCTTTCTGTTCTGATAATTAGCTGCAGGCATTCAGAATTTTTTTCTCACAAAATGCAGTGAATCTGAATTAGCTTGAAGTATATTTTCTTTATTTATTTAAGAAAGATTTAAAAGAAGGCAGTGATCAAAATAAAGAATATCTTGATTATATTTCTCTCTCTCATTTTATTTCTTATTTAGTTTTTATTTATTTATGCGTGCATTTCTATTACATATATATTTATGTTATTTGGTCTTCAACATACAGATAGTAGATTACGGAGTATTTCAGGAAGAACTTAATATGTTTTCAACAGTTTAATTTAAGCTGTCCATTTAGTTCTATTGAAAATTATGATACTAATGCTATATAGTTTAGAATGGTTAACTATAAAACAAAAATTCAGTTAAGTAGTTCTTATAAAATAGTATCCATATTCTTACTTTCCAAAATCTATTCATTTTGCTTTCATATTATTGACAAGCTGTCATAACATGAGGCAATAGATCCAGTCAGTATTCTGTTGAAAATTAATCACTTCTGGGAAGTCATGCTTGCTCAAAGACCAAAGCATTAGTTTTAGCAAACCCAAATTCAAAATTCAGGACCCATGGTATTTTCCAGTACATTTGACTGAATCCTTTATGTTTTGACACACTATCTTTTAAACCAAGGTTTGCATGTATATGAGAGTTTCAAAGCCATCCTTCAGGCTTTAGTTACCTATTCCAAAGGCTTAAAACCCATGGGCACTGATTGAACAAATAGTCTTTAGTATTCTAATGATTTCTCACTGATTAAATAGATAAAGCTAAGTCTACCACCCTCCTGAGTTTGGAAGCATACTTTATACTTTCTTGATCTCATGGGTCCACAGCTCAATAAAACATGAATATATGATATTCTGGTACACACATTATTCAGGGTAGCCTGAGCAGTACAGAAATTGAGAAGAGTAAATGGGCAAGTATATTCATAAACGTTGAAGTGCAATTTGACTCCTAAAAGTTCATGAAGGTAGCTTCACGGGGTTCCACACTTACTGTGTCTCAATGATTTCCAGATTTTTATGAAGATGGTGTGGACTGTATATAAAGTGAAATCCTGCTACATTCAGTTTTGTTTTACCTTGGATACTTCTAAAATATTGCATAAAAATATGAGACACACTTCAATCTTTGGCAATAGATTCATAATCTACATGATTTTGAATTTACAAGCAGAAGACAGCTGAATGATAAGGATAGTGACTGCAAGTTCAATAATAAAATGTGGAAAAACTACTTCTTCCATCAAAATTCTGCCTCCAGAAAAATGAAAATCTTCAAAGAGCAAAGTCAGTGTTCAAATGCTAATAGAATGAATGCTGTTGAATCCTTTTCAGATTTCACAGAAAACACCAACCACACACTGAAAGATCAGTTTTACTGTGTTTTCTTAAGTGCCATGTAGTGTTAGGAAGATTATCAGTCTATTGTTAACCATCTTAAGAATGCACTCTATGATTTTCAGGAGAAAAAGCCCTCACATCTATGTGATAAATTTCATCTTTGTAATTATTCATACTGGACTGACATAAATAAACAAGATTTAGCCTTTTTTTTTTTTTGGGGGGGGGTGGTGGGAGGCAGGGGGGTGTGTTTGTTTCTAGTTGGAGGAGGACAAATCCTTCTCACATTATTTCATATCAGGACAAGACATTTTGTTTTCCAGTGCAAGAGGTTTCAAATACAGTGTCAGAATGAGACAAGTCAGACCACATGAACTGTATTTGCAATATTCAGCCAATCTACCCAGGGATCACAAGAAGATCCAAATGCTCTATTGCTCAGATCCTGTTGAAATCAATGAAAAATCATATCTTAATAATATATCTATAGATCTGAAGCAAGGAAAATTATAGGCAATTTCTAGACAGCAAGCTTTGGCCCCAATCATATCCTTACAAAGATGACATTCCAAAAATACTTGAAATCAGTTCTTGCAAGCAGGCTGGTAAGTGACAGATTATTATTTGAACAAAGGGAAGTGAAAAGTCCTGCACCTTGGGAAGAACAACCCCAGGCACCAGTACATCTGGAAAGCAAGTTGGCAGAAGAGGACCTGAGAGTCCTGATGGACACCAGGTTGAACATGAGTCAGCAATGTGTCCTTGCAGCAAAAAAGGCTAACGGTGTCCCAGGCTGCATGAGACAAACCACTACCAGCAGGTCAAGGAAGGGGATCCTTCCCCTCTATTCAGCACTGATGAGGCCACAACTGCAGCACTGTGTCCAGTCCTGGGCTCCCCAGTACAAGAGAGATACAGAGCTACTGGAGAAAGTTCAGCGAAGGGTCACAAAGATGATAAGGGACTGGAGCATCTTTCCTGTGACGAAAGGCTGAGAGAGCTGGGACTGTTCAGTTTAGAGAATAGAAGGCTCAGGGGAGATCTATCAATGTGTATAAATACCTAATAGAGGAGGCAAAGAAGATGGAGCCAAGCTCTTTTCAGTGATTCCCAGTGACAGGACCAGAGGCCAAGGCACAAACTGCAACACAGAAGGTTCCCTCTGAATGTCAGGAAACACTTTTTAAATGTGAGGGTGACTGAACACTGGCACGGGCTGCCCACAGTGGTTTTGGAGTCTCCATCCTTGGAGATACTCAAAAGCTATCTGGACATAGTTCTGGGCAACTGGCCCTAGGTGACCTTGCTTGAGCAGGAGGATTAGACAAGACACCCTCCAGAGGTCCCTTCCAATCTCAATCATTCTGTGATTCTTTAAGACCACAGTGTTACTTTAGCTCTTTATGGTAACTTCCAAAAGGACTTATCTAAAATGCCTTTAATATCTGATCAGGTATAAACTGCAATTTTTCTCTCTGTTCATGTTTAACATAGTTCAAATAATGTGCTTTCCTTTCATATGTCTCATCCTTTATGGATTAATTATGGATTTAGCTAGGAGTAAGGTTTACAATTCTGTTACTCATGTAAGTTATCCTTGTGGAAAATACAACATTATGCAAGTATTTAGCCCTTGAGAAGGCATTCAAAAGTCTTCTATTAAGTTTATGAGAGCCACAGATAAAAGCTTTCTATGTAGTATCTATCTGTATACTTTTCATCAAGACGGCAGCTTCAGAATCCTTTTTTCTTGTATTTTAGTTTGCTATAGTAAGTTTTTCAGACATCTGCTAGCGTACTGCAAGGATCTTCCCCGTGACCTGGCTATAATTGCTGCCAGTTTGAAAAAAAAGCTAATACTCTTTTTAGACACCTTGCTGTAACAAAGAAAAAAAGTTATTTGCCTAAATGAGATGTCGTGAAAATAATGGCTTAATTATTTCCAGCTTTTCACATTTGGAAACTATAAAAATGAACACTCATCTGTTTTAAATATATAAGCCTTAAATATTAAGCAGCAGAAGAAATTCTTACAACAACCAAACTTTTGTTATGTTCTGGCTTTTCCAAAATTCCAGACATAAAGTATCTTATTTTCTCATGTTATTGTTGAAATGGATTTGAAGTTCTTTTTCTTTTTTTTTTTTTCTCTCTCTCCTTATATTTTCCACTTTCAGTACGTGAACCATTTGTATATTGTTAGCAATGAAGCAACAGCCCTCAGCATTAAGCCAGTATTTTTCAAAGACAAGAGTAGTTGGCAAAGAATCGCTCTTAAGACTAAATTATTTGAGACTGTGCTGTTCAAACCTTTTCTGTATATAATGAAAGTCCATCATTGTAATTGCACCTGTTTTCTTCCAAGATAGTTTTGCACGTTTTCTTATAATGAAATCCTTCTGATTTCACACTTTTTTTGTTTACAAACTAAGGAAACTGGAAGAACATAAAAAAGGAAATTCTAGGGGTGATATCTAAGAACTGAAGGAGATTATTTAGGCATGTTTTTTTTTTTTTTTTTTTT